>CM062291.1:413590249-413905422 GCA_031216915.1 Pictodentalium vernedei | reverse complement strand
TTCTTTCAACCCCATTATGCAGCAGTCTCCCCTCCCTTCAAAATCATCAATCGCCTGTCTTGAATAAGATGAAATCAACGCAGGGATAAGCCAAGAGGGCAAAGTAAAGTTGGTAATATCTTTGCCTTGGCACCGCCCATTTCGCCCAATTTCTATGTTTGGGCAGAATCAAAGTAAAAAACGAACATCTACAGTCGAAATTAAGAGAGATATTGTGAAAGCATTGGAGTGAGTTACCAATAAAAGTGATTCGTATATCACGACTTACTTCAACAATAGTTATCAAAATCAGAAAAAATATGATTTGTGTTCCTCTTATTCCACTGTCATTTGAAGCAGGAACCATCAAGAAACACGGGGGCACGTCTATTTTCAAGCGATGTGATAATTACCGAAATAAGCACAACAATTGCACATTATCCACCAAAACCAGGATGAGAGCATTGCGACTCCATAAAAAATAAGGAAATGTTGATTTTGCTAAAATGTAGCTTTTCTTGTGAATTTCTGCATCTTGTCTTGACAAGGTCCCAAATCTCACTGACAGAACAAGGCAGCTCCCACCAGTGGGTGGAGCCATGGTTTGAAATCCTGTGGACCATGCTAGTGGAGATTTTTTTTTTTGGGGGGGGGGGGGGGGGAGGGGGGGGGGAATCTCAGGACTGAGGGTACTGTACTTGTACTGAGGGCAGGAAATCAAAAATATTTTTTTCAAATTTGGGGATTGGAGAAGCAAGTGGGATTTTGAGTGGAGGATGGGGGGGGGGGGGGGGGGGGGGGGGGCTGGTCTCCCTAGATACCTCATGGCTCCACCGCTCCACCACTGTTGCCCACTACAGCAGCCCAACACATTATGTCCATTTGCTGAGAAGAGTGGTGAACACTGATTAACCCGAATGACTCAACTCTCTATATGAGCCTCATGACTTGGATGACAAATACAGACGGATTTTATGTGTACATTACCCTCTAAAATGTGGATTTCTACAATATATATGAAAAACCGAAAACCGAACCGAAAACCGAGTTTTTGTACAAAACCGAAACCGAAACCGAACCGAAATGCAAATTTCAAAACCGCCCAGCCCTATTTTACGTCGGGAACTTTTGTCCACGGAGATTGCCAATCTCCTGGCAAAGGGGGCGATCGAGGTCGTCAAGAACGTTCAGTCAGTGGGTTTCTATTCCCGCCTGTTCTTGGTGCCGAAGAAGGACGGCCGACTCCGACCGGTTATCGATCTGAGCATCCTGAACCAGTCTATCATTTCTCCCAAGTTCAGCATGGAGACTTTCAGGTCGGTCCGCCAATCAATTCACCAGGGAGATTTCGCAGCCAGCATCGACCTGCGAGACGCTTACTTCCACGTTCCGATGCATCGGGCGTCACGGAAGTATCTCAGGTTCGCTTTCTTGGGGCGAGTTTACCAGTTCAAGGCCATGCCTTTCGGCCTCAACCTGGCTCCTTGGGCGTTCACCAGACTGATGTCGCATGTGATAGCGTTCCATCCCACACAGTCCAGGGTGACTACTTCGGCATATCTGGACGATATCCTCCAGAGGCATTCCAATGCTGCCTTACTGGAATCGGATGTCGCCACTCTGTTGAGCTTGCTCATGTCGCTAGGATTCAGAGTCAACGAGAAGTCGGACCTGGTCCCTTCTCAGTCGTTTTGTCATCTGGGGATGTCTTTCCAAACCAAATTCAATTTGGTGGGCTGTTCCCCAGGCCAAGGCTGTGATTCTCTCAGCTTTTGCTCTGACTCTGTCCCAGTCCAGGTCCGCGACCGCTCGGAGTTTTCTCCGGCTGATCGGTCTCTGCGGTTCGGTGACGGATCTCATTCCGCTAGGTCGGCTGCGTGTCAGACCTCTCCAACACTTTCTGCTCAGTCGTTGGAGACCGAATGTAGATTCTCTGGATCAGGTGCTTCCGTTTCCGGACTCTCTGTATCCTCACCTTCTTCCCTGGACAGATGTTCAGTGGATTACGCAGGGTGTTCCGCTGGACTTACCCACGTCCGATCGCGTTCTGACGGCAGATTGCCAGCGATCTCGGATGGGCTGCGACATTGGATCCTCTCGGTCTTTCCCTACACGGGATGTGGGACCAGGATCAAGCAGCTCTACACATCAACCAGAAGGAGCTTCTTGCTCTTCTTCTGAGTTTCAGGCAGTGGATCCCTCACCTGTCGAATCGCCAGGTCCTTCTACTATCCGACAATTCGACAGTGGTTGCTTACATTCGGAACCAGGGCGGCACGCACTCGCTTCCGATGTACGAGTTAGCTTGGGATCTTTTACTGCTCGCTCAGGAGGTTCACGCCGGGGTGGTTGTTCGTCACATTCCCGGTCGTCTGAACGTCCTAGCCGACTCCCTGTCCCGACAGGGCAGGGTTATTTCCACCGAGTGGATGCTTCACAGGGCAGTGTTCCAGTCGCTTTGTGATCTCTGGGGACGTCCCCACATCGATCTCTTTGCGACTCGTTGGAACCATCAGGTGGACACTTTCGTGTCCCCGTGTCCAGATCCTCTGGCTTTTGCCGTGGACGCTCTGTCACTCGATTGGAACGGTCTAGTCGGCTACGCCTTCCCGCCGGTTCCGATTCTTCCTCAGGTTCTCGCCAAAATTCGAACCTGCAGTTGTCGAATCATTCTGATCGCTCCCCTGTCGCCTCAGCGGGTGTGGATCAATCAGCTCCGCTCGCTGATGGCGGCGGTTCCGGCACGTCTCCCGCTACGTCGCGACCTTCTTTGTCAAGGTCGCCCGAGGAGGTTTCACGTCGACCCGACTTCATTGTGCCTTCACGCATATCTTTTGTCAGGTCCTGTCTCCTCCGTAGAGGTTTTTCGAGACGAGCAGTTGAGTGCATTTCTTCTTCAAGGAGGCACTCCACTGGTTTAGCTTATGCAGCTAAATGGAAGGTCTTCTGTCGATGGTGTGCTGATCACTCTGTTGATTATGCCAATCCTTCGATTTCACAGATTGCAGAGTTCCTGGTATATCTGTTTGATTCTCGGGGTCTCCAGCCTGTTACCATCAAGAGTTACAGGTCTATGCTGTTCAGAGACTTTTTCTTATGTGGGGAAGCGTCGTATCGGCACTAATCCTTACCTCTCCAAGCTTGTTCGGCACTTTTCTTTGAAAAGGCCTCGGACTTTGCAGCTTACTCCACGATGGAATCTTTCGTGGGTGCTAGGGCTGGGCGGTTTTTCGGTTCGGTTCGGTTTTTTTTTTTTAACCGAAACCGAACCGCCGCCTTAACAAAAACCGAGACTTTCGGTTTCAACAAATTTCCCAGAATTGGTTAAGTTTATGACCACTCAATCACTTGCTTTCCGCACGCCAAAGGCTTAAATGTCAGGCAAAGGTAAATGCTGTGCCATTTATGCTTACTTCGAGAGGACTGACAACAAATCCCCCCCCCCCCCCCCCCCCCCCACCCTCCCCACACAAATAGTGGTAGCAAATTTCTTGTATCTTAAACAATATCTACAAAACCACCAGCAGATGGAATATGAAAAATTAAAAAGTCGTACGTAAAAATCCACACATGCAATTCAAGAATTGTTAAGTAAATTTACTGAACCGGGCATATTCGACCAAAGAGGTATTGCAAGTTACCTGACAATATGTGGAGTAAAGTATTATAAATTACCTTTGACCTAAAATCATCTGCGGTACAGCACGTTGTAAATTAGATTGGTGGTAAACATAAAATTTATTGAGTTTTAAAACCTCAAAGTTCACAAGGGAAAAATGACGAGTAAATTATGTCTAATTAACCGACCACTGGCACGTTCTCTGAAGTCACATGCTCAGAGATAACGCTGCGCATTGGCAGTTATGTTTTTTGTCAACAATAAAATGGTTAAATTAAAATAGAACACATCCAATTAAATGGATGGCAGGTAACTATTGAAAGTTTTTTTAAAACTTATTGGGAATTGTTTGTATACTATTTGAACTTACTTTAAGGAATCGCGCAGTACTGCAGGTCTGTCAGGTACACACGCTGCATTCCCAATACGATGTTAAAATCAGCACGTGTCATGACCATGTGTATTTTGTAAACACAACAAATCCCAAGATGCAATATTGCAAACTTTTTTTCAACCCCCATTATGCAGCAGTCTCCCCTCCCTTCAAAATCATCAATCGCCTGTCTTGAATAAGATGAAATCAACGCAGGGATAAGCCAAGAGGGCAAAGTAAAGTTGGTAATATCTTTGCCTTGGCACCGCCCATTTCGCCCAATTTCTATGTTTGGGCAGAATCAAAGTAAAAAACGAACATCTACAGTCGAAATTAAGAGAGATATTGTGAAAGCATTGGAGTGAGTTACCAATAAAAGTGATTCGTATATCACGACTTACTTCAACAATAGTTATCAAAATCAGAAAAAATATGATTTGTGTTCCTCTTATTCCACTGTCATTTGAAGCAGGAACCATCAAGAAACACGGGGCACGTCTATTTTCAAGCGATGTGATAATTACCGAAATAAGCACAACAATTGCACATTATCCACCAAAACCAGGATGAGAGCATTGCGACTCCATAAAAAATAAGGAAATGTTGATTTTTGCTAAAATGTAGCTTTTCTTGTGAATTTCTGCATCTTGTCTTGACAAGGTCCCAAATCTCACTGACAGAACAAGGCAGCTCCCACCAGTGGTGGAGCCATGGTTGAAATCCTGTGGACCATGCTAGTGGAGATTTTTTTTTTTTGGGGGGGGGGGAGGGGGGGGGGAATCTCAGGACTGAGGGTACTGTACTTGTACTGAGGGCAGGAAATCAAAAATATTTTTTCAAATTTGGGGATTGGAGAAGCAAGTGGGATTTTGAGTGGAGGATGGGGGGGGGGGGGGGGGGGGGGGGGGGCTGGTCTCCCTAGATACCTCATGGCTCCACCGCTCCACTACAGCAGCCCAACACATTATGTCCATTTGCTGAGAAGAGTGGTGAACACTGATTAACCCGAATGACTCAACTCTCTATATGAGCCTCATGACTTGGATGACAAATACAGACGGATTTTATGTGTACATTACCCTCTAAAATGTGGATTTCTACAATATATTATGAAAAACCGAAAACCGAACCGAAAACCGAGTTTTTGTACAAAACCGAAACCGAACCGAAATGCAAATTTCAAAACCGCCCAGCCCTAGTGGGTGCTGCTTTGCTTGGGGGGGGGGGGGGGGGGTGGGGGGGGGGGGGGGGGGGGGCGCCGTTCGAACCTTTATCCCAGGTGGATATGCAATTTCTCACATACAAGACGGCTTTTCTGATGGCATTTGCTTCGGCCAGACGGGTTAGTGAGCTTCACGCCCTCTCGGTTGACCCGGCCTTTTTTAGGAGTTCTCCCAACAGTGTTACTTTTACCACTGATTGCTCCTTTTTGGCTAAGAATCAGTTGCCAGATACTACTCCTCCTCCTATCTGTATCAGGGCTCTTCCCTCTGTTGAAGGTACTCGCCCTTTGCTCTGTCCGGTCCGTGCTATTCGCATTTATCTTGATCGGACACGCTTCATACGGAAGGGCAGAATACGGTTTTTTCTGTCTCTCATTCCGGGTTGACAGAAGATCTCTCCTCAATCCATTTCTCGATGGATTTGTCTTGCTATTCGTACGGCTTATAGTCGTTTAGCAGCTGGCGATTGTATTACCAATCGTATTTCTGCCCACGAGGTGCGGGCACTGTCTACCTCTTGGGCTTATTCTAACTCCGTCAAGTTGTCGGATGTTATGCAGGCAGCCTACTGGAGAAATGCTTCTACTTTCTCCACCTTTTATTTACGCCAGTTGCAGGAGCAGTCGGAGGACCTTTTTGCCTTGGGTCCTCTTTCTTCTGCTCAGGCTGTTGTCTGCCATAGCCATTAGGCTTCTTGAAGGTCAGTTTCAGCCTTGTGCTGTTACTGCCCTTTTTTCTGTCTGTGTGTCACACAGGCTCATATGTCTTTTTTCATTGTCCTTTACCAATGATTGCGACATTATGGTTGATAAGCCTCGGGACCTCTTCCTTCTGCTTCACGGTTCCAGTGCACTAGGGTTATGTGGGGGTTGGTTATGCGATTCCCTCCAGCCTTTTGTCTATTCAGCCTGTAGTAAACAATTGTGAGTAGGTTGATAAGAAATCTAAATTTTATAGTAAATTTCCTTTCTTATTATACCTACCACAATTGTTTACATGGAGGCCCTCCCGTCTTCTTTACGGGTAAAGAATCTTTCCTCCCCGCTGATCACATAACTCTAACGTTTACGGATTCAAAAAGAATGAGTCTTTAGAGACGGTATATGCGCACTGGCAACGGAAGTCGTGGAGTTGTACTTGGGATGAGAGCGTCCCGTACTGGATCTGCGCCGGTTGCACTCGACCCAGTTTTGGCTTATTTTCATTGGTGCTTTTGCACCACTTTTCTTTCCCAACTTGCTTGGGAAAGACAAAAATAGAGAGTATTTTATCCGAGTTAGGGACTTCCACTGTAGTGCAAGCCTGTAGTAAACAATTGTGGTAGGTATAATAAGAAAGGAAATTTACTATAAAATTTAGATTTCCATCCTGCGTCTACTTTGATTTTGACGCTGGCTTTGGAGTTCAAGCTTTCAAAATTACATGTAGAAATAAATATATTTATCATTATAAATGTGGAACAAGTGACAAGTTGCAGTTCTGCAAAGGAAAATCGCATTTGATTAACAGATGAAAATTTAAACCACGATGTGTAAGAAGTAATTTTGTCACCTATTTTCGCGGTAAATGCCACGCTTGAACACAATACAAAATTAGTGCAGCTGTTTCGAAAAAGGGGTATCGTGGCTCTGAAGTTTGAAAACAGGGTTAACTTTAGGTTGTTTCTCTCTTTATTCTGAGAAATTTCAAGTTCAGTACAGTGGAGCCCACTTAATTAGATATCTCTTAACTAAATAATCCTGTTAATTGAATATAATTTCACAAACACAAAACCATTTACCATACCTCCTGTACAAATTTTGACCTGTTAATTGAATACAGGTTATTGAGTAAACTCCTGTTAATTGAAAACAAAATCTTGTAACCTGTAGAGAAATTACCCTGACTCTCCCCAGTTTTCTTTTGTGTATAGATCTATTTGGCCTCAGTTCATCCAATACAGGCATTTATTTTATTAGCCCGACTGTTTACAGTGAGGGCTATAGTAATGACTTTTGTCCGCCCGTCCATCCGTCTGTCCATCTGTTAACTTTTAGAGTTTTGGTTAAAGTTTTTTACTGAAGGTTCAGGTGTGTTTTTTTTTGTTGTTTTTTTCCTGTTTAGTTGACATTTGGAGTTTTGGTTAAAGTTTGTGGTTAAAGTTTTTTATTCAACCTTCAAGTACAGGCTATACCTGGTAGTTCTTGTCTGATCGTCACAAAATTTCATATGCAGGTTTTAGGTCATGTCTACTTGAGAACGTCGCCGTTTGGTCGTGATCGGTTAACCGGTATGGCTGCCCGAGCCCAAAAACCATTAGCACAGTCTACAGGTCGTATTTATGAAGGGATTTCATTGCAACTTCATAGAATGCCTCTGTATAATGCCTATAATGCCAAGATGAGAACGTCCCCATTTGGGCATGATCTGTCAACCGTGATGGCTGCCCAAGCCCGAAACCCAAAAACTTTTAGGGCAGTCTGCAGGTCATGTTTAGCATGGACGGATTTCATTGTAACTTGATACGATGACTCCGTATGATGTCTACACGAGAATTTCCCCATCTGGGCGTGATCTATCAACTGTCACGACTGCCCGAGCCCAAAACCCGAAAACCTTTAGCACAGTCTACAGGTCATATTTATGGAGGGATTTCATTGTAACGTGATAGGTTGACTTCATATAATGTCTACATTAGAAAGTCCCCTTTTGGACTTGATTGGGCAACTGTGACGGCTACAGGTGCCCGAAGCCCGAACACCTTCAGCACAGTCTACAGGTCATATTTATGAAGGGATTTCCTTGTAACTTTGTAGGATCAATCCACATGATGCCCAGATGAGAATGTCCCCTATTGGTTGCGATCATTGAACCATGATGGCTGCCCGTGCCCGATGCCCGAAAACCTTTAGCACAGTCTACATGTCATATTTATGAAGGGATTTCATTGTAACTTGATAGGTTGACTTCATATAATGTCTAGATGAGAACATCCCCTTTTGGGCAATTATGGAGGGATTTCATTGTAACTTGATAGGTTGACTTCAAAAAATGTCTAGATGAGAACGTCCCCTTTTGGGCAACTGTGATGGCAACAGAGGCCCGAAGCCCGAAAACCTTTAGAATATTCCACAGGCCAAAATTATAAAGGGATTTCATTGTAGCTTGGTGGGATGACTCCAAGTTTGTGGTTAAAAACCAGACAAACACCCCCACCCCCCCCCCCCCCAACCTCCCCCCCCCCCCCCTCAATTTGGCTTTTTTTTCCTTTTTTTCTCTAATATGCATTTTGAACTATTTACAGTCACTACATGTGGAACCTTTTTTAAAACTTACTTACCCCTCCACGACCCCCCCCCCCCCCCCCTCCTCTGGGGCCAATTAGGCACTTTTTTTTTTCTCTCGTCAAAATGCTGGTTTACAGTTTTGGTTAAAAACCCAGACAAACACCTCGAATATGCATTTTGAACTATTTACAGTCACTACATGCAAAACCTTTTTTAAACTCTTGTAACCCTCCCCCCAGGGGGGGGGGTGGCAATTAGGCACTTTTTTTTCTTTCTTCAAAAATGCTTTTTTAAAGTTTGTGGTTAAAAACCCAGACCCCCACCCCCATGGTGCCAGTTAGGTATTTTTTTTTCTCTGCTCAAAATGCATTCTGAAGCATTTAGACTGACCACGTGGAAAAAAATGGACTCTCCTGACACACCCCCACCCCCACCCCACCTCCTCCTCACCCAGGGCCATTCATGCAATATTTTTTCTTTGGTACAAAATGCATTTTTAGCCATGACTTTCGTCGGTCCATCTGTCGGTCCATCCATCTGTCTGTAAACAATTCGTTTCTGACTGATAACTCCAGTTTGGATTATTTGATTTCAACCAAAATTGATATGTGTATTTTCCAGCTAGTAATACAGGCCAGATTTGAATATAGGTTCCAGAAATCCCCCCCCCCCAATACACACACACACACACACACACACACACACACACACACACACACACACATACACACACACACACACACACACACACAAACGTGTCACTTAGGCAATTATTCCCAAAATGCATTTTGAAGGATTGGGAGTTATTACATGCAAAAAGAAAATTGACTCATGTAGCCCAACATTGCTTTATATGTACTGCATCTTTAATCCTTTACCTAACACAAGTTGAAGCCAACAGTACAAATTATTTTTCTGAAACATCAGATTTTTTCATTTTTTACTTCTAACCATGGCTTATTAGTCCTTATTGCAACAACCTCATCAAGTTTGTTCCATTAATAGGTCATGAGGTATGTTTTGAAGTAGAGAAATGAGAAAATAAAATTTGAATAGCAAATTTTGTATATCATGAATGCAGATATGGCAGATTCGTTAGGTAAACTGTTAACAAAAAATGGCTCCGACTATTTTGCGTCTAAGCATTGCCATTCCTGGGGCAGTCGGGCTGCATGCGTGACATCACTCTAGTTATTTCTTATTTGACAGAGATCATGTTGCTCTGTCAAACAAAATATAATAGAATAAATGCTAAGTTTATCTCTAGAATACAGGAAAGTGACACTGTCCCTGCTAATTGAATTGTCCTGTTAACTGAATAATTTTCATTGGCAAAGTGACCATTCAAGTAACAGTATTGGTATTTTTATAATGATTTACCTTGATATTGGTATGGTATTCACTGTCAAAAACATAGATGTACGCACATCAATACCAATATCAGATGCTATTTGGGTACATTGCCCAGCTGAAGGTAATCATTTACGGTGGGCAAAAACTTGTCAGAATGTTGGCAGTAACATGGGCACCTGCCACCAGTCATTTGATGTAACAAAAAAGCTGAGAGAAAATACCCTTTGGGTCTTTTCTCTCGGCTATTTTCTCACATCAAATGGCCGGTGACGAGTGCCTCCAGGAAACATAGTTCATGGGCTCTTGATGTCAAGAATTTTGCGTAATGTTCTGTTGTTTGCTATTTATTTTTAGCTCACCTGAGTGAAGCTCAAGGGGAGCTTTACTAATCACTTTCTGTCCGCCATTGTCCGTACGGCGTTAACTTTACATTATCGACTTCTCCTCACAAACTCCTGGACCAGATTGAACCAAATCTGGTGTGCATCTTCCTTATCATATGTCAATTCAAGTTTGTTCAAATAAAGTTGCCACACCCACAGGGGACACCACAAGGGGCATAATGCTGATAGCACCCATAAAATACCAAAAAACCTTCAGATCCAGTGGTCAGAATCTTTTCATATGTCCCTGGGTTAATATTTGGGCTCCCTATTGGAGCCTGAGTTTTAACTTAGTGCAATACGTGGAATATTCTTTAAAAATCTTCTTCAGATCCACCAGTCAGAATCTTTCCACATTTGGTACACAACATCTTTGAGGGGAGTGGAGGGGGGGGGGGGGGGGGGGGGGGGGGGCAGATTCAACTTTGTTCAAATCGAGTCACTGGGTTAATATTTAGGCTCCCAAATCTTCTTCTTCAGATCTACCAGTCAGAATCCTCTTCTTCAGATCTACCAGTCAGAATCCTCTCATATTTGGTATACATCATCTCTAGGGGGGCCAGATTCAAGTTTGTTCATATCGAGTTCCTCCGTTAATGTTTGGTCTCTCTGTGGTATTCTGAATTTTATCTTAGTGCAAATATGAGGATATTTCTTTGAAAATCTTCTTAAGATCCGCCAGTCAGAATCCTCTCATGTTTGATATACAAACATGTGAGGATGGGGCAGATTCAAGTTTGTTCAAATCAAGTTCCTCAGTTAATATTTGGACTTCCCGTGAGAGCCTGAATTTTAACTTAATGTAATATGAGGAAATTTCTTTAAAAATCTTCTTCAGATCCGCCTATCAGAATTCTTTAGCATTTGGTATACATTATCCTTGGGTGGGGGTGGGGGGAGGGGGGGGTTCAAATCGGGTCCCTGGGTTGAAAATTTTGGATCTGGTTCATAAATTATTTTAGTGATTTTTGTTAAATTTTGAGACGAAAAAAAAATTTTTTAGCCTGAAAATTTTGGGTCTGGTTCGTACTCTGAAATTTTGGACCAAAATTCGGGAATTTTTTTTTTGGTGGGGGGGGGGGGGGGGGGGGTATGCATTTTGTTTAATTTTGAGAAGAAAATGTTTTTTTTTATAGCCTGAAAATTTTGGGTCCGGTTCCGACTTGGAAATTTTGGACCAAAATTCGGAAATTTTTGATCAGGGGGGGGGTGGATTCAGTGACATAAGAACCCTTGGAATTTGGCAATGCTAGTCTACAGCTGATAGAATTGGAAGCAGTCAGGAAGACCCAGGATAATAATCTTCTGAATGGCCACTAGAGTTACGAATAATTTCATGACTTCATTGCTTTGTAGTGTTGATGACCCATAACTAACTGAATGTGATCCAAAATAGTTCTTTGAACCACTTTGTCAGGTGAGCGATTAAGGTTCCTTGGGCCTCTTGTTTAACTACTGTTGGGGATATTTTTCAACACCAGAATTTTAGTATAATGAGGTTCCCTTCATATAGAAAATCGGTTTTGAGTCTGTACTGCTACCAAATGGTTTTGACAGTGTTACAGCCCATTTCTAAAACACTTGTCACTTGCAGTCCTGATGATTCATCCTTGTTTCCTCAACAAAAAAAATGCTGTTGAAAACTGGTGCTTCTATGGCAATTGCACTGAAGTCTGTTCGTTTGTGTAAAAATCATCAGGGGGCAGGGCATAGTCTTAGTTGCCATGTAAATGTAGTAGGCGGTGAAATGATAACTTTCAAGTAACTTAAAACTTGAAAGTTGTTTGAGGTACATGTGTATATAATCACAATCAATGTGCAGAATCTTTCACTCAATTAGATCTGGTCAGCATCATGAACCATGTGAATGCTGAGATAAAATCTTAGAAGTAAGCAAGCAAATTGCACAATTTGTATAGTGTGAGTGAAAATAAGATGCAGCATAACCACAAACTAAATATCTCACTGCTTCTATGTTGATAACACCAGAATCTGACATCAGTTCCTGGAAAGCTATGCAAGAGCTTTCCAGAAACTGATGTCAGATTCTGGTGTTATCAACATAGAAGAAGCAGAACACATAGATTCCAGTGGTTATGCTGCAACTTGTACTGTAAATTGTAAGATTAGCAATACAGCGTAGTGCAACCCACATGGTTTGATTCATTGTGTAACCTGGAAGTTGTGCAATTTCTGCCACCACAAGGCTTTCTGAAGAAGCCATCCTCGGCAGTATTTTGGCTGTGGATATATTTTTTCGTTTCCCCTACATTTTCCTCGGCACTGCTGATTGTTGACGGTGGATTACCAGGGCTGGTACAAGTCAAATGAAGCTGTAGGATAACTGCTATAAACTATGTACCTTTCTCTTCTTACACTGATAAGACCAGAAACTAGCATCATTTTCTGGAAAGCTCTCTCAGAGAGCTCTCCAGGAAATGATGTCAGATTCTGGTCTTATCAGTGCACAAGCAACAATATACTTACTTTATTGCAGTTATAATTATTATTATTTATTATTATTTATTGCTGTTTAAGGTCACATATTTTTGCACAATGGTTAACCATGACCACAACATGAGTATCAACTCAAGACCAGGGGTGAGCATTAATAAGCCATGTTGCCCATTTTAGAGCACTGCTTCACTTCCTGGGATTCCCGCGGGGATTTATTGCAGTTATGTTTCAACTTAAGTTGCAAGTTCTTTTGACAATGACATCTGAATGGTCTTAATGAAAAGTAGAGATAAATTTTTTTCCCCATGAGTGGAATTTAGTTTATTTTTGATTACTGAGGGTGAATTACCAGGGCTGCACCTGTAATACCAATTGTTCTTGGATGGTGAAAATACTTGAAAAAAATTATCCTGTAATTCAATGTTTCCACTGTTTCAAGTATTTTCTGGAAACAAAGAACCTGATAGTTATATTTCTTGTTATGTCTAATGTCATTATCACAGCTTAAAATACTAATATAAACCTGCTGTCAAGACTTCTTAACTGGTTGAGTGCCAGAAGCCAATATCAGGGCTTTCAAAAACTGAGGATACCAGAGCAAAAGCCAACACTTTCCTTGCTTATATTTCATATTCAGTCAAACACAAATAATATTTTGTTCATATAAATTTGTTTTATTACAAATTATTGGAGAATGCATGTGGGCCTCTCCAATAATTTGTAATAAAACAAGTTTTGAATAACAAATTCAGCCCACCAAAAATAATCTAGCCCTCAACCAGATAATCACTAATGTGAAAAATATCTTATTATTTGTCCTTTCTGACTTTTGACATTGCAAATTGAAAAACGTTGAAGAAACTGAATTCCCCAGTGACGTTTGAACGTCAGGATAATTAAAGTCTCAAAGGGTTAAAATTACTATTTTGAAAATCAGTTTGTATAAAAATGTTCCAATTCCTCAATTTTCATCTTGATACAGTCTTTGAAATTCCAGAAAAACTGAGTTGGCATATTTGCAAAATACCGGGGTATTTTTAAAAATTTTTTATCCAGAACCACTGGTCAGAATCGTTTTTTAACTTCAGGCAATATGGGGGATAATCTTTAAAAATCTTCCTTTTTAGATCCAGCAGTCAGAATCTTTTAATGTTTGGTATACATCATTGTTATGAGGGTCAGATTCAAGGTTGAGGTTGTTCAAATCAAGTCTCTCGGTTAATATTTGGCTTCCTGTGGTGTCCCAAATTTCAGCTTAGTGTAATATGGGGGGATAATCTTTAAAACTCTTCTTCAGATCCACCAGTCAGTATCTTTTGATATTTGGTATACAGTATCCTTGGGGAGGTTAGATCTCATTTCATACAAACCAAGTCCCTGGGTTAATATTTGGGCTCCCTATTGGAGCCTGAATTTTAACTTAGTCTAGTATGAGGAGTTATCTTTAAAACTCTTCTTCTAAAACACCAGTCAGAATTATTTAATATATAGCATACAGCATCTTTACAGGGGTTGGATTCAATTTGTTCAACTCAAATCCATTGGTTGAAATTGGGCTCTCAAATGGAGCCCGAATTTTAACTTTCTGTAATATGAGGAATAATCTTTGAAAATCATCTTCAGATCCACCAGAGAGAATCTTTTGATATTTGACATACAGTGTCCATAGGGAAGTCAGATCTAAGTTTGTTCAAATCTAGTCTTTGGGTTAATATTTGGGCTCCCTTTTGGAGCCTGAATTTTAACTTGGTCCATTATGAGGAATAATCTTTAAAAATCTGCATCTTGAGATACAATCAGAATCTCTTGATACTTGGTATACAACAGCCCTAGTAGAGCTGTAGGTTTTTAAATTTCTTGTTCGGTTTCGGTTTTGGTTTTTCAGGTGGAATAAAACCTCGGTTCGGTTCGGTTTTCGGTTTGTTCATGAGGCCAAATAAAATTCAATAAAACAGTCATAACTGGATGGCAGTGAAATTGAGTGAAACGCAATGAATGCCCGAAATAAGCTATAATACATGAAGAATCAGGAAGGCCAATATAATAATTACCTAAATATACAGAACTTTTATTGTGCTTGGCCATTTTTTGAGGTCTGACACCTACATGCAACTTGAGGAAAGCTACAAACACAACTAAACTGAAATGTCGGAAATTCACAGAATGTAGCCTTCCCAGAGTAGTAAGAGCACCCAGACACTGCCATTGGCAGTGTCTGGGTACTCTCACTACTCTGGGATGGCTACATTCTGTGAATTTCTGCAGCAAGAGAGTATTTAATAAAAAACGAAAAACCTTAGATTACGGGATGTCGATGGTTTCGGTTTCGGTTTTTAAAAAAAACTAAAAACCTTGGTTCGGTTTCGGTTAACCTACAGCTCTAAGCCTCAGTGTGTTCAGATTCAGTTTGTTCAAATACAGTCCCTGGGTGGATATATGTGTTCCCTATGGGCATGGGGAGGGGCAAACTTTAACATGTTGTAAAATTGGTAATATTCTCAAGATCTTCTTCTCCAGAACATCCAGTCAGAATCTTTTGATATTTGGTATACTACATCCTTCAAGTTGGTATGTGTTGAGTCCCTAGGTTGATATTTGGACTCCTTGCATTACTGACAATCCTGGTATTATTTTTACGTGGTAGCGTCCCAATACTAGAAAAAAATCAGCATGGACAACAGAGTTATAATTAATTAAATAACTTCATTCCTCTGTTGTGTTAATAGATGCTAATTAAATCCTTCTTTATACAACTATGGTCAGGTGAGCTCCTCATGTCCCATGGGGCACACCTGGAAATAAGCAATATGTCAATTTGCAGAGTGAGGTTCCCAGGGGGTGAATTTGCTGATGCTATCCCATACAGTGGGCCAGTTTATTCTCTGGGTACCTCTTTCTGTTTAGGCCTGTGACCTTGATTCAGATTGAGGTCCTCAGAGGGTAAATTTAATGATGCTAACCTGCTGTGCAGGGTAGCATCACAAAATTCACCCTCTAAGAACCTCATTCTGCAGATGACAGTCTGCTTATTTCCAGACTTGCATGGGGTCTCTTGTTTTATTGGTTAACAACAGATGGTAAATAACACTTTAGGCTCCTTTACTTGGAAAAAATCCTCCATAGTTTGTATGGCACAACTTACACAAATGTCCTGTCTGTAAGTATCTCTATTGGGTTCAGCCTAACTTCCCCATAATCATTCTCAGTGGTTCTAGGGGATCAGTTGCTAAGCCTGTTCAAGCCAGAAAATAAGTAGACTGACATCTACAAAATGAGGTCCCCAGAGGGTGAATTTAGTGATGCTACCCTGCACAGCAGGGTAGCATCACTAAATTTACCCTCTGTGAACCTCAGTCTGAATCAGGGTTTCAAAACTAAACAGACAGAGGTACCCAGAGGATAAATTGACCCACTGTATGGGATAGCATCATCAAATTCTCCTTCTGGGGACCTCATTTTGCAAATGTCAGACTTTATTTTCAGGCCTGAGCCTGTTCAGTCAAAAAACAAAAATCCATAAATTAGAGTAACAAATGATTAAAGTTCATATAATCTGTGTTGTGTTCTGATTGTCACATATTCTTCCTTAACCCTTTTTACCCAACATTTAACTAGGGCTGTCACGATTTTTCAATTTAGGAATCGATTAATCGTCGCAAATGATCGATGATAATTGATTAATCGTACCTAGATGACCTTCCCTCTCCCTCTCTCTGAAGTCGATAAAAATGAAGTTCAAGTCAGATGACCTACCTCAAGTAAACAACGAAGACGATCATCTTTTAGGTACATTCAAAGCTTCGATGTTCTGAACTTTTGAACCGTCAGTGTAATAATCAAGACCGGTCGGCAGTTGCGAACTTCGCAACTGCCGACTGGTCTTGATTATTACACTGACAGTTCAAAAGTTCAGAACACCAAACCTTTGATGAATGTACCTGAAAGACAAATGCTTCCAACAGTTTCTTGGGGTTTAACATCGATGTTCTTAACTCTTTACCTTTGGAAACCATAGTTTTTTCATCAAATTGTCTTTTAATTATTAAACGTCTAAAACGGTATACAATTTACCGATTATTCGGCAAAGAAAATTACTAATCGATTTTGCCGTGACCTATCAATAATCGATTAATGGATTAATCGTGACAGCCCTACATTTAACGCAGGCCTGGACTTTTGAAAAATCTAGGGGAGCTGCTACGGCTCCTCTAAACCTGTGCCAGGAGAGCTATTCTATACTTAAGTCTGTTATTAATAAGGGAATTGAAGGTTTAAGGAGAGTTATTACAGCTGTTAAGGAGAGCAATTATAGCTCTCCTTAAATTGATTTTGCAGGAGCCATGGAGGGCGGGAGCTATAGCTCTCCTCAAAAGACCAGGCCCGATAACGGCCAAAACCAGCCAACTCTATTCACAAAAATCGCCAATTAATTTTCATTATTTTTTTTATCTCCAAAACATAGGTTATGACCCCTCTTTGGAACGAGCTCGTCAAGCTCGTTCCAATGAGGGGTCATAACCTATGTTTTTGAGACAAATAATTAAAAAAAATAGTTATTCAAGAATTTTGTTTGCAAGTGTTGTCTGCTTTTCATGTTAGGTAATGGGTTAGGTCCGTTGGACAAGTCAATAAAAGAGAAAATTTGTCAATCTGAACACAGTGTATCTACCCATTTACTAGATACAGTTAAAACTAGAAGTCCTGTTATGAAATGCACACAAATAGCACGTTGATCTGCACGTTAATCTACACGTTATGACCATAGTAAGGCTTTCAAATTCTGTACATATGGCCTGTGCACAAGCAATATTTCAGCCAATGGACCTCCAGGTAACCCGGAGGTCCATTGGCCGAAACATTGCCTGTGTTTACTATGAGTAACCAGGAGAACCTGCCGTGCTTTGGATGCCATTCAATATGGCAATTGCGCGCTACGCGCAATTAAGCCAAGATAAGCACACTGTTTGGGACAGGACTTCTAGTTTTAACTGTATGCTAGGTGACGAGAGTCCCTATTAGTCACTAGTTCAGTTCCCTCCCAGTAAGATAGTTTTATCAGCTTGTGCACAAAAACAAACAAAAAAAACTATTCTGCCATTTTTTGCTGGGTCTTGCAGTCTGGTTTTCCAGTTTGCTGCAAAAACTGCAACCAAACCAGAAAACTGAAAAACTGTCTAGCCCCAATCACAGTACTGGTAACTCATGACCTGATTGCCAATGTCTGTCATCAGACTTCTCTACACTTCTGTTGCCATCATGATTTATTCATTGATGCTGAAAGTGACTTCTAAACAAAAATAAAGAACAATCCATTAAATTGCTGTAATTATATATACGTGGATATGTATTACCTTTATATACAAAATGACAGCTGTTTTTAACATTCGATAAAATGGATATCATGCTTCATGGTTAAATACAAAAATAAGTTTGAAAGTGATATGGTTGACGACAATTCATGCTTATCTCTAATTACATGGTGCCATAAACATGACAACAGGTGGGTGAGTTAAACATGCAAATATTTTTGTTAACCCTCTGTGCTATGTCTTTGGGCAAGGCACTTAATTCTGATTGACCATGTGTGGGAATGTTGACACTGTGTTCTAAAGAATACTGCACGTAAATTATGCACTTGCTTTCAACCAATGTGAACCCTGCGTGTGTGGTGTTGGTAGATTGAGGAGTCTGACATTAGTCATTGCTGCTCAGTGGTTCTCTTCTGATGCTCCAGCTTTCTCTACCCATAAAACTGTCTGACACTAGGTGACCCTTGCTGTTGAAAGCATCATTAAACCCCAAATAAACAAATAAATAAGCAACCCTCTGTACACTTAATGTCGAAATATCAAAATTTCAATCTAAAAACTTTCTCATTCAGATAAAAAAAAAGTTATGATTCCCAGACAATCCCTTATTAAAATTGAACCCCCAGATTGGACATTTTTATACCCCCCCCCCCCCCCCCCCCCCCCACACTTTCGAAGAAAATGGGGTATCTTGGATTATGTGTGGCCGGCCGTCCATCCGTGACTCCGTCCATGTGTAAGTCCGTCCGAGAATATTCATAACTTTCATAACTTAAGTAAATTATTATTTTCTATAATATTTGTTGATCATAGGTATGCCCACACTAGTTATTTTTTTTTTTATTACTTGTTTTTATAACATTCACTTAGAAATTGTGTCCGTCCGAGCCAAATTTTGTCTGTTCAGCCTGTATCTCGGGTATGGAATGTTCTATTGCAATGAAATTTGCCGTGAACACTGCTTATGGTATAGGCTTTAAATAAAGGATTCAATGATATTTCTCACATTCTCCTTTTTAGAGTTACCCCCTTTTTTTGACTTAGAAATTGTAGGAAATAGACATTATTTGTCTGTTCATCCTGTATCTCAGGTATGGGTTATCAGATTTCAGTGAAATATGGCATGCAGTTTGCCTATGACAAAGTCTTCTGCCTCATTTCATAAAACTTCCAAACACCAAACAATTTACCATACCTTTTGACTTAGAAATTGTTGGTAATTGTTATACTTCCACTTTTGAAGAAAATGTGGGGGTTTACTGAATTACATGCATCAGTCGGTGCGTCCGTCCATGCATCTATCCGTGTGTGAGTCCGTCCAAGAATATTCATAACTTTTATTATTTTCTATAATATTTGTTGGTCATAGGTATTCCCACACTTTGCGGTACATCACTTGGGGGTATGCACCGGACGACAGTCCAGCTCTTGTTATTGCATTGCAGTGTCTTCCAATATCACTGCAAAATCCGGAGTCTCAACATTTTACTTTTTTTGATAGATGTTTGTTGCTTATATCTGAAGAGCATAACTATTAACTAAAGACAATTTACATCCTGTAGTTTTGAAGTTGTTTCTAGGCAAGTCTTGGCTGCCTGTACAGGCAGCCAAGACTTGCCTAGAAATAACTGCAGGGTTCGCATGCGGGTCTGGAATCCTGGAAAAGTTTTGGAAATTAGAAAAAAAATTTTCCATACCCTGGAAAAGTCTGGAAAACGGCACCTTTTTTGAGCTGGTTTGGAAAAAGTCTTGGAGAAAACCGAACACAGAAGAGGTGTGTATGGAAAAGTTATGGAATCGATCATTTGTTTCGAAAATCCGAATATTGTTTCAAAAAAAAAATGAAAATCTCGATGCGTCGTCGGAATTCACGAACATCTGCTATTTGGCCGGTCTTTATTTGCATTTATCAGGCTCGACATTGCTTAACTTTGGTAATCTGATGAGAACCAGTTACCGCAACGCCATGCTACCACACCACGGTGGTTACTTTTTACTACTACTACAGAAGTGCCCCAACATGCAGTCTCTGAGAAACTTGAATGTTACATTCAGTTCAGGGTTCATACACTTCTAAGGGAGAAAAATTCCATAACTTTTCCAAAACTTTTCAAGGACTTTCCACACATTTCCAAGACCACCGGTGAGAAACTTTCCATACCTTTTCCATACCCCATTGGGAGTCCGAATCGATAGCTCAGATGGTCATCCATTCAAGTCCTTGAATGGATGACCATTTGAGCTATCGATTCGGACCCCCACGTGTTCTTGGGCAAGCCACTTAACCCTGTTTGTCCACATGGGGGCACGATGACGCCATGTACTAAGGCATACTGCACATCGATGGTGAACATGTCTTCAACCAGTCTAATCCTGCCTGTGATGCAATGCAGAGTTAATGTTGGGGAGCTGGCAGCTGCTGATTGTTGCTCGGTGGTTCTCTCAGGGTACTCCAGCTTCCTCCACCTGTAAAACTGTCACCGACACGATATGACCTTGGCTGTTAAAATGTCATTAAAACTCTACTAAATAAATAAATAGTAAAAGGTGATCGAAGGTGGAATTGGGACCCTGAGGGTTAAAATTGAATGACAGCATTTGTATAATGTTTGCACTTTCTGTATGTTCGTTGTGTGAAAAGAAAGTGGAAAGCCTCTCATGAACGCTCACTATATGCAAGAAAAAAATAAAAATTAAACCCTCCCTCTCTCACTGATTTAAAAAAAAATCATCATAGAATCAATTTATTTTGTGTTCCCTTATACATTACACCTTGGAATTCAACTCCTTGCATGCTGCTGGAGGAAGTTCCTGTCCAGGACGGTTTATCTTCTGCTACAGAAATTAGTGAAATGGAGGTGCATTTAACTATATTTTCTAGTACCTCCTGTGAATTAAAATGACTTTTTACCAATGATTTCTCCAGTTAAATTTTGATGAATTTTTCATCGGATCTATTCATGGCTGTTGAGAAGCAGCCATGACTAGACTTAATGAAAGAAATTTTAAAAATGACCAGCATTTTAAGAGTTAACTTAACCTATGAAGTCTTTTGACTGAGTTCTGTGAGCTCATTTCAAAGGATTAAAGAAGACAAAAAATTTATAAGAAACCAGAATTTTTTTAAATAGTTAATATTTTTGTATTTACCCTTTAAACCAAAGAGGACGTTTTTTTTGGCCTTGGAACATGATACGTCTTCATTTCAATTCATATGATGGCTGCCGAGTGAATGTGGGGCTGCACGTTGAAAAAATATTAATTGGTCAACCCCCAAATAATGAATATAGACTCTTCCAATTGCTGCCATTGAACTAACATGGAAGATACCACCAGGGCTCAAGGGAAGGATTAAAGTTATGTTGCGCTTAACTGGTTGAGTACTAGAAGCCACTATCACCACAACATTGAAAAGTGCTGGAAGCCACTTTAGTGGCTTCACACTGTATGCATTAGCTTGAGGTTTGATCAGCAGAAGAAATTTTTTATATATCAAATTGTTTGGTTGCAATATATTGGAGAGTACATATTCATACTGTCCAATAAATTGTAACAAAACAATTATTTATTAACAAAATTTGCAAAATTAAGGTGACTTGTGCTGGTAGCAGGGTATATTTGAAAAAAAAAATACCCATGTTTCAAATCACCTTTGAAAAATAATTTAGCCCTCAACCAAGTTAATTTAGTTGCTTGTGTCTCATGTTGTTTGTTATCATAGAATGTATTGTTAATATCAAAGTTTCAAGCTGCATATTTTTGCAATCAGCAGCCATTTTGTACTTTAGTTAGTGCAATAAGTTTTTTATACAGAACTTCCGTATGAACGTTCTGATTCGAATACATTTTTGTCTGAATGTTTAGTAACATGGAATACATCACATATAATACAGGTTTTTTTCTCGTGCAGAAATTATGCAAATTAGATGAACTTTGATTTTTTCAGTGCTACTTCCACACAGTAAGTACACATGTCAGTACGGCTGTATATTCGTTGTGTGAAAAGAAAGTATTTATGAACTGATCTTTACGAAACTTCTTCTGGTACCTTTGTTATCACCTTGGGACGAGAACGAGTGTTTCTGGGTGCGGTCCAAAATTTAAGATGGCTGTCGGCGGCCATTTTGTACCAAAATTAGGTACAATCAATTTTTGGTACAGAACTTCTGCATGAAGGTTCTGATTTGAATAAATTTTTGAATGAATGTTTAGTAACATGGAATACATCACATATAATACGGGTTTTCTTCTCGTGCAGAAATTAGGCAAATTGGATGAACTTTGATTTATTCAGTGCTACTTATATACAGTAAGTGCACATGTCAATACGGCTCAGGCTAGAGGCTGTATTTATGAACCGATATTCACGAAACTTCTTGGGTACCTTTGTTATCACCTTGGGGTGAGAACGAGTGTTTCTGGGTGCGGTCCAAAATTCAAGATGGCAGCCAGTGGCCATTTTGTACCAAAATTAGGTTCAGTCAATTTTTTGTTCATAACTTCTATTCAGCTTAGGCTAGAGGCCATATTTATGAACTGATCTTTACGAAACCTCTTGGGTACCTTTGTTGTCACCGTGGGACGAGAACGAGTGTTTTGGGTGCGGTCCGAAATTCAAGATGGCTGCCAGCAGCCATTTAGTACCAAAATTAGTGTCATCAGTTTTTTGTTCAGAACTTCTGTATGAAAGTTCTGATTTGAATAAATTTTTGTTTGAATGTTTAGTAGCATGGAATACATCACATATTATACGGGGTTTTTTCTCGTGCAGAAATTATGCAAATTAGATGAACTTTGATTTATTCAGTGCTACTTATACACTGTAAGTGCACATGTCAATACGGCTCAGGCTAGAGTCTGTATTTATGAACCGATCTTCACGAAACTTCTTGGGTACCTTTGTTATCACTTTGGGACAGGAACGAGTGTTTTTGGGTGCCTTTGTTATCCCTGTGCTATGGGAACAAATATTTTGAGGTTCAGTCAGACCCATTCTGGGACTCCCAAGATTTCTTTTCTAGTTTAGCATCTAACTGTCACCCACCTTTACATACTTTACCTATACATTTGTTACAGGCTACGGTTAGCATTTATGTACAGACCGTTACAATACTTTATATGTACCTTTGTTATCAGGTCATTACCTAGATGTTTGTCATTGCTGTGTCACATACTATACATGTACAAGTCTTACACAAGTTGAGCTACAGTGTCATTAACACTTTCATTTTAATATTTGTTTTTTCAAATTTTTCAAAAAATTTATTTTTTAACTACCGGGTACTCAGTTTGTAAATTGTGCGGGCGGATTTGGCCGAAACGTTAGGTAAAGGGTTAAGTGAGTAACTAACCCTGAGCACTGTACAGCCTTGGTGTAAATCTTGTCTATATCAATTCTTTAACCCAGTACCTCACATGAAAAGCAGATGACACTTGCAAACAAAATCCTTGAATAACTAATTTTTTCCATTTTTTGTCTCAAAAACGTTGGTTGTGACCCCTCATTCAGGGTTTCCGCTAGACCAGCTGCGGGTCTGTTAACCGGACCCATTCCCCATGCCGATCATACTATGATCAGTCAGAAAAGCTGGTGGTTAAAATGTCGAGTACAATGCTGTATCGTATTGACACTCAGGATCCTTTGTTTCCATGCATAATTATCTTGTATACTATGCCCACTATTACTGGCGACAGACAACCTGATACTTTATAACCCCCAGATGAGAGGGGGGAACAAAGTTCAAATCCTAAACGTCGCTTATAAAATTTCGCACTCAAATTGTCGTGTTTGGTCTGAAATCACTGGCTTTTATTTCGAGCGATAAATGATGTAATTGCACGTGCATGATGTCACACGTCCGCATCATGGTTCTTTTTGAATATTTCGTTCTCTCTGCATTTCCAATTATTTACGTTGTCATGTATCGGGTTGTATAAAAAAAAATGAGGTCAAGCGTCACAATCACTGTCAGGATTCGTAGATTTTGTGTTGTTTTGGGTTTGTATTTTTATGAAACCTCTGACCAGATGTAGCATTGTGTGTCCCGTGGGAATTTAGAGAATAGTACGAGGAAAAAATACATATTTTCCACTTCAATTATTCAGCATTTTAGCGACCAGAATGCCCCCCAGAGGCCACCAGAGAGCACCTAAAAATCAAACTTTTCCTAGGGTTCTCCCCCCAGACCCCCTTCTATATGCACATACCTTCTTTAAACTTCACTTTCTTTAAACTTCCGGACCCACAGATTTTCCCCTAGCGGAAACCCTGCTTCATTGGAACGAGGTCTTTCCAAAGAGGGGTCATAACCAATGTTTTTGAGACAAAAAATGAAAATATAATGAAAATTAATTGGCTATTTTTAGCTCACCTGAGCGAAGCTCAAGGGGAGCTTAACTAATCACTTTCTGTCCGTCGTCCGTCGTCCGTCGTCCGGCGTCCGTCGTCCGTCGGTCCGTCGTCGTCCGTCCGGCGTTAACTTTACATTATCGACTTCTCCTCCTAAACCACTAGCCCAATTTTATTCAAATGTTGGCTAAATGTTTATTACCTAATGCCAATTCAGATTTGTTCAAATGAAGTTGCCCCTCCTCCTGGGTGGTGCCACACCCCCAAGGGGCACCAAAATCTTTGTAAATCTTCTTCTCATGAACCAGCAGTAGCAGAGACTTGATATTTGGTGTGCAGCTTCCTTTTGAGGTGTAGACTCAGATTTGTTCAAGAGAAGTTTGTGGGGCTATACTTGACGTTGTTATGAGAGGGGCAAAATTTTTTGCCCCGCCCAAAATTTCTATTTTCCAAACCGAGAGGCTGATTTGAACCAAATTTTATGTGAGGGCTTATTGGGTCATGAGTACTTGATTTATGCAAAAAAAAATTTTCCCACAGCCCCGTGGGAACCACAGGAGCTAAAAATAGAAAAAATTTAAAACGCCCATATCTCCAAAACTGCACGGCACTGAGAATTTTTATTTGGTGTGCAGCTTCCTTAGGACCAACAGAAAGGATTGGTAAAAAAAAATTGCCATCGGTTTTATCATAGGGTACAGTTTCGGGACTTTGAAAAAGTGCTGAGTCAGCACTTTTTAACACTGTAGGCAATGGGAAAAACATTAAAAAATCTTCTTCTCCAGATCCAGCAGGCAGAATCTTTTGATATTTGGTATGCAACATTGTAGGGTGGATCTGATTCAAGTTTGTTCAAATCGGCCCCCTGGGTTCATATTTGGGCTCAGTATAGGAGCCCGATTTCGAACTTAGTGCATTTCAGGCAAATTTCTTAAAAAATCTTCTTCTCCAGATCCAGCAGGCAGAATCTTTTGATATTTGGTATGCAACATTGTGGGGTGGAACTGATTCAAGTTTGTTCAAATCGGCCCCCTGGGTTTATATTTGGGTTCAGTATAGGAGCCCAAATTTGAACTTACTGCATTTCAGGCAAATTTCTTTGAAAATCTTCTTCTCCAGATCCAGCAGGCAGAATCTTTTGATATTTGGTATGCAACATTGTAGGGTGGATCTGATTCAAGTTTGTTCAAATCGGCTCCCTTGATTCATATTTGGGCTCACTATAGGAGCTCGAATTCGAATTTAGTGCATTTCAGGCAAATTTCTTCAAAAATCTTCTTCTCCAGATCCAGCAGGCAGAATCTTTTGATATTTGGTATGCAATGTTGCGGGGTAGATCTGATTCAAGTTTGTTCAAATCGGCCTCCTGGATACATATTTGGGCTTACTATAGAAGCCCGAATTCGAACTTAGTGCATTTCAGGCAAATTTCTTAAAAAATCTTCTTCTCCAGATCCAGCAGGCAGAATCTTTTCATATTTGGTAAGCAACATTGTGGGGTGGATCTGATTCAAGATTGTTCAAATCGGCCCCCTGGGTTAATATTTGGGCTCAGTATAGTAGCCCGATTTCGAACTTAGTGCATTTCAGGCAAATTTCTTAAAAAATCTTCTTCTCCAGATCCAGCAGGCAGAATCTTTTGATATTTGGTATGCAACATTGTAGGGTGGATCTGATTCAAGTTTGTTCAAATCGGCCCCCTGGGTTCATATTTGGGCTCAGTATAGGAGCCCGATTTCGAACTTAGTGCATTTAGGCAAATTTCTTAAAAAATCTTCTTCTCCAGATCCAGAAGGCAGAATCTTTTGATATTTGGTATGCAACATTGTGGGGTGGATCTGATTCAAGTTTGTTCAAATCAGCTTCCTAGATTCATATTTGGGCTCACTATAGAAGCTCGAATTTGAACTTAGTGCATTTCATGCAAATTTCTTAAAAAATCTTCTTCACCAGATCCAGCAGGCAGAATCTTTTCATATTTGGTAAGCAACATTGTGGGGTGGATCTGATTCAAGTTTGTTCAAATCGGCCCCCTGGGTTTATATTTGGGCTCAGTATAGGAGCCCAAATTTGAACTTAGTGCATTTCAAGCAAATTTATTAAAAAATCTTCTTCTCCAGATCCAGCAGGCAGAATCTTTTGATATTTGGTATGCAACATTGTGGGGTGGATCTGATTCAAGTTTGTTCAAATCGGCTTCCTAGATTCATATTTGGGCTCACTATAGAAGCTCGAATTCGAACTTAGTGCATTTCAGGCAAATTTCTTAAAAAATCATCTTCCAGATCCAGCAGGCAGAATCTTTTGATATTTGGTATGCAACATTGCGGGGTGGATCTGATTCAAGTTTGTTCAAATCAGCCACCTGGATTCATATTTGGGCTCACTATAGAAGCTCGAATTCAAACTTAGTGCATTTCGGGCAAATTTCTTCAAAAATCTTCTTCTCCAGATCCAGCAGGCAGAATCTTTTGATATTTGGTATGCAACATTGCGGGGTGGATCTGATTCAAGTTTG
The DNA here is from genome assembly GCA_031216915.1 of Pictodentalium vernedei. Classification (NCBI taxonomy): domain Eukaryota; kingdom Metazoa; phylum Mollusca; class Scaphopoda; order Dentaliida; family Dentaliidae; genus Pictodentalium; species Pictodentalium vernedei. The sequence goes on along the minus strand of CM062291.1, from coordinate 413,878,593 downwards.
TTCAAATCGGCCCCCTGGATTCATATTTGGGCTTAACATAGAAGCCCGAATTCTCACTTAGTGCATTTCAGGCAAATTTCTTCAAAAATCTTCTTCTCCAGATCCAGCAGGCAGAATCTTTTGATATTTGGTATGCAACATTGCGGGGTGGATCTGATTCAAGTTTGTTCAAATCGGCCCCCTGGATTCATATTTGGGCTTAATATAGAAGCCCGAATTCGCACTTAGTGCATTTCGGGCAAATTTATTAAAAAATCTTCTTCTCCAGATCCAGCAGGCAGAATCTTTTGATATTTGGTATGCAACATTGTGGGGTGGATCTGATTCAAGTTTGTTCAAATCGGCTTCCTAGTTTCATATTTGGGCTCACTATAGAAGCTTGAATTCGAACTTAGTGCATTTCAGGCAAATTTCTTAAAAAATCTTCTTCTCCAGATCCAGCTTCAGAATCTTTTCATATTTGGTAAGCAACATTGTGGGGTGGATCTGATTCAAGTTTGTTCCAATCGGCCCCCTGGGTTTATATTTGGGCTCCGTATAGGAGCCCAAATTTTAACTTAGTGCGTTTCAGGCATATTTCTTAAAAAATCTTCTTCTCCAGATCCAGCAGGCAGAATCTTTTGATATTTGGTATGCAACATTGTAGGGTGGATCTGATTGTGATTCATGAACGTATTTATTTGTAAAGTTGATAGAATCTTAGACAAAATTTGCAGAAAAGATCTACTATAGAAGGGGTGGTATCCAGGGTGAACCGTTTACCCAAATCTAGCAGTACTAATGCATTATTCACACAAATCTTCGTTCAAATTTTATGACCCCTCATTGGAACACACGCATTCAGCTCATTCCAACAAAGGTCATATGCCATGTTTTCGAGACAAAGGAATAAAAATTTTAGTTATTCATGAAATTTTTAGGCAACTGTTGTCTGTTATTCACATTGCTTCATGAAATTTCAGTACTTTTAGAAGTTACCTCAGTAATCAAGGGTTAATTCCCCTTAATTAAATGTCACCTCTAAAAAACAACCACTTTGCATATCTTACCTTTTTACCAGCATAACTGCCAAAACTTGTCAGCATTCTTCGCAAAAATCGCTATTCAAATTTTAATTTTTGTCTCTTAAACATACATGTACTTATCGCTTGTAAATACCCCATTGGAATGAGCTTTTTGAGCTCATTCCAATGAGAGGTCGCACACCATGCTTTTTGAGTCAAAAAAGCAATTTTTTTAGTTATTCCAGAATTTCGTACGTAAAACACAGCTTTATGACTTCACATTAAAATGAGCTCTCTAAGCTTGTTCCAATCAACATTCACGCACTATGTCTTTCACACAAAAAATAAAATTTTCCATTTATTCAGGAATTTTGTTTGCAAGAACACTCTTACCCCCCCCCCCCCCCCCCCCCCCCCACAAACACACACACACAAACACACACACAAACACAGACACACACATCTAAAAGTTCGTCAGCAAAAAAACAGTTACTTCAATTTTTAAATGCATTATAGGAACAACTTGCCTAATCAAATTTAAATACTTTTGCATCATTCTGTATCTAGAACAAACCATTTACCATATCTTTACGCAAAATTCTCCAGCATCATTCACAAAAAAACACCATTATTTATATATTCACATTTCTGTCTCAAAAATATACCTGATCTTCCCATACCCCTATTGGAATAAGCTGTTTGAGCTTGTTCCAATGATGATAAAAAAAAATAAAATTTGTGAAAATTTTTGTTTTCTTGCATGCAAATATATACATGTAGCACATGGAAGATATCCACAGTTGGGGAGAGATGTCCAAGGCTATCTCTTCACATTCCTTGTTTGTGCTTCATGCTAAACCAGTTTGTCTGCAGAGATAAATTTGCTTTATTAAAAATCATTGGAGATTGGCCACACACCAATGATTTTAAATAAAACTAATTTTAGGTAACAAATGTTGAACTTCAAACAAAATCTATCACTCAACCAGTTAATGTTGATGAGGCATGACATGGTGAAGGTGACCTAAAATACTTCTTAGAGTCACTTTGTCAGGTGAGCGATTAAGGCCACGTGGGGCCTCTTGTTTAGAATAGCACTGGCATTTTTTGGCTTTTATGCGGGGTAAAGGGTTAACCATCATACTGGCCCAAACCAGCCAGAACTACTCTCAAAAAGCATTCAGACACAGCCTATGACCCCTCATTGGAATGGATTGTGGAAAGTTTTTTGGTAAAAAAAAATGAAAACATCTTCAGTTTTCAATTATTAGCTTTTGTTTCTTGTTTGACAGAGCTAGCTCAGTGAGCTCTGTCAAACAAGATTGAGTTGCTTATATTCCGAATTGCATTTTGGGAAAATTTTGTGGCTTCAAATTTCAATATTTTTTGACATGAGTGTACAGATGGTTAAGTCATAGGATAATTTGAATAATAATCAATAGATGTTCATTTTTCAGTGCCTAGAGATTTATCTAATATTGGGCAACATTCATCCAAATTACAGAGAAAGATACGTCCAAGAAAAAAATCTCATTCAGGGAGACCACAGTCACAGGTAAATATGCATGTTGAGATTTTTACACTTAAGATTTGAATGATGTGAAAATAAGTTTCTGTTCATCAGTGAAGTCAAATTAAGCTTTTCTTATTTGTTTGTGATGAAAATAACTCACTTGACTTGGAAAAATAATTGATATGCAGTAATGTTGGGGTGGGGGGAGTATACTGGAATCACTTTGTCCATCCCTCCGCTCATCCGTAGACCTAATTTCATCCAGAGATTTTCTCAGACATTTGTGGACCAATCTGCTCGAAACTTGGTCTGAATGTTCACCACCATGGGAAGCTGTGCACCTGTGATTGTAGTTTCGATTGGATTATACTTGCCAGAATTATGCCCCTTTCGACCTGAAAAAGCAGGCCTATAATTCTGTCCATAAATGTTCACAGATATTTACGGGTCGATTCCTTTGAAACTTTTTGCCAGAGTTATTCCCCTTGTCATCTTAGAATAATCATGGCAGTGGGGTATGGACAAGCCCATCTGGGACAGTCAAACTGCTAGTTTATGTATAGAAAATACAGCAAAAGCAATATTTTTCTTTCACGATTTGAAGCACTTCCACAACCTCAAATTATGGCTATTACATGTAACTGTTTACATGCTGTCGGTGGATATTCCTGTGCACGACACAGAATCTCTTGTCGGTGAACTAAGTATAATTTAGGCACATTTTACCAAAATGTTCCCCAGTAAATTGAATGTACTTTTTGACTAATGATTTTTTGTGTTTAATACAGATGAATTTTTCATCAAATCTAGTCATGGCTGCTTTACAGCAGCCATGACAAGATTTCTGAAAAAATTAAAATATTCAGCGCGTAATGAGTTAATGTGGTTTACAATTTCAGGATGTCACAAAGTCATTGATGCGAGGATTTGGGAGAATTTATATGAACAGTATATCTAGAATGACTACATTACACAGGGGTTGTATGTACCAATGAAAATGTTTGAATTTCTAAACTGTAATTCCCAGTCCTTGAAAATCAGACTTTCTCAGAAAAATTCCTGAAAGTCCTTGAAAAATATATTTGGGTAATTTCTTGGCTTGTTTTTGTCAAAAGGTCTTTGTGTAATGTGTATCATGGTATTTGTGTATTACTTTTTGTGTAAATTGAATTTTTTATGCATTGAAATAATACAGATCAACATAGAGCTTCCCAAGGATCATTGTCAGGTGCTCATATTTTTCAAACATAGGTCAGAATGTGAACAGCGAGTTGGAGGGGAGCAAGATAGGGGTATGATCTCTCGTCACTGGCTAGGTATGCAGATATACCTTGGAGAGAACTTTGGAAAATGGGAGGTCAGTGTGGCCCTCTAGTGGCTTCTTCACACATGACAACTAAAATCTTCCTGCATTTTGTACATATACTCTTTTTTTTGGAAAGGGAAGCCAATTTATTATGGCCCATACAACTGGAGACCCATATAGAGGAGCTATAACTGTATGCATTAGTTATGGTATTATCCGCAATAACACGTGGACATCCATGTGGGTTTCCTTGAGTTATTACGGGTAATACAAAGTTTCTGGTTTCAGTCCTTATAGAAAAAAACTTGTGATACAAAATTGAGGGGGGAGGGAGGTGCACCAAAATGTACCTGTCCCCCTGAATCTGCCCATGATTTAAAACACCCTATGTCACTGAAATTTCTGTCCAGACAATAACTCCCAAATTCTTTGGAAAAACATGAGTTACACAAGCAATGTCTCAGCCAGTGAATCTCCAGGGGTATCCCTCTGATCTCCATACAATGGGATTGCTGGAATGTCAGCAAGAAATGTTGAACTCAATTTGCCCCTTCTAGATGGTAGGATCGTCTCAATCTGCCGGCAGCCATAATAGAGATACAGACTATAAGCAGAAACCCTGTGAATAGATTATTCACACTTCACGCAGTTACCTTTGAAATAGGCTCTATTTTACTGTTAAAACAGGACCCAGTCACCAATTCCTGGGGTGGAAATCCTCTAAAATGGATGACCTAGGTATAAAGGTTTGGCTGGACTTGACTTTATATCCAGGTTACGATCAAGATTAGCCATTGTGAAGAAATATGTGACCTTAACTTCTCGCACTCTGGAAGTATTTAAAAAATTTCCATCCATATTGCCCACATAGCATGATAAATTTAACAAATCATATCTTGTTTGACAGAGCTCAATGAGCTCTGTCAGACAAGATATAATTTATTAAATTCTCAGTTGCATTGTGGGAAAAATTTGCTGCTAAAATCTTTGGTATTTTGATATCAGAGTGCAGAGGGTTAACTGGTAGAGGGCTAACTTATCTTTGGCCATCAAAATTTGTTCCCATGTGTTTGCCTTGCCACAATTCATAGTAGAGTACCTGTAGGCACTCTCCTATAAACTGTAACAAGGCAAATCCTAATCACTTCAAAGATAATACGAAGCACAGTCACTGAATTTGAAGCCTTTAAGTTGCAGTACATGCACTTCAGAATAAAGCCCCAATATGGGCTTTCAACACGCTACCAGTTAAACACCAATAAATAAATAACAATGGAAACCAACATATATGCAATATTTCTTCAAAATGCCGTCAAAATAGGCCAAATACCACTTCCATGTTGCAAAAAGTTGCTTTGGTCCGATTTAGTGGTGGTCGAAAATGAAACTCTTGCCCAAAGAATTGATCAGAAATAATAGTAACAGTCCCACCCAACCAAACACCAAAGACTGTGGGCCAGTTATTGTGAAAGTACCACCACATGATTATTTTTGTACTATGTCATTCTCCCGTAGTGTGACATCAAACTTCCAGTGGGAACACCCGGAAGTGAAGAAGAGCTTGTGTACTGTGGTGAGCAAGTTCTGTTTTACTGGTAAAATGGACTCTGTGACCTGGGGTGGAAGTCCTTATAATGGGCTGCATGAATATATAGAGATTATTGCCATTGTGTGAATGTACAAAATATGTATCCGAGTCGAGCATCGGGTTTTAAGGGCAGATCACGACGAGTCGAAAACGAGTCGTGATCTCCCCTTAGAACCCGTAGCAAGACTCTGATACGTATTTTGTACATCCACATAATGGAAATAATCATTTTATCTTACAATATTTTGGGGATAAGTCAAGAATGTAGACGAATATATAACAAACTATTTATTTGTATGGATGAACAAAAAGAAAAAAATGGAACTCAAGCTAAAGGAACGTGTTTGTATCCGTCCCCCTGAGTCAGACATCTGTATCAGGGGGTCAGATACATGACAGTTGCGGAGTTAATGCAGACAAAATACATGTTGATTGTAAGATAAAAACTATAAGATGGACTTTACTTTATATCCACACAGCGAACCCACATGAAATACATGACCTTAAACACCAGTAAATAAATAAACAATAATAGCAAATCATTTTAATGAAAGAAACAGTCCGTGGAAACCACAGAAAGTGGAGCAGTGCTTGTCTCCTTTGGTAAAAAGTTCTGATTTACTGGTGATGTAAGACCCAGGCCCATTGCCTGGGGTGTGTAAGTCCTCTAAAGTGGGTAGCATAGCTATAAACGATTGGCCAAACTTGACTTCATACTCATGTTGTGGTCATGAGATAGCCAGTGAAATGAATGAAACTCTAGGGGGGGGGGGGGGGGGAGGGGTGGGGGGGGGGGGGGGGGGTAGGGGTTTAATATATTTTCATATAATCAGGATGGCTGCACCCCTGAAACCATTAGTCAGTAAGACCCCACTGTATTGACATATGGTAATAATTGTTATGTTTTTACAGAGATTTGTTCCTGTTAATCCATTAAGTTATGCACCTGTAGTTAGTCCAAGATCTCTGGAAGATGACAGTACAGTTGGAACAGGTACGTGTTGAATATGATATAGTGGAACCTACTTAGATATCTCACAGTAGAGAATAACCCTGTTAACTGAATATAACTTCCAAACACAAAACCATTTACCATATCTTCAGTATAAATTTGTTCTGTTAATTGCATATATGTATTTAAGCAAACTCCTGCTATTTGAAGAAAACAATCTTGTAACATTTCGAGAAATTATTTTTAATTTCCCATATGTTGATCTGTTTGGCCTCAGTATCCAATACAGGCATCTGGACCCATGGCGAAGCATCACTGCTCAATTTCATCGATTATCTCAACAGATCTCACCATTCAATCAAATTTACAGCAGATTACTCCACCACTTCAGTTAACTTTTTGGACGTCACAATCCAAAAGGTCAGAAACAGAATCAACACAGACCTGTACACTAAACCTACAGACACACACGCTTACTTACGACCTGACTCATGCCATCCACGTAGCCTCACACGGGGAATACCATATAGTCAACTTCTCCGTATTAAACGCATCAGCAGCTCTAACGACACATTTATGGAGAGAGCCAAGACCCTTCTAAACCACTTCGAGAATAGAGGTTACAAACCGGAAATACTCAAAACCGCCATGGATAAAGCCATTGCCATTAACAGATCAGATCTAATCAACAAACCACTAATACAAGACCAACCGACGGACAAAATTCCGTTTGTGACCACATATCACCCATTAAACACCACTATTTATTCCTATATTAGACGACTATGGCCGATACTCAGCAATTCTGAACCGGGGCGTAGTCTATTCCAACACGCACCATTATTAGCCTACATACAAAATGCTTCCCTAAAAGACTTGCTCACCAGATCTAAACTCCCCCAACTCTCCCATATCAGTGGACAAATTATTAAAAATCCACTTACCAAATGCACCAAAGCAAACTGCCCAATATGAATATGCCCTAATTTGCCGCAGAAAATGTGGTTCAAAAGTACATCCACATCTAAACGCTACAAAGGGCCCCACTGCACTAACTGCCTCACCCAGAACTGTATTTATCTATTAAACTGCAATCAATGCAACAAACAATATGTTGGGGAAACCAAACGAAATTTCGGCACTCGCATTCGAGAACATATTGCTGACATTAAACACCAACGGGACACCCCACTCGCCATTCATTTTAACCAAGCATCCCATCAAATATCGGACTTAAGTTACCGTATCATACAGGTCCTATACTCCGACCCAGAAGGACCCAATACCACCATACAGCGCCAGATGCAAGAGGTCCATTGGATCTTCACCCTTAGAACGCTACAACCATTCGGCCTGAACAGAAAGGACTTCTAGTGATTATTATTTATATTTATATTTTATACTATCTGTTCCAACACGCCGCTCATCTATGTAGCCGATTATACCATAAACGACGTAATTACGTCACAATCACAACAGCGTAACACAGGTTTAATCGAGAGAAAACCAAGTTACGGAGCTATATACTTTTATCATGGGGCCTTTTCGATGTCTCGTTTGTGACCTCATATGCCTACAGACAAGGACTAGAAAGACACATCAATGTTGTGCACTGTACAGGCTTCGCCAAAAAATGTGATACCTGTGGAAAAAGTTTTAAAAGATCTGACTGCTACCGTAAACCTTTATTAAGTACCTGCCATAATAATAAGACACTATATAACTGTACAACCCAATGCACCTGGCCGACTATGAACACCAACTTGGAAACTGAACGCCTCCAGCTTATCTGTAAAGACATGGGCATGTCCACCCCAATTTCACCTTTAAAGACAACACCACCCTACAGGACATCAGATGAACTGAAAAATATCCTACATGAAATGAGCTCATACTCTCCAATCTCACCTCTAAGAGCAGACACCCACACAGATGTTGAACTCAACGAGATAATTAAAGAACTACAAATTGGAGCCCCAATCTCAACTTTACCAAGGGCCCAAACGTCCAGGACCACAAGACTTCATTATCCATGGAGAAAGTTCATCCATCACCTACCACCGGCGAGTTCACCACTACATCCATCTCCAAAACAATTGGAGACCAGTCAGACCGAAACTGTCAATTGGGACAACATCCACGTTAATACGCACATCGGACCACCACATCCAACCATAGCATCACATAGCGGGAATACACCACCACACGTTTCGGTACCCGAGTTATACAATCCTGACAAAGTTTTACTTTACGCCTTAGCTGCTCTGCAAAAACTCATATCAAATATTTAACAAATTTATAGGCGTCTATCATTATCTTTATTGACAATAATCTTTTTACAAAACATCTGTTTCTTATGATTTTTTAACATAGCTGAACACCACGCTGGTACCACTGTTCTAATCGGCTTTCTGGTAAAAACACTTTTTCATAAATTAAAGTAACCTTAAAACCATTCAATACCCTATACCACACCTGTAATAGATTAAAATCCATGTTTACATATACTCCGGCACATTAGACTAACACCGAGTTACGCCCCCTTATTCTAAATCATTCTTCTTGTATTGTTACATCATTAACCAGAAGTGGATTTTAAACAATCAAATTTATTAACCAATCATATGGCTGGATCCGCATCCACCAAAAATGTATCCACCAAAAATAGTATAAATAGGACGGAAAATCTATATCCCACTACAACACAACATCGCCTCTGACGAGTTCCCAAAAGGAACGAAACCGGTCAGGCTATTTGTTAATTACTAATTAGTAAAGAATACTTTACCTCACATATCCCTTTCAGTAGGCCCTCTCGGACTTTTCAAGTTGTTTATCATAATACAGGCATTTAATCTGTTATATTAGCTCCATGAGCTCTGTCAAACAAGATATAATAGAATAAATGTGCAATTTATCTCCAGAATACAGGAAAGTGATCAAAACCCTGTTAATTGAATACTCCTGTTAATTGAATATGTTTCATTGGCACAGTGATGATTCAGTTAACCCTTTACCCAATGAATCGCCCACATGATCTGCCCACGTAATATGTAAATTCAGCAGCTGAAAAAAATATTATTTTTTATAAAATTTCAACAAAACCATATCATGTGACCTCTCTTTGGAAAATTTCAACAAAACCATAACAGGTGGACCCCTCTTTGGTTTTGTTCAATTTTTTTTTAAAATTTAAACTAGATAGAGTTATTTGTGTGCAAAGCACACAATGGTGTATCCCCGCATTTCCGCTGAAACTCATTAGCATAGTTTAAATGTTACGAATGAAATACCCTAGGAGCCTTTCGATGAAAACTAATTTTCCAACGATAAAAGTGGTTCCACCTGAACCACTTGAGGCCATATCAAAATTCTGAAACCTTCATGTACATCTAGAGACGATACCTGAACACATCAGCATAGTTTTTAACGTTTTGAATTAAATGCCCTAGGAGCCTTTCGAAGAAAACTGATATTTTTATACTGTACCAATGACCCAGACATAGCTGGTGCTAACTCTTAAAATATAGGGCCAAACACAAATTTTGCCCCCCAATCCCCAAAATTTGCATCTAAAACTAAAGAAAACATGTCCTGAAAGGCCCTCCACACTTCGCCCCTACTGCGCATGCGCAGTGTCAAGGACGTTCCGAAATTGGCGCCATTTATTATTCTAAGTTTGGCCCTTCATCAGTTAACATCTGACTGATCTTTGTGCTTTTAAATCTCAGTTTAAATGATGCCAGACACATAAATATTAGTGAAATGGTGATTCTAAGGAGGATAGAGAAGGAGGAGAGGAAAAGAATGTGTGACAGAATATTATCAGGGCTGTAACTTAAATTTTTTTAATGAAATTATGTTAAGTTACCTATTTTCAAGGCAGCAGCCATTTTGTTGTCATTCTGATTATTTAGTTACACTGTTTTTTCAAGTGTTTTCCTCTCTCCCTGTCCTTTAAGTTCCCCCTTGCTATTCTCCCATGCTTTTGGCATAGTTTCTGTAATTATTATTACTAAAATTTCTTGGGAGTTTTAGCTGAATAACAGAATGAATTCTGTTCTTTCCCCATGTTTACGTCTTCACCTACGGGTGGTTAGGCGTTGTGTTCTGCATCTACCATCTGATGTTCTGCAGTTTCTTCCCTGGAAGTCTCTGTTTTGCATCAGATAGTGTATTTTTGGTAACTGATTTCGGGCCTGGGTGCCTGGAGTCTTATTTTAGTGTTTTTACACTCATTGTTTACATTTACAACAGCCCTCTGTGTGAGGGGGGGATTTCTTGAAAATAATATCTTGATGTTATTTTAATCATAACTAGATACATTATTATTGTTCGTAAGTGTTGAATAAATTGTTTAAAATATTTTTAAAATTTTTGTCCACACTTAGGCTTGGGATCCATTGGGGCTCAACGTTACTTTTCAGAAACTTGGGCTGTTCTGAAAAAATATTTTTTCAAAATATTTTGATTTCAATTATTTTTTCTATATTAATGGATCATATTATTATTATGTATTTTGATTGCCAGGGGTTAGTGCGAGTACCAGGACTTGTTTTCTTTTCACATTGAAAGGATATTGATCAATTGTTTTAAGAGGAAGCTTCCTCTGACTTTATTATCATTCTATATGTGGTCAGTGTACTCGCATTAACTCCTGTTCTGTATCGTATGATTTCGATGACAATATGGGAAGCGTATGTCACGGTATGTTGTTGGGGATTTGGACACTCCGGTCCTTTCCCCGCAGGGTAACTCTACTTTATCAATTTCTATTTCAGACGATCAAGATTAGGGTGATGTATCTGTGATGTCTTCTAACAGTGTGCCTCCGTCGTCACAATTAATGAAGGGCTAGCGGAAAAGTGCTCATGTAATACGCCAATTGCCTAAGAGGACCCTAGTAGGTTCGACGGCCTTTGACGTCCGCTACCTCGCCCGGTGTAGCGTCCATTCACCGAATGGTTCGGCAGCCGGGTTCGTCCGTTGCGGTCTAGAAGGAATTTTGGGGTGATGCGAGCACTATAAAATTAACTTAATGCACACCCAGTGACGGCGGATCTGAGGGAGAACGGAGGAAGCCTTTTAGTCCGGTTCATAGCTCGTTCCGGTCCATCCGGACGGCAAGCGAGAGAGGCCCCTCTCTCGTTCAACAACATCTGGCCCCAGATGTTGTGGTACAAAATGTGTCGCTAGCGGAGCATACGTCCGTCGCTCGGGACGCTCCGTTGTATAGGCAGTCCGCTGAGACTGCTAAGGCTTCCTCTTCTCGTCAGCGCACACGACCGCACCTTGGCTGCGTGACCGCCGATATATTACCAGCTTCGCCGATCAAGGATTCTTCGGCGACCAGGTCACACCATCCGGCAGCCAGGGATTCGAGACCGATGGACTCCGGACGTTCGCATAGGAAAAGTATGCGGGAGCCATCTGATGCGGAGCTGCCCTCGGCGAAGCAGCGATAGACTGCGCCTCCACAGGTCTCGACGCCGGACATTCTTGTGCACATAGCACAGCTTATCGCAGCATCCCAGCAGCCGACAGAAACGGTGTCGGATCGAGAATTATCCGACAGCGCTGGGTCGGTAGCCGGGGACTCGAGGCCTGCAGACTCCGGACGTTCGCATAGGAAGTGTGCGGGAGTCAACGTACACGGAGCTTCCGGCGGCAATGCATCGTAAGTCCGCTACTGCACAGGCCTCGGGAACGGACGTGCTTTCTTTAATAGCACAGTTTATCGCAGCATCCCAGCATCAACTGAATCTGTCGCATATATTTTATCCGACGATGCTGGGTCGGTACGCTCCGCGGAAGCGGGTACGGACGTCCGAAAGTTTCATCCGGTCCGACGGGATACCGAAAGGGATTCGGAGGATTTCAAGCTTTCCCTTTCGGAACAACATATGCTGCGATGCCGGATAAGAAACTGATAGCGTCGGTGGACTTAGAAATTTTTGGTTCGGTTCAGGGACATTGTCCCTCAGTTCCGACATAGTCCAATAATGTCACACAAACTTTCGAATTATTGTACGACGCTATATATATTATTATTTTATGCTTGCTATCCAAGCATTTCTGGTTTCTTGTTCGAAGAGTTATGGAGATGTCTTTCAAAAGTGTGCCTCTGTCGTCATAGTTAATGAAGAGTTAGCGGCAATAAGTGCTCATGGAATATGTCTATCGCTTACGGAGTGACATTCGCTAGCTCACCCGGTGTAGCGTACATTCATCGAATGGTTCGGCTGCCGGGTTCGTCCGTTGCGGTCTAGGAAGGAGATTTGGGTGATGCGAGCACTTTAATTACTTTAGTACTCACCCAGTGACGGCAGATTGAGGACAGATCGGAGGAAGCCTGTTAGTCCGGTTCCTGGCTTGTCCAGGTCCGTCTGGGCTGTGAGCGAGAGAGGTTCCTCTCTCACCCAACAACATAGGGGACCGCATGTTGTGGTTCAGATATTTTACATTCGGAGCATATGTCCGTTGCTCGGGACGCTCCGTTATATTGACAGTCCGAGAGACTGTCTTTAATGCTTCCTCATCCTCATAGCAGGGCACACGACCGCACATTGGCTACGTGACCTCGAGTATCCGATCAGTTTCGGCATTCAGTGATTCCACAGCGAATAGGTCGCGCCATCCGGTAGCCAAGGGACACGAGGCCTATACACTCCGTTCGCTCGCATATTGGAAGTATGCACGGGGTAACGATCACGGAGCTTCCAGCGGCAATGCATCGTAAGACCGCTTCTCCTCAGGCCTCAGTGACGGACGTGCTATCCGAGTTAGCACAGTTGTTTCGCAGCATCCCAGCAATTGACAGTTTCTCGGTCGAATCAGGAATTATCCGACGGCGCTGGGTCGGTGCGGTCCGCAGTTGCATCAGCTACGGACGACCGAACGCTTTATAGGGTCCGACAGGATGGCGAAAGGGATTCGAAAGATTTCGAGTTTTCCCTTTAGTAGTATCGGAAGATGCCTTTCGTATCTTCTGGCATTTCTTCCAGTGATTATTATTTCGGACTTCATTCCTGCGATCTTGGATAAGAGACTTATAGCGTCATTGGACTCGGATTTTTCGATCGGTACAGGGACATTGTCCCTGACTTACCGACGCAGTCCAATATTGTCATTACAACATGTGTTTTATTTTTCGACGCTATATATTTATATATATACAAGCCTGCTACTAAGCATGATAGTTTAGTTTCTTGTCCGCGTTGCTCATTTCTGCCATTTTATCATTTTTACAAATAGTTTATTTTGGCAGAGCAGGGCATACCGAGAGTTCATATGCGTCTAGACGGTGTGATTAAAGACTGCATATATTCTTTTTCGCCGTTTATGTCTTTTCCAATTTCAATGTTGGGAACGACATGATGTATAGTAGACTTAACTTAGACGCTTTATTATACGTAATCCGCCTTACTGAGGCGTTATTATTACGTCTTCAAGAAAAGATTTACGGGATATTATTCTCAATGTAATTTCTTTTGAGGGCAGTAGTTTGTTCACATATAACTCCGCCCTTCAGTGGCTGATTGGAGTTGGTTAGACGTGACGCAGCCCTAGCTACATCCACACGCGTGGATAGTAAGGTTAAGAACTCTCTCAGAGTCGCTTCATTCTCGGAGGAGCTTCTCTTCGACGGCAACTTTCCGGCAATCCATGAATTGCTCGATTTATACGTTCTCTTGTCTATCTAGTGTTACAAGAGATTCAGACTGGGGCAAACATTCGGTGGTTGACTCAGAGAGTGCCGCCGCAGTTGCCGGACCCGAGTGTGGCTGTTATGACAGTTGCCAGTCAAACAGATTGGGATATATACTGATCCCTACGGATTCGAAGTGCCAGGGTCTTTGGGTTCCGCAGTCTTTTAGCTATCAGTTTAACTTCCGCGGAATAATGTTTTTTAGGCTTGCTTTATGTCATTGCATGAACATTATTCAGAAACGCATGCCCAAATTCCTGTCCTTTAATTCGACAGTAGTGGCGTATCTCCGGAACCAGGGAGGCACTCTTTCGTTTCCGTTATTCAATTTAATGGAAAGAATCCGTCTGTTGGTTATAGTACACCAAGTTCAGTTTTGGTCCGTCATATTCCGGGTCGTCTGATTGTTTTATCGGACTCCCGTTCTCTTACGGGTCGCTTGTTGCTGTCAGAATGGACTCGCAACAAACAAGTATTCAATCAGATTTGCTATCTATGGGAGCGCCCAATGATGATTTATTTATGACACAGCTTGCTAATCAATTGCAGACGTATGTGTTAGCTTGTCCAGATCTCTGAGCTAATAGTGTTAACGCTCTATTGATCTATAGGACGGAATGATAGGATACGCGTATCCTCCGGCGCTGTTGTTTTAGCAGGTATTGCTAAGATAAACAACCACAATACATTTCTGTTGATAGCATCTCTATCTTCACAGAGATCATGAGTAATTTACTCTCTTGTCTACTGTGGGTCTTAACGTGAAATCTTCCTCTATGTGAGGATCTTTTTTCACTGGGTAAATCGTGTCATCTTTATCACAACCAGCAAGGTCGCAACCTTCATGTATTCCGTTGTGTGGTCCGTATTACATTGTAAGCACTGTACTGGACGAGCTTTCGACGCGATTTCTTACTATAGGAGATCCTCTTCTTCGCTATTCTATGCGACTAAAGTGGAGGCTCTTCCGTCGTGGTGTAGGGATCATTATGTTCATATTGTTGATCCCTCCATACTACTCATTGCTATTTTTAGCTCACCTGAGCGAAGCTCAAGGGGAGCTTTACTAATCACTTTCTGTCCGTCGTCCGTCGTCCGCCGTCCGTCGTCCGTCGTCGTCCGTCCGGCGTTAACTTTACATTATCGACTTCTCCTCCTAAACCACTAGCCCAATTTTATTCAAATGTTGGCTAAATGTTTATTACCTAATGCCAATTCAGATTTGTTCAAATGAAGGTGCCCCTCCTCCTGGGTGGTGCCACGCCCCCAAGGGACACCAAAATCTTTGTAAATCTTCTTCTCATGAACCAGCAGTAGCAGAGACTTGATATTTGGTGTGCAGCTTCCTTTTGAGGTGTAGACTCAGATTTGTTCAAGAGAAGTTTGTGGGGCTATACTTGGCGTTGTTATGAGAGGGGCAAAATTTTTTGCCCCGCCCAAAATTTCTATTTTCCAAACCGAGAGGCTGATTTGAACCAAATTTTATGTGAGGGCTTATTGGGTCATGAGTACTTGATTTATGCAAAAAAAAATTTTCCCGCAGCCCCGTGGGAACCGCAGGAGCTAAAAATAGAAAAAATTTAAAACGCCCATATCTCCAAAACTGCACGGCACTGAGAATTTTTATTTGGTGTGCAGCTTCCTTAGGACCAACAGAAAGGATTGGTAAAAAAAAATTGCCATCGGTTTTATCATAGGGTACAGTTTCGGGACTTTGAAAAAGTGCTGAGTCAGCACTTTTTAACACTGTAGGCAATGGGAAAAACATTAAAAAATCTTCTTCTCCAGATCCAGCAGGCAGAATCTTTTGATATTTGGTATGCAACATTGTAGGGTGGATCTGATTCAAGTTTGTTCAAATCGGCCCCCTGGGTTCATATTTGGGCTCAGTATAGGAGCCTGATTTCGAACTTAGTGCATTTCAGGCAAATTTCTTAAAAAATCTTCTTCTCCAGATCCAGCAGGCAGAATCTTTTGATATTTGGTATGCAACATTGTGGGGTGGATCTGATTCAAGTTTGTTCAAATCGGCCCCCTGGGTTTATATTTGGGCTCAGTATAGGAGCCCAAATTTGAACTTACTGCATTTCAGGCAAATTTCTTTGAAAATCTTCTTCTCCAGATCCAGCAGGCAGAATCTTTTGATATTTGGTATGCAACATTGTAGGGTGGATCTGATTCAAGTTTGTTCAAATCGGCTCCCTAGATTCATATTTGGGCTCACTATAGGAGCTTGAATTCGAATTTAGTGCATTTCAGGCAAATTTCTTCAAAAATCTTCTTCTCCAGATCCAGCAGGCAGAATCTTTTGATATTTGGTATGCAATGTTGCGGGGTAGATCTGATTCAAGTTTGTTCAAATCGGCCCCCTGGATACCTATTTGGGCTTACTATAGAAGCCCGAATTCGAACTTAGTGCATTTCAGGCAAATTTCTTAAAAAATCTTCTTCTCCAGATCCAGCAGGCAGAATCTTTTGATATTTGGTAAGCAACATTGTGGGGTGGATCTGATTCAAGATTGTTCAAATCGGCCCCCTGGGTTAATATTTGGGCTCAGTATAGGAGCCCGATTTCGAACTTAGTGCATTTCAGGCAAATTTCTTAAAAAATCTTCTTCTCCAGATCCAGCAGGCAGAATCTTTTGATATTTGGTATGCAACATTGCAGGGTGGATCTGATTCAAGTTTGTTCAAATCGGCCCCCTGGGTTCATATTTGGGCTCAGTATAGGAGCCCGATTTCGAACTTAGTGCATTTCAGGCAAATTTCTTAAAAAATCTTCTTCTCCAGATCCAGCAGGCAGAATCTTTTGATATTTGGTTTGCAACATTGTGGGGTGGATCTGATTCAAGTTTGTTCAAATCGGCTTTCTAGATTCATATTTGGGCTCACTATAGAAGCTCGAATTTGAACTTAGTGCATTTCGGGCAAATTTCTTAAAAAATCTTCTTCTCCAGATCCAGCAGGCAGAATCTTTTGATATTTGGTATGCAACATTGCGGGGTGGATCTGATTCAAGTTTGTTCAAATCGGCGACCTGGATTCATATTTGGGCTTAATATAGAAGCCCGAATTCGGACTTAGTGCATTTCGGGCAAATTTATTAAAAAATCTTCTTCTCCAGATCCAGCAGGCAGAATCTTTTGATATTTGGTATGCAACATTGTGGGGTGGATCTGATTCAAGTTTGTTCAAATCGGCTTCCTAGATTCATATTTGGGCTCACTATAGAAGCTCGAATTCGAACTTAGTGCATTTCAGGCAAATTTCTTAAAAAATCATCTTCTCCAGATCCAGCAGGCAGAATCTTTTGATATTTGGTATGCAACATTGCGGGGTGGATCTGATTCAAGTTTGTTCAAATCGGCCCCCTGGATTCATATTTGGGCTCACTATAGAAGCTCGAATTCAAACTTAGTGCATTTTGGGCAAATTTCTTCAAAAATCTTCTTCTCCAGATCCAGCAGGCAGAATCTTTTGATATTTGGTATGCGACATTGCGGGGTGGATCTGATTCAAGTTTGTTCAAATCGGCCCCCTGGATTCATATTTGGGCTTAATATAGAAGCCCGAATTCGCACTTAGTGCATTTCGGGCAAATTTATTAAAAAATCTTCTTCTCCAGATCCAGCAGGCAGAATCTTTTGATATTTGGTATGCAACATTGTGGGGTGGATCTGATTCAAGTTTGTTCAAATCGGCTTCCTAGTTTCATATTTGGGCTCACTATAGAAGCTCGAATTCGAACTTAGTGCATTTCAGGCAAATTTCTTAAAAAATCTTCTTCTCCAGATCCAGCTTCAGAATCTTTTCATATTTGGTAAGCAACATTGTGGGGTGGATCTGATTCAAGTTTGTTCAAATCAGCCCCCTGGGTTTATATTTGAGCTCCGTATAGGAGCCCAAATTTTAACTTAGTGCATTTCAGGCATATTTCTTAAAAAATCTTCTTCTCCAGATCCAGCAGGCAGAATCTTTTGATATTTGGTATGCAACATTGTGGGGTGGATCTGATTGTGATTCATGAACGTATTTATTTGTAAAGTTCATAGAATCTTAGACAAAATTTGCAGAAAAGATCTACTATAGAAGGGGTGGTATCCAGGGTGAACCGTTTACCCAAATCTAGCAGTACTAATGCATTATTCACACAAATCTCCGTTCAAATTTTATGACCCCCTCATTGGAACACACGCATTCAGCTCATTCCAACAAAGGTCATATGCCATGTTTTCGAGACAAAGGAATAAAAATTTTAGTTATTCATGAAATTTTTAGGCAACTGTTGTCTGTTATTCACATTGCTTCATGAAATTTCAGTACTTTTAGAAGTTACCTCAGTAATCAAGGGTTAATTCCCCTTAATTAAATGTCGCCTCTAAAAACAACCACTTTGCATATCTTACCTTTTTACCAGCATAACTGCCAAAACTTGTCAGCATTCTTCGCAAAAATCGCTATTCAAATTTTAATTTTTGTCTCTTAAACATACATGTACTTATCGCTTGTAAATACCCCATTGGAATGAGCTTTTTGAGCTCATTCCAATGAGAGGTCGCACACCATGCTTTTTGAGTCAAAAAAGCAATTTTTTTAGTTATTCCAGAATTTCGTACGTAAAACACAGCTTTATGACTTCACATTAAAATGAGCTCTCTAAGCTTGTTCCAATCAACATTCACGCACTATGTCTTTCACACAAAAAATAAAATTTTCCATTTATTCAGGAATTTTGTTTGCAAGAACACTCTTACCCCCCCCCCCCCCCACACACACACACAAACACACACACACACACACAAACACAGACACACACATCTAAAAGTTTGTCAGCAAAAAAACAGTTACTTCAATTTTTAAATGCATTATAGGAACAACTTGCCTAATCAAATTTAAATACTTTTGCATCATTCTGTATCTAGAACAAACCATTTACCATATCTTTACGCAAAATTCTCCAGCATCATTCACAAAAAAACACCATTATTTATATATTCACATTTCTGTCTCAAAAATATACCTGATCATCCCATACCCCTATTGGAATAAGCTGTTTGAGCTTGTTCCAATGATGATAAAAAAAACTAATATTTTGGAAAATTTGTGAAAATTTTTGTTTTCTTGCATGCAAATATATACATGTAGCACATGGAAGATATCCACAGTTGGGGAGAGATGTCCAAGGCTATCTCTTCACATTCCTTGTTTGTGCTTCATGCTAAACCAGTTTGTCTGCAGAGATAAATTTGCTTTATTAAAAATCATTGGAGATTGGCCTAAAACTAATTTTAGGTAACAAATGTTGAACTTCAAACAAAATCTATCACTCAACCAGTTAATGTTGATGAGGCATGACATGGTGAAGGTGACCTAAAATACTTCTTAGAGTCACTTTGTCAGGTGAGCGATTAAGGCCACGTGGGGCCTCTTGTTTAGTATACTTGTTTCACAAGATCTTCTGCAGCCTGTTATTATTTAGGTTATAGGTTTATGTTACCTCATACCTATGCACTCTACGATAGTTTACAATTGAGTCTTTTGTCTCTTTATCTAAGTCAGTTAGTAACTTTTTGATAAATAGACTTAGAATCTTTAGATTAAATTCCTATACGGATTTTAACTTCGGTTCTTATTTAGCTAAGTAATCATTTGAGCCTCTGGAAACAGTAGTTTTCAAATTCTGACCTTTTAGACAGTAATTCTGTTGGTTTCTCTTTTACTGTAGAGTCAGTGAGTTTCATGCACTATCGATGGATGATTTTCACTTTCATAGTTTCGGAATCAATACTTCCGTTACTATTTAGGTTGGATTGTTGCATAAGAGTTAGGCTCCTATTATCCGGAACCTATTATTTTAAGGTCCTTCCGTCTTCGTATGGGCATAGGCCTTTACTCTTTCCGGGTACAGTTTATGTATTTATAAACAGATATCTGTTTATTACAAGGGCGTAAGCTTCTTCTGTCTTTGATGTCTAGTAGAAGGACGTTACGCTCCATTTTATTGTTAATGGATTCTATTAACTATCGGTACTGCTTATGGTATATCATTGACTTAGCAGTTGTGCTTAAGATTTCGGCTCATGAAGTAAGAGTTCTTCTACTTCTTGGGCTTACATTAATAGTGTCGCTATTATAGATTTTTGAAGGCTGCTCATTGCGCTCAGCCATCCACATTCATGAATTTTATCTTAGAAATATCGAGTCAATTTCTTGAGGCCTCTTTTGTTAGGTCTATTATCTACTGCTCAGAATGTCATTCACTTAACAGTTGCTACTATAGCTAGGTAGGCTGTCTGTTTCGGCAGTGTCTCCGTTCGGCTGCCCTCTTCGCTCTGGGCTATTTGACCCAGGGCAAGAAAAAGGGGGGGGGGGGGGGGGGAGGGTGTTCCCTTGGGTCACCTGTTTTACTATGAAAACAAGGGGATACCTCCTCCGGAGTTAGTAATTCTGAGCTGTTATTGGGATGGTTGTTTAGTGAGAAGTTTAAGTTTATAAAATTCATTCAAGTCTTAGTTTTTAAAGTATAGCTTTTGAATATTGCATATGTCAACGGACATGATTATGCAATTCTCAGACACTTTTAGGAGTATAAGAGTCTCTATTCTCTAGACTTACTTTATTATTGGCTTACTTTAAAAATTATTAGTATAAGGATTATATTGGATATTAATAGAGTACATGGATGTATGAAGCTCAATTTTGGAAGGTGTTGTATCTTTCTAATTTATCATAAATAAGAAAGATACATGTAAGGCCTATTACTTCTTTTCCCTACAGGGGATGACTCTATTTTATTTTATTGAGCGTATTCCATTTTGCTCTATGTCCTTGGCCCTCCAGCCTTTTTACTATTCAGCTATGTCTGGGTCATTGGTACAGTATAAAAATGTTAAAAAATTTATAGTAATTTATATATTTTTTATACTTACCAATGACCCAGACGGGGATGGCCCTCCCAGGAGTTGGGAACTCTTGTCTCCCCGCTGAGTACATAGCGCTTACCAGGCACTGGTTAATAGAATGATAAATGGCGCCAATTTCGGAACGTCCTTGACACTGCGTATGCGCAGTAGGGGCGAAGTGTGGAGGGCCTTTCAGGACATGTTTTCTTTAGTTTTAGATGCAAATTTTGGGGATTGGGGGGCAAAATTTGTGTTTGGCCCTATATTTTAAGAGTTAGCACCAGCTATGTCTGGGTCATTGGTAAGTATAAAAAATATATAAATTACTATAAATTTTTTAACTTTCTAATGATTTTCTAATGATAAAAGTGGTTCCACTGGAACTACTTGGAGCCAAATCAAAATTCCGAAACCTTCATGCACATCTAGAAATGATACCTGAACACATTAGCATAGTGTAAATGTTTTGAATTAAATACCCTAGGAGTCTTTCGATGAAAACTGATTTCAAACAATAAAAGTAGTTTCACTGGGTGAGGGAACAGAAAATAAGTATTCCACTGGCCTTTAAATCCGCGGGAAGTGAAGCAATGCTTGTTATGCCCCCGACTTAAAAAGTCAAAGGGGCATCTAGTGGAGACTGACCTACATTCATCCATCTGTCTGTCCATTCATCCATCTGTCTGTCCATCCGTACCAACATTTTCCCTTGTATCTCAGCCACTGCTACTCCGATTTGAATGATATTTGGTGATGTGGTAGAGCAGCATGGGGGAACGATACTTGTGTACCGTTAGTTTCTTCCAACCATTCTTTCCAGAGTTATGGGTTTTTAGTCGAGTTGTGACGAAGTCAAACTCGACTTATAGTTTGGTGAATGGCGGGCGGGCGGGCGGATGGGTGGGCGGGCGGGCATAAACAATTGGTTTCCGGATGATAACTTGATAGTGGTTCAACTCACATTCATTAAACTTCATACGTAGGTTGGTCTTGATGGGAGGAAGAACCCTATTGATTTTGGACATGCTACGTCGAAGGTCAAGTCACAGTGACCTTGAACGTAGTAAATCTTAAACAATTGGTTTCCGGATGATAACTTGATAATGGTTCAACTCACATTCATGAAACTTCATAGGTAGATTGGCCTTGGTGAGGGGAAGAACCCTATTGATTTTGGACTCGCTACGTCAAAGGTCAAGGTCAACGTGAGCTTGAACATAGTAAATCGCAACAATTCCTTTCCGGATGATAACTTGATAGTAGTTCAACCTACATTCATGAAACTTCATAGGTGGGTCGGCCTTGGTGCGAGGAAGAACTCTATTGATCTTGGACTCACCAGGTCAAAGGTCAAGGTCACAGTGACCTTGAACATAGTATATCGCAACAATTGGTTTCCGGATGATAACTTGATAGTGGTTCAACCTAGAGTCATGAAACTTTTTTTTGAATTATTAGGTCAAGGTCACAGTGACCCTTCACATAGTAAATTGTAACTAGTTGGTTTCCAGATGATAAATTGATAATGATTAAACCCACTTTTGTGCTGTCACAACTCGACATTGGATCGGTGATCCTATCAGCATTTTTTTTTTATCTTTCAACTTGGAAACTTTTTTGCGGGTCTGGGGCATTGGCTGACGCTTTGCGTTGCCAGAAACTTTTTTGCAGGTCGGGGGCATTGGCTCATGCTTTGCATTGTCATTTCTTGTTCACTGTCTAAACAAGCTTTGATTTACTGGTAAATAGGATCCAGTCACCAATGCTTGGGGTGGAAGTCCTCTAAATGGGCAACATGGGTATAAACGATTCACTCAAGGCTTCAGATATTGTTTGGGGATAATATATAACATGTAGGTCATGTTTTGGGGGGGGGGTTATTGGGGTTTAATGACACCTTCAACAGCTAGGGTCACCTCGTGTCAGACAATTGTCTGAGTGGAGGATGATGGAGTACCCGTAGAGATCCATCGAGCAACTCTCAGACTCACCAACAAACTAACAGCCCACAAGTAAGGTTAGCATCGGTTGAAGACAAGTGTCTTGGTACACAATCTGCTGTGCTCCCACTTGAGCAATCAGAATTAAATGCCTTACCCAAGCATACAAGACAGTTATCACTGGTGGGGAGCGAACATTGGACCTTTTGATTTGAGGTCCAATGCCATAACCACTGAGCAGGCCTGGCATTTTCAAGAGGGCGATTTATTTGCTCGCCTACTGCTCACCTTAAAAAAATTAAGGAGGGCGAAAACTAGCCCTCCTGGCCTTAGAAAATAATGATTACCATAACAGCTTATTTCTAAATCCCACATCTTTTCAGATCACTGCTATGTTAGTGGTCTCGGTAAGACGGCCACACTTGTCGAGGCCCAGAGGTGTGGGAGGGGCAGTGTAGCCGTCTCACAGATACTACCTTGTTAGCAGCACTAAATAAAATGTACAATGCCCACTTGGCAGATTTCATAAATAGTAAAACTTCATTTTGTCACTTTTAGATTTTGTAAGCTTGAGGAGAGCTAATCGCTCCCCTTGGCCATGTAAGGGAAGCGATTTTTAGCCCTCCTACATTTCTAAGGATGCCAGGCCTGCACTGAGTCATCACACTCCAGTAGGTCATGTACAGTTTCTTCAACATCCATTAGTATCACAATGATTTTGATATGTGTTACAGCTGATATATCATAATTTATGTGCTGTTGTTGTAGGGCTGAAACATTATTTTTTACGACCGACTAACCAAGAGTTATAACTGGGTAATATTCGGTTATCCATGGCCATTATTTCACTGGATATGGTATCAAAACTATTGAAATTGGAAAGCAGTACAGTGGAGCCCACTTAATTGGATATCTCTTAATTGTATATCCCTGTTAATTGAATATAATTTCCCAACACAAAACCATTTATCATACCTCCAGTACAAATATGACCTGTTAATTGAGTATAGTTTATAGAGTAAACTCCTGTTAATTGAATAAAATATCTGGTAACCTGCCGAGAAGTTGCCTTGACTCTCCCCAGTTTTCCTTTGTTTATTGACCTATTTGGCCTCAGTACATCCAATACAGGCATTTAATCTATTATAGCTCGTTTGACAGAGCTCATGGAGCTCTGTCAAACAAGCTATAATAGAATAAATGCTAAGTTTATCTCTAGAATTCAGGAAAGTGACAATCCCTGTTAATTGAATACTCCTGTTAATTGAATAATTTTCATTGTCACAGTGGCTATTCAGTTAACAGGGATCTACTGTATTCGCAAAAACTATTCCGTAGTGTGTATACTGTTGCGGTATGGAAATATTATTGATATTGGTAACAGAAAGAAATCTGAGAATCGGCAACAAAAATTATGAATTTAACTATTCTGAAATTTAATTTAAAAAAAATTAATAAAAAAAAATGATACACAGATCTTTTACACGAATTGGTTTACAGAAAATAAAAACAGTGGTACTTATCAATTATTGAATTAGTCCAAAGTACAGTTTGACAGAATCCAGTAATCCAGTGGTGAAGAATCTTGTGAAGAAAGTTACCAGCTGGTACATGTAGTATTAAATCCAAGAATGTCTCTTCAGAAACAGTATCCCGTAGATTTGTAATAAAATCTTCACTTTGAAATTCAGCAGTCTCCAATAAAATATAATAAAATGCTCTGTAAAATTCAAATGGAGTAAAAATCCAAGAAGTATTGGCACCGCATGTAATTTCCAAATAATCCAGTAGAATCCTGGCTTTTCATAAAATAATATTATTCTGTTTCACAGAAAGTATAAATTCTCTTTTCCAAGACGAATAGATTCTCTTCAAAATTCTCTTTTGGAATCAATCTTCCAAAATCACGAAGAAGCACTGCTTCTATAATAAATGCACTGTCCTAGAACAATAATAATCTCCAATGGAAACAACTGAAGTGAGTCTTTCTGAAATGGCTTTCTAAAAATGAGTTTAGGAATTCTGTTGAAAAACCTTTATATAGTAACCAGATAGAATGTTCTAGAAGATGAAATGTCTTCAATGTTCTGTCAGTTTCTATCAGTCTCCAGGTGTTCTGTCACAATCCAAGTAAATAAGGTCCCTGACCTACTTAAACAATCAACAGCTATATGTACAATATATTAGTGTAACAAAGATGTAAACAAAGGTCACTCAGTGCAAATGAGTCAGACCAGTCAGAAAATGCAGCAATAATGAAAAAAAATATCTTTCTCATATAATTATCTACTAAGGATATATCAATCTCAATATAATATGGGGACAAAATAACAATACAAATGAACTTTGTCAAAGTACTCAACAATGTTTGTTTATATACATACTACAGAATAAATTCTGCAATTAATACTAACGGAAATTGCTGATCATTAACAAAGTCTCAAATGCCAAAGTCAATTAATTCTCAGTATATACAACACGGCTTTGAGATGAAATCTCGCAAAGAAGTGGCAGATTTGCTACATTTTAACCGTGGAATGACAATCAATATCAATATTTTAGATAAATGTTTGATATTTTTTCTATTCAGTTAGGTAGGTAACTGGTTTCAAACTGGTTATCTGGTTAACTATTTCAGTACTAGTTGAATGTTAGAAACATAATTTGTAGTGAATCATGAAGTCCACAAACCTCAAAGGAATGTCAATGTGATACTCAGTTATCATTTTATAATCACTAAATGAGTAGTGGTGAAATTTAGACTTCTTGACATTGATTAAGAAAGATATTTTCAAAAAGTTGTCCTAGAATTAATAAAATGGGGCATTTTCAATAATTTTTTTCAGCTTTTGCTGCAAGAGAACTCGCACTTCCTGACGTATCTATGGTTCATGGCAGAATGATTGTTTGTGCCTGGGAGAATGGTCTCGAAGAAGTACACGATCAGGCCGTTAAACTTGTTATGCTTGCAGTTGAGGTAAAGTTTGACATATTGAAAGTTCTTATCTTCATACTGTTACGACTCATATGAACGTAAAAACCACTCTTTTAGACAAAAATGGAGTTATAACTTTTTCTCTTAAAAATAACTATTACAAATTTGTATGTAAGAATCCCCTCTACTGTATGTAGCCGAAAGTAAGCTTTGACCACAATGGTCAAAACTTCGATGACAAGCCAGAAGTTAATTTACTCCTGAAAGTCTTATTCCCACTTCAATATATGCAAAATCTAGAGATGAGCTAAATACCGAATCAATACCGATATCGTGGGGATACCGAAAAACCAAACCGAATCAATCATTGAGTACCGAAATCTGTATTTCTGAAGTGTTCATATTTTTATACTGTACCAATGACCCAGACATAGCTGGTGCTAACTCTTAAAATATAGGGCCAAACACAAATTTTGCCCCCTAATCCCCAAAATTTGCA
This sequence comes from Pictodentalium vernedei, assembly GCA_031216915.1. Classification (NCBI taxonomy): domain Eukaryota; kingdom Metazoa; phylum Mollusca; class Scaphopoda; order Dentaliida; family Dentaliidae; genus Pictodentalium; species Pictodentalium vernedei. Next base: position 413,852,246 of record CM062291.1, on the reverse strand, counting down.
TCTAAAACCAAAGAAAACATGTCCTGAAAGGCCCTCCACACTTCGCCCCTACTGCGCATGCGCAGTGTCAAGGACGTTCCGAAATTGGCGCCATTAATCATTCTAAGTTTGGCCCTTCATCAGTTAACATCTGACTGATCTTTGTGCTTATAAATCTCAGTTTAAATGATGCCAGACACATAAATATTAGTGAAATGGTGATTCTAAGGAGGATAGAGAAGTAGGAGAGGAAAAAAATGTGTGACAGAATATTATCAGGGCTGTAACTTAAATTTTTTTAATGAAATTATGTTAAGTTACCTATTTTCGAGGCAGCAGCCATTTTGTTGTCATTCTGATTATTTAGTTACACTGTTTTTTAAGTGTTTTCCTCTCTCCCTGTCCTTTAAGTCCCCCCTTGCTATTCTCCCATGCTTTTGGCATAGTTTTTGTAATTATTATTACTAAATTTTCTTGGGAGTTTTAGCTGAATAACAGAATGAATTCTGTTCTTTTCCCCATGTTTACGTCTTCACCTACGGGTGGTTAGGCGTTGTGTTCTGCATCTACCATCTGATGTTCTGCAGTTTCTTCCCTGGAAGTCTCTGTTTTGCATCAGATAGTGTATTTTTGGTAACTGATTTCGGGCCTGGGTGCCTGGAGTCTTATTTTAGTGTTTTTACACTCATTGTTTACATTTACAACAGCCCTCTGTGTATGATTTCGATGACAATATGGGAAGCGTATGTCACGGTATGTTATTGGGGATTTGGACACTCCGGTCCTTTCCCCGCAGGGTCACTCTACTTTATCAATTTCTATTTCAGACGATCAAGATTAGGGTGATGTATCTGTGATGTCTTCCAAAAGTGTGCCTCCGTCGTCACAATTAATGAAGGGCTAGCGGAAAAGTGCTCATGTAAATACGCCAATTGCCTAAGAGGACCCTAGTAGGTTTGACGGCCTTTGACGTCCGCTAGCTCGCCCGGTGTAGCGTCCATTCACCGAAAGGTTCGGCAGCCGGGTTCGTCCGTTGCGGTCTAGAAGGAATTTTGGGGAGATGCGAGCACTATAAATTAACCTAATGCACACCCAGTGACGGTGGATCGGAGGGAGAACGGAGGAAGCCTTTTAGTCCGGTTCATAGCTCGTTCCGGTCCATCCGGACGGCAAGCGAGAGAGGCCCCTCTCTCGTTCAACAACATCTGGCCCCAGATGTTGTGGTATAAAATGTGTCGCAAGCGGAGCATACGTCCGTCGCTCGGGACGCTCCGTTGTATAGGCAGTCCACGGAGACTGCTAAGGCTTCCTCTTCTCGTCAGCGCACACGACCGCACCTTGGCTGCGTGACCGCCGATATATTACCAGCTTTGCCGATCAAGGATTCTTCGGCGACCAGGTCACACCATCCGGTAGTCAGGGACACGAGGCCTGCAGACTCCGGACGTTCGCATAGGAAGTGTGCGGGAGTCAACGTTCACGGAGCTTCCGGCGGCAATGCATCGTAAGACCGCTACTGCACAGGCCTCGGGAACGGACGTGCTTTCCTTAATAGCACAGTTTATCGCAGCATCCCAGCATCAACTGAATCTGTCGCATATATTTTATCCGACGATGCTGGGGCGGGACGCTCCGCGGAAGCGGGTACGGACGTCCGAAAGTTTCATCCGGTCTGACTTGATACCGAAAGGGATTTGGAGGATTTCGAGCTTTCCCTTTCGGAACAACATATGCTGTTGTGTATTTCATCTGACTTGGTCTTCTACAGCTTCTTTCGTCGGACCAGAATGCTGCGATGCCGGATAAGAAACTGATAGCGTCGGTGGACTTAGAAATTTTTGGTTCGGTTCAGGGACATCGTCCCTCAGTTCCGACATAGTCGAATAATGTCACACAAACTTTCGAATTATTGCACGACGCTATATATATTATTATTTTATGCTTGCTATAACCAAGCATTTCTGGTTTCTTGTTCGCAGAGTTATGGAGATGTCTTTCATAAGTGTGCCTCTGTCGTCATAGTTAATGAAGAGCTAGCGGCAATAAGTGCTCATGGAATATGTCTATCGCCTATGGAGTGACATTCGCTAGCTCACCCGGTGTAGCGTACATTCATCGAATGGTTCGGCTGCCGGGTTCGTCCATTGCGGTCTAGGAAGGAGATTTGGGTAATGCGAGCACTTTAATTACTTTAGTACTCACCCAGTGACGGCAGATTGAGGACAGATCGGAGGAAGCCTGTTAGTCCGGTTCCTGGCTTGTCCAGGTCCGTCCGGGCTGTGAGCGAGAGAGGTCCCTCTCTCGTCCAACAACATAGGGGACCGCATGTTGTGGTTCAGATATTTTACATTCGGAGCATATGTCCGTCGGTCGGGACGCTCCGTTATATTGACAGTCCGAGAGACTGTCCTTAATGCTTCCTCATCCTCACAGCAGGGCACACGACCGCACATTGGCTACGTGACCTCGAGTATCCGATCAGTTTCGTCATTCAGTGATTCCACGGCGAATAGGTCGCGCCATCCGGTAGCCAAGGGACACGAGGCCTATACACTCCGTTCGCTCGCATATTGGTAGTATGCACGGGGTAACGATCACGGAGCTTCCAGCGGCAATGCATCGTAAGACCGCTTCTCCTCAGGCCTCAGTGACGGACGTGCTATCCGAGTTAGCACAGTTGTTTCGCAGCATCCCAGCAATTGACAGTTTCTCGGTCGAATCAGGAATTATCCGACGGCGCTGGGTCGGTGCGGTCCGCAGTTGCAAAAGCTACGGACGACCGAACGCTTTATAGGGTCCGACAGGATGGCGAAAGGGATTCGAAAGATTTCGAGTTTTCCCTTTAGTAGTATCGGAAGCTGCCTTTCATATCTTCTGGCATTATCTTCCAGTGATTGTTATTTCGGACTTCATTGCTGCGATCTTGGATAAGAGACTTATAGCGTCATTGGACTCGGATTTTTCGATCGGTTCAGGGACATTGTCCCTGACTTACCGACGCAGTCCAATATTGTCATTACAACATGTGTTTTATTTTTCGACGCTATATATATATATATATATACAAGCCTGCTACCAAGCATGATAGTTTAGTTTCTTGTCCGCGTTGCTCATTTCTGCCATTTTATCTTTTATACGAATAGTTTATTTTGGCAGAGCAGGGCATACCGAGAGTTCTTATGCGTCTAGACGGTGTGGTTAAAGACTGCATATATTCTTTTTCGCCGTTTATGTCTTTTCCAATTTCAATGTTGGAAACGACATGATGTATAGTAGACTTAACTTAGACGCTTTATCATACGTAATCCGCCTTACTGAGGCGTTATCATTACGTCTTCAAGAAAAGATTTACGGGATATTATTCTCAATGTAATTTCTTTTGAGGGCAGTAGTTTGTTCACGTATAACTCCGCCCTTCAGTGGCTGATTGGAGTTGGTTAGACGTGACGCAGCCCTAGCTACATCCACACGCGTGGATAGTAAGGTTAAGAACTCTCTCAGAGTCGCTTCGTTCTCGGATGAGCTTCTCTTCGACGGCAACTTTTCGGCAATCCATGATTTGCCGATTTACACGTTCTCTTGTCTATCTAGTGTTACAAGAGATTCAGACTGGGGCAAACATTCGGTGGTTGACTCAGAGAGTGCCACCGCAGTTGCCGGACCCGAGTGTGGCTGTTATGACGGTTGCCAGTCAAACAGATTGGGATATAATACTGATCCCTACGGATTCGAAGTGCCAGGGTCTTTGGGTTCCGCAGTCTCTTAGCAATCAGTTTTCTTCCGCGGAATAATGTTTTTTAGTCTTGCTTTATGTCATTGCATGAACATTATTCAGAAACGCATGCCCAAATCCTGTCCTTTAATTCGACAGTAGTGGCGTATCTCCGGAACCAGGGAGGCACTCTTTCGTTTCCGTTATTCAATTTAATGGAAAGAATCCGTCTGTTGGTTATAGTACACCAAGTTCTGTTTTGGTCCGTCATATTCCGGGTAGTCTGATTGTTTTACCGGACTCCCGTTCTCTTACGGGTCGCTTGTTGCTGTCAGAATGGACTCTCAACAAACAAGTATTCAATCAGATTTGCTATCTATGGGAGCGCCCAATGATGATTTATTTACGACACAGTTTGCTAATCAATTGCAGACGTATGTGTTAGCTTGTCCAGATCTCTGAGCTAATGTTGTTAACGCTCTATTGATCTATAGGACGGAATGATAGGATACGCGTATCCTCCGGCGCTGTTGTTTCAGCAGGTATTGCTAAGATAAACAACCACAATACATTTCTGTTGATAGCATCTTTATCTTCACAGAGATCATGGGTAATTTACTCTCTTGTCTACTGAGGGTCTTAACGTGAAATCTTCCTCTATGTGAGGATCTTTTTTCACTGGGTAAATCGTGTCATCTTTATCACAACCCGCAAGGTCGCAACCTTCATGTATTCTGTTGTGTGGTCCGTATTGCATTGTATGCACTGTACTGGACGAGCTTTGGACGCGATTTCTTACTATAGGAGATCCTCTTCTTCGCTATTCTATGCGGCTAAAGTGGAGGCTCTTCCGTCGTGGTGTAGGGATCATTATGTTCATATTGTTGATCCCTCCATACTACTCATTGCAATTTTTTAGTATACTTGTTTCACAAGATCTACTGCAGCCTGTTATTATTTAGGTTATAGGTTTATGTTACCTCATACCTATGCACTCTACGATAGTTTACAATTGAGTCTTTTGTCTCTTTATCTAAGTCAGTTAGTAACTTTTTGATAAATAGACTTAGAATCTTTAGATTAAATTCCTATATGGATTTTAACTTCGGTTCTTATTTAGCTAAGTAATCATTTGAGCCTCTGGAAACAGTAGTTTTCAAATTCTGACCTTTTAGACAGTAATTCTGTTGGTTTCTCTTTTACTGTAGAGTCAGTGAGTTTCATGCACTATCGATGGATGATTTTCACTTTCGTAGTTTCGGAATCACTACTTCCGTTACTATTTAGGTTGGATTTTTGCATAAGAGTTAGGCTCCTATTATCCGGAACCTATTATTTTAAGGTCCTTCCGTCTTCGAATGGGCATAGGCCTTTACTCTTTCTGGGTACAGTTTATGTATTTATAAACAGATATCTGTTTATTACTATGGGCGTAAGCTTCTTCTGTCTTTGATGCCTAGTAGAAGGACGTTACGCTCCATTTTATTGTTAATGGATTCTATTTACTATCGGTACTGCTTATGGTATATCATTGACTTAGCAGTTGTGCTTGAGATTTCGGCTCATGAAGTAAGAGCTCTTCTACTTCTTGGGCTTACATTAATAGTGTCGCTATTATAGATTTTTGAAGGCCGCTCATTGCGCTCAGCCATCCACATTCATGAATTTTATCTCAGAAATATCGAGTCCATTTCTGGAGGCCTCTATTGTTAGGTCTATTATCTACTGCTCAGAATGTCATTCACTTAACAGTTGCTACTATAGCTAGGTAGGCTGTCTGTTTCGGCAGTGTCTCCGTTCTGCTGCCCTCTTCGCTCTGGGCTATTTGACCCAGGGCAAGAAAAAAGGGGGGGGGGGGGGAGGGTGTTCCCTTGGGTCACCTGTTTTACTATGAAAACAAGGGGATACCTCCTCCGGAGTTAGTTATTCTGAGCTGTTATTGGGATGGTTGTTTAGTGAGAAGTTTAGGTTTTTAAAATTCATTCAAGTCTTAGTTTTTAAAGTATAGCTTTTGAATATTGCATATGTCAACGGACATGATTATGCAATCCTCAGACACTTTTAGGAGTATAAGAGTCTCTATTCTATAGACTTACTTTATTTATTGGCTTACTTTAAAAATTATTAGTATAAGGATTATATTGGATATTAATAGAGTACATGGATGTATTAAGCTCAATTTTGGAAGGTGTTGTATCTTTCTAATTTATCATAAATAAGAAAGATACATGTAAGGCCTATTACTTCTTTTTCCCTACAGGGGATGACTCTATTTTATTTTATTGAGCGTATTCCATTTTGCTCTATGTCCTTGGCCCTCCAGCCTTTTTACTATTCAGCTATGTCTGGGTCATTGGTACAGTATAAAAATGTTAAAAAATTTATAGTAATTTATATATTTTTTATACTTACCAATGACCCAGACGGGGATGGCCCTCCCAGGAGTTGGGAACTCTTGCCTCCCCGAGTACATAGCGCTTACCAGGCACTGGTTATTAGAATGATTAATGGCGCCAATTTCGGAACGTCCTTGACACTGCGCATGCGCAGTAGGGGCGAAGTGTGGAGGGCCTTTCAGGACATGTTTTCTTTGGTTTTAGATGCAAATTTTGGGGATTGGGGGGCAAAATTTGTGTTTGGCCCTATATTTTAAGAGTTAGCACCAGCTATGTCTGGGTCATTGGTAAGTATAAAAAATATATAAATTACTATAAATTTTTTAACTTTTCACGAAAGAAGTGGGCACAGGTATATATCCCCCAGGATGTCAGGGTTTAACCCTTTACGCAATGTAACGGCCCAAACCGGCCAGCGCTAGTCTTAAAAATCGTTAGTTACTTTTCATTATTTTTTCATTTTTTGTCTCAAAAACATAGGTTATGACCCCTCATTGGAACGAGCTCGTCGAGCTCGTTCCAATGAGGGGTCATAACCTATGTTTTTGAGACATAAAATGAAAAAAATTAATTGTTCAAGAATTTTTTTGGCAAGTGTCGTATGCTTTTCATGTTTGGTAAAGGGTTAAAAGGTTAAGGTCAAATGTACAGATCCAAAAAATTTAAAAAGAAACAATATTTACCAATAAAACCAAATAAATATAGATGTCATTGGAACTGGCTCAATGAGCCGGTTCCAATGACAGCCATATTTGTACAATATTTTATTAACAAAGTAAGTGCCAGGATATTTCAGATCACGTTAGCCTTGTATTGGTTAATTTGCTGCAGTTATGTTAGTTAAAGGTTTAAATTGACTAAATTTTTTCATGCGAATCCAAGTAAAGGTGCAGCAAGGATCTACACGGATTCTGGCTGGTTTTGTTGCTCAAATCGATTCTCAGATTCTCATCCAAATAAGCCCTGCTTAATCAAATACTTGTTAACCCTTTACCCAACGCCGACGATATCAAAATTTATTATTTTAAATATCATTTTTAGCTCAACTTTGACGAAGTCAAATTTGCGCTATTGTCATGGCCCGTCGTCCGTCTGTCCGTCCGTCTGTCCGTACATCAACAATTGGCTATGGCTCGGGCTAGAGGTCGTATTTATGAACCGATCTTTACGAAACTTCTTGGGTACCTTTGTTATGACCGTGGGACGAGAACGAGTGTTTTTGGGTGCGGTCCGAAATTCAAGATGGCTGCCAGCCGCCATTTTGTACCGATGATGCAGAAATCTGTTTTTTGTACAGAACTTCCATATAAAAGCTCTGATTTGAATAATTTTTTGTATGAATGTTTAGTACCATGGGGTACATCACATATAATACGGGTTTTTTTCTCGTGCGTAAATTGTGCAAATTATACTAATTTTGATGTTTTTTGGTGTTAATTTCAGCACTGTAAGTGCAAATGCCAATACGGCTCGGGCTAGAGGCCGTATTTATGAACCGATCTTTACGAAACTTCTTGGGTAACTTTGGTATCACCGTGGGACGAGAACGAGTGTTTTTGGGTCCGGTCCGAAATTCAAGATGGCCGATGGCAGCTTTTTGTACAAAATTAGGTGCAATCAGATTTTTGCACAGAACTTCCATATGAAAGCGCTGATTTGAATAATTTTTTGTGTGAATGTTTAGTACCATGGGATACATCACATATAATACGGGTTTTTTTCTCGTGCAGAAATTATGCAAATTAGATGAACTTTGATATTTCAGTGCGACTTACACACATTAAGTACACATGTCAATACGGCTCAGACTTGAGTCTGTATTTATGAACTGATCTTCACGAAATGTCTTGGGTACCTTTGTTATCACCTTGGGACGAGAACGAGTGTTTCTGGGTGCGGTCGAAAATTCAATATGGCTGCCAGTGGCCATTTTGTACCGAAATTAGGTCTAATCAGTTTTTTGTACACAACTTCTATACAGCTCAGACTAGAGGCCATATTTATGAACCAATCTTTACGAACCTTGTTGGGTACCTTTGTTATCACCGTGGGATGAGAGCGAGTGTTTTTGGGTGTGGTCCGAAATTCAAGATGGCCACCAGCAGCCATTTTGTACCAAAATTAGTGCAATCAGTCTTTTGTACAGAACTTCTGTATGAAAGTTCTGATTTGAATAAATTTTTGTATGAATGTTTAGTAACATGGAATACATCACATATTCTAAGAGGGTTTTTTTCGTGCAGAAATTATGCAAATTAGATGAACTTTGACTTATTCAGTGCTTCTTGCACAATGTGAGCACACATGTCAATACGGCTCAGGGTAGAGGCTGTATTTATGAACCGATCTTCACAAAACTTCTTGGGTACCTTTGTTATCACCTTGGGACGAGAATGAGTGTTTCTGGGTACGGTCCAAAATTCAAGATGGCTGCCAGTGGCCATTTTGTACCAAAATTAGGTCCAATCAGTTTTTTGTCACAAGTTCTATACAGCTCGTATTTATGAATTGATCTTCACAAAACTTCTTGGGTGCCTTTGTTTTCACCTTGGGACAGGAACGAGTGTGTTTTGGGGTGCCTTTGTTATCACTGTGCTATGAGAACAAATATTTTGGGGTTCAGTCAGACCCACCCTGGGACTCAAAGTTTTCTTTTCTAGTTTAGCATCTGACTGTCACCCACCTTTACAATACTTTACCTATACATTTGTTACAGGCAACGGTCAGTATTTATGTACAGACCATTACAATACTTTATATGTACCTTTGTTATCAGGTCATTACCTAGATGTTTGTCATTGCTGTGTCACATACTATACATGTGCATGTTTTTGTCTTGACAAGTTGAGCTACAGTGTCATTGACACTTTCATTTTAAATTTTTCAAAAAATTTTAGCAAAACCATATAATGTGACCCCTCATTGGAACGAGCTCATTCCAATGAGGGGTCACATGATATGGTTTTGTTGAAATTTTTTGGAAAATAATATATTTTCAACTGTTGAATTTGCATATTATGCGGACGGATGCGGCCGATTCGTTGGGTAAAGGGTTAAAAGTATAATTCTATTTACATGCTTGAAAATAATCAACCTATGGTAATTTGCAAGTTTGACAGGCAACAATTTACTTGTGCCTGATAGAGATGGGCAATATACTGAAAAATTGAACCGATACCAATATCACAGGAATACCAAAAAACCAAACCAATCGTTTGTTATCGAAACTGTCGGAATTTTCAAATTTTCCGACATTTTCTACTTATTATACCTTGTTGAGGCTTGAAGGCAGTAGAAGAGTTCATTTTCATGAAAGAAGTGACTGGTTTTCTTTTCAGTTTTGTAAACTCTTAAGGACCTGTGCAGTTGTCCTGAATTCCTACAAGACAACAACATGTCCAGTTTTTTAGCAGTGATTTCTAGTCAAGACTTAGCTGGGGATTTGTCAATTGTCAACAGGATCTCCTAATGATGGCATGTTCAGGGAACATGCTCTGCGATTTCAAAAGCCTGAAATAGGCCATTAACCCTTTACCCAACGAACCGCCTGCATCTGCCCGCGTAATATGCAAATTCAGCAGCTGAAAAAATATTATTTTTCGAAAAATTTCAACAAAACCATATCATGTGACCCGTCTTTGGAACGAGCTCATCGAGCTCGTTCCAAAGAGGGGTCACATGATATGGTTTTGTTGAAATTTTTGGAAAAAAGTTAAAAAATTATATTTAAAATAATAAATTTTGAAATCGTCTGCGTTGGGTAAAGGGTTAAAGGTTGAGATGTTTTTTGAACAAGTCACTAAATTACTTTAGATATGATTTTTGTTGGAAAAGAATGTCAGTGTTGATTGAGCTTATTGGCAAGCCAGAAAATAAGCAGACTGTCATCTGCAAAATAAGGTCCCCAGAGAGTGAATTTAGTGATGCTACCCTGCACAGCAGGGTAGCATCACTAAATTTGCCCTTTTCGAACCTTAATATCAATCAGGGTCTCAAAATTAAAGAGAAAGAGGTACCCAGAGGATAAATTGGCCAACTGTATGGGGTAGCATCATCAAATTCACCCTATGGGGACCTCATTTCTGCAAATGTTAGACTGCTTATTTTCAGGTCTGCTTCTTGGCAGTGGGATTTGTGGTGCTATGGTACAATGATACAAGAACAACCTATTTTGTATTTTTAGCTGCGACTAGCAGCTCTATAAGTGGCAATGTCGGTCGGTCTGTCTGTCGGTCGGTCGGTCGGTCTGTCTGTGACCAACGAGTTTCAAAACTCAATGACTTTTGAAATACTTGATGGAATGACTTTATATTTGGCATTTATGTGTATCTTATTGATGTCTAGCCACTGTTCAATGCATGTGTTGTTCCAAATATTTTTCTTGGAGTTATGGCCCTTGATGAACTTAGAATGTCGGTCGGTCTGTCTGTGACCAACAAGTTTCAAAACTCATTAACTTTTGAAATACTTGATGGAATGACTTTATATTTGGTATGTAAGTGTATCTTATTGATGTCTAGCCACTGTTCAATGCATGTGTTGTTCCAAATATTTTTCTTGGAGTTATGGCCCTTGATGAACTTAGAATTTTGTGTAATTGCGCCACCCGTTGCACCTACGGCATCGATGTCATGATTTTACTAATGTGAATTCTCTTCGGTACAATCAACTAATCTCAGATCAAGTCAGATACCAAATACTAAACCGATACCACAGTATACCCTGCTAAAAATACTAAAACCAATACCGAACTCGGAATTCTAATACTGCATATCTCTAGTAAAATCACACAAGATGCAAGGGGGAGGGTGGGTTGGGGTTGGTAAGGTGACTGGTGCTCCTTACACCCATATTTCAATCAGAATTCATTGTAGTGTTGCCTGTTTTATACTCAGTTGTACTCATCAGAGGCTTTGTGCTACATTGGATCTGGTGGCAGCTTATAAACTTTTCTACAAGGGGCTAATGGGTAGGAGCACAATGGCATGGCTTGTTGTAGAGGGCTAATGGTGGGGATAACAGTAACAAGGAGAAATACTGGTTGTGGAGGGTGTGATGACCAGCTGGCAGTAGCAAGGGCTAGGGCTGCACGGTATTTCGATAAACAGATACATACCTGTTTGCAAACCAGTATCGATTGAATACCGGTGTAATTGCAAAAATATCGTCATTATTTATTTACTCACAATTTAATTTTCAAGTAGTCTTTAGTTTTTTTTAACTGTAGTCCCAAACAAATAATATACTACTCTTCGAATCCCACCTGCGGCAACCGCGTTGTGTCCTTGGGCAAGACACTTCACCCCGATTGCCTACGTGGGGGCACGATGACGCTGTGTACTGAGGCGTACTGCACGTCGATGGTGCGCATGTCTTCAACCAATCTAACCCTGCCTGTGCTGCGGTGCAGAGTTCAGAGTTACGATGTTGGAGAGCTGACAGCTGCTCGTCGTTGCTCGGTGGTTCTCTGGGTTCTCCGGCTTCCTCCACCCGTAAAACTGTCACGGTCACGATTAGCCATTGTGCATAAGTATGTGACCTTAAACACCAATAAATAAATAAATAAATACTACTCAAAGTTTGCTAAGCACCAAGTATATCCAACTACCTGTTTTACGTTTTAGTTGAAATATTGTGATGAAAAGTGTATATATTTTTTATTTGGTTATACCTTTAATGATTTAAGCACAGAAATTAAGATTTTGTTTGTGCTTGACATTATTTTTTAACTTGAATACGATAACCATGGAAAATGGATATTATTGGTAAAAGAGGAAATTTTTCAAATTTGCCAAAAAGTTTACGGAGCGAATTAATATGGGTTCAATATCGAGTATGAGACCCATTATTGTTAATTACAGCTTGACAATGCCTTCTTATGCTCCCAATCAAGTTCCAGATGGTCCTTTGTGTGATGTTGTTCCATTCTTGGACCAGCATGGCACCAAGCTCCTGGACACTTCTTGGTTGGACTGGACTGACTGAAATTGCATGCTGCAACTCATTCCAGACATGTTCGATTGGATTGAGGTCAGAGGATCTTGCTGGCCAGTCCATACGCCCCCTTCCTCTGTCGGTACTCCCGTACAGCATGGGCAGCATAAGGACGGGCATTATCGTCCACCAGAATGAATCTATCACCCACTGCACCTGCATACAATCTGACGTGGGCATCCAGGATCTCATCAATATGCTTTTGTGCAGTCAATGTACCACAGTCAAGGAGACAGAACTCTGTACGTCCATCCCAGCTGATGCTGCCCAGACCATTACTGACCCTCCACCATAGCGGTCATGCTCAGCAATGTTGGCTGCATGGAATCGCTCTCCTGGTCTTCTCCATATCCTAGAACGCCTATCTGTATTATCTAGGCAGTACCTTGACTCATCTGTAAAAAGGACAGGTCGGCAATCTTCTCTGATCCATCCAACATGGTCCATGGCCCATTCATATCGTGCCTGGCGATCGGAGACCACCTTCGTGCAACCTTGCCCAGATAGTCTGCATCGAAACATTTACCCTGGATGCATTCTGAAGGTCACTGCGAAGCTGGGTTGCTGTGTCAAAGCGGTTCCTACTGGCCTGAATGATCAAAAACCCGTCTTCAGATGCAGATGTTGCCCTGTCTTTGCCACCACCATGTCATCTGACTGGTGTGTCATACTGTTGAAATCATGCCCAGGCTCTGGTGATCACCGTATGGTGCACACCAAGGGCTTCACCAACCTGACGATGTGTAGCCCCTTGTTCCACCATCCCTACAGTTCGCCACATTTCTGTTTCAGACAAATATCTTCTCACATTTGCATTCGCCATATTCAATCATTAAATCACAAGGGTTTGTGTTGAAATAAAGACTGAATACCCTACACATGTCATGTACATGTAGACAGTACACAAAAACATCATGAAAATCAAGGGGTACATGCTTTCCATGACTGTCTCGAAAAGTCTGCCTGTCAAGAGAGCTAATGTAAACACTGGGAATCATCTCAATACATTCCTCAATCATATCCACCAAAAATATCGCAAATGTGTCACAAGAAAATTTCACAATGATGTGTCAAATATGTGGTGCTTAGCAAACTTTGAGTAGTATATAATCCCTGTACTTAACGAATTAGCCGCATCCATCCGGGTAATACACAAATTGTGCAGGTGAAAAATATTATGTTTCAAAACATTTCAACAAAACCATATCATGTGATGAGGTTGTTCCAATGAGGGCTCACATCATATGGTTTTGTTGAACCTTTTTGAAAAATTCAATAAACTAATATTTAAAAAAAATAAATTTGGATATCATCTGTGTTGGGTAAAGGGTTATTCGAACTGTATCATCAAGACATGCTGATTTGTTCCGATTGTGATGGCTCAAGTCCCGATTGTGGTACGTACCTGAACAGTTTTTCGATACACCGGTATACTGCTGTGTTTTTTTTAACACCAATGCCGGAAATCAGTTTCAGATATCGTGCAGCCCTAGCAAGGGGCATAAGCAACTGGTTGTAGTGAGGAAAAAAAGAGGTAACAAATTTGTAATGGTAAAGTAATGGCAGGGTGAGTAAAAATGGTGATAATGGGAAGTTGCCTCATTGTTGGACAGAAATTTATATTTTAACCTTATTTTTTACTTTCAAAACTTCATGGCTTCAGAGTGTGTGTCCCAAAATGCAATCCTAACCATATTTTGTAGGCAGCAGTGAAAATATCATGGCAGCAATTTCTAATCAAGTTTTGACTCTCTGTAAAGGCATGCAAGACTTGACTTGAAGTTATTTTTAGCTTTGACGAGCAGCTCTATATGTGGCAATGTCGGTCTGTCTGTCGGTCTGTCACCAACGAGTGTTTTTGTCACCAACGAGTTTTTTTGTCACCATTGAGTTTTAAAACATCATTGGCATTGCACGAATCATCGCAGCTTCGGCACTGTGACAGTGCGTCTTGTTTATGTTACAGTCTAGCCCTGTGGACTGGTCTTCATCCAGGCAGTGATTTCTGCATATGTGTTTACTTGGTAAGAAACATCATCCGCAAAATTTTAATTATTGTACCCGGTGCTTCATTAATTAAATTTTTTGATGATTATTCCTATAATAAGTTTTTGGAATCTAATATTATTGCTCTCATGGAAAGTGCCGAGTCCACAGCGTCTGTACTGTAGGCAAGCAGAATTACAGGCTGAGGTGTAACTCATAACCAGTGCCTGGGATGGAAGCAGGGACCAGCCGTGAGGGCGACTATGGCGATTAAGTCGCCCTTCTAAGCCCAAAGTCGCCTAGAAAAATAGTTGGGGCGATTACAAGTCGCCCTCTAAAAATTGGCCAAAATGAGAAAAGGCTGAACTGAGTGATGCGAGGTTTACATGAAAACGAGTATTTTCAAAAATCGAATGTGCTCGAGTGTGATAAATGGGCATTTTAATTCGTCAAATAAACGTCCATTTATTTGAAATCACACGACAAGCAATTGTCCATTGTCGCTTTCGGCGGATTTTTTTTATTTCTATTTTGTTGCGTTCCAGTCGGAGCTTCAAGTGTCGAAACGAAAATAAGTGACTTACGCGACTCAACAAAACAACCCAGTTTGAAAGTAGGTTACGTCGCTTAGGATGCCGAAAATGTATACACAACGGACGTATTTTGTAACACATTATTTTCATTTCGATTTGCTAACGACTGTTAACTGTTGGGCTGTCTATTCCCAGAAAAAAATGAATAGAATTGAAACACATGAAAAAAAGCTTTAGTGATGTCAAGAAAAGCTTTGTACAGGACACAAGTGTGCATGTGGACGATCTTGAAAAAGGGTCCTCCTAAACATCGGAATGACATGAAATGACGCGGAATGACACTGGAATGCCAGAAAAATGATGCCGAATGACATTTCTTTTACAAAATACTCGACCCCAGAATGTATTTTGTTTATTAACTAACAAAGTACCTCCCAAGCAACCTTCTTACATCTGGTCCTGTTCACACTTTCAATCTTAGTAGACTTTGTTGAAAGGCAACCACAGGAGGGTGATGGGGGATTGGCACGAAGAAGAGGTGAGGCGTCATGAAGGAGAAGGTAGCAGTGGGGGATATTCAGTCAATAATTACATTGTGATTTTTTAACCTGGCACAGGTGCATCATAGACAACTGGACCTGGATTATTTGTACATTAATGGAGGACCATAAATTGAAAATATGAAGGGGCGGCGGGGGTGGTACATGAATATTCTTAATTTTCCCCACTTGCCTATTAAGTCTCCCTACATGACTCTGCAGTCTCCCTATTTTTTCTGGAGGGAGACTTCAAGTCTCCCTAAAATTCCCCCCTAGGCTGGTCCCTGGATGGAAGTATTCTAAAGTGGTCAGTATAGGTATAAAATGATTGGCTAAGCTTGACTTGAACTCAAATTGCCATTTGTGACCTTAAACATCAATAAATAAATTAAACAACAAATACTTGTCAGAGTTGGGCGATATTGAAATCTTAGCCTCGATACTATATTAGATATTTGATATTACCGAGAAAGTAGAAATTACATGAATATTTCGAACCACAAAATTTGTTTTTGGTTGTCATCTACTATTTTGGTGGAGATTTGACATTTGCATGTCTTGAAGACATGCAAATGTCAAATTTCCAAAAAAACAGTAGGTTTGAACCCTTCTTGTTGATCGGGTAGAAGAATTCCACAGATGGAATCTGAATTGTACATGTACGTCCTGTCATTTTCATTTTTGTCTTAGAATAATTTTCAATCTGTGTGGTGCAGAATCTAAATATTGAATGTTTCGATATCTCTGTTCGTTACTTTCATTTTCGATCGATATTTCGATATATTGCCCAGCTCTAATACATATATTGATCATTGCGAACAACTTGGGTATAAATATTTTATCTTTTACCATGACTGTTTTGAGCATGATTTTTTATGCCCTGAAGGAAGGCATCATAAAATAGGAGTTCCCCATCCTTTCATCCTTCCATTTCTTTCTGTCTGTCCATCTTCAGAATATCATCTTCTTAACCCTCTGATACTTTTGTATGTCTTATGACGTAGAAAATCAAACAGTGCGTTGATACTTTGTGGTCATTTGTTTTGTTATTATTTTTTGGTGAAGCCAAATTTGAGCTTATGCCATGGCCAGTCGTCCATCTGGTCATCTGTCCATCTGTCCGTCAACAATTCAATACGGCTCAGCCTAGAGGCTGTATTTATGAGCCGATCTTTACGAAACTTCTTGGGTACCTTTGTTATGACCGTGGAACGAGAACGAGTGTTTTTGGGTCCGATCCGAAATTCAAGTTGGCCGCTGGTGGCCATTTTGTACAGACTTAGGTGAAATCAGATTTTTGCGCAGAACTTCCATATGAGAGCACTGATTTGAATAATTTTTTGTATGAATGTTTAGTACCATGGGGTACATCACATATAATACAGGTTTTTTTCTCATACGTAAATTATGCAAATTAGACTAACTTTGATGTATTTAGTGTTACTTTCAGCACTGTAAGTGCAAATGCCAATACGGCTCGGGCTAGAGGCCGTATTTATAAACCGATCTTTACGAAACTTCTTGGGTACCTTTGGTACCACCGTGGGACGAGAACGATTGTTTTTGGGTGCAGTCCGAAATTCAAGATGGCCGATGGCAACCATTTTGTACAAAATTAGGTGCAATCAGATTTTTGCACAGAACTTCCATATGAAAGCGCTGAGTTGAAAAATTTTTTGTGTGAATGTTTAGTACCATGGGATACATCACATATAATACAGGTTTTTTTCTAGTGTTGTATGGTTAACCGGTTTTATAAGTCGGTTTCGGTTTTGCTTGAAAACCAAAACCGTGTAACTGGTAAATGAGTACGGTTTCGTTTTTTTCCTAAAATGTCGGGAAGATATGTTTTCTTTATTCAGTTTGCACTAACAATGTCTGAAATGTCAAGCTTTGTCAGGAAATAACAGTGTCGTCAATGCACGCCACATTCTGGGTGTAAAGGGGTCACTGCAGCATGTCCAGATCACTCGAGAATGATGTATGACAAGTTGTCAATCACACATCGTTGACGTAAAAATGGGTTGTGTTTTCTGTGAGAATGACAAAACAGACAGCCAACACGCCTACATTTCACTGATTACAGGAAATACCTTGCGCAAATGGCTTCGTTTTTGAACAGGTTTGTCTGGCATAGTCAATCAGTTTAATTAAAATTACTTATCTACAATCTGTTGGACAGGGAATAATATCATATCAGAAAAAGGTCTTGGCATTTCATTGTCGTATTCGAAAATAACATTTGTCACGGGTTGCCCAATGTGTTTCGGATGTAGTCTGTTGCCTCCCTTGATGTGCTTATCCGGGAAGAGGTTTTACTGCAATTCAGTCTTGGGACGTTCCGACCCGAGACGATTTGTCCTGAAGGCTTCGGCCCACTAAAAACACGAAACCGCAAGTTCTTATTCTATTTAGTTCAATATATGAAGGCCAAAACGTCTTGAACCGAAACGTCCCGAGGCCGAAACATCCCAAGACCGAATCGGCCATATCCACAGGAAAAAGCTGTGTTCCGTAATATCGCTGTCAACATGCCACAGTTGCATTCCCACACAACTTACTTTAAGGGGGCCAACCAAAGGAACAAATCAGTGGTAGAAATAGAAATTGGAATGGCAAGAGGCAAACGCAAAAAAGTTGCAATATATAACAGTACACCAGTGAATTTGTGAAATCAATTCCGTTGAGCTAAAACCATTGCGTGCACGAGGTGGGGGTGGGGGGGGGGAGACAATAGGTATTTGGTAAAGTGGTTCGTTTTGAAGCCCACCCAGCTGCAAACAATATGACTTTCCCATTCCAGGCTGACATGAAATGATTGCTGATTATTTTACTAGGGCGGGTGGTGGCGCACTAGTCACCATTGTGTGTGTGTGTGTGTGTGGGGGGGGGGGGGGGGGGGGGGGGGGGGGTATTGAAAAGAGTCAGTTCATTGTCAAATATGTTAGGATAGGTGTCTTGGTGACCCACTTGGCAACGCTTGTTATTATTTGCAATGCCTGGTAGGGTCATTTTGTTAGGCTGCCCAGGGCCCCACCCAGGAGTGAGCACTGAACAGAGCCCTGGGAAATTGTGAATTAGCTCTTTTCACACCCATGTGTTAATATCAATTCATCTTAGACTCTCTATGCCTGAACTTAAAGACCAGAGGTGGGGGGGGGGGGGGGGCATGTGCCTAGAATTGGTGAGTGCTGATATTCTACAAACACTGTTACATTTTATTTTCTTTTATATTATTTTGTTTTAATAATGCCTGCCACTTATACACTTAGCACAAATGCTAGTCAATGCCAATTAAATCATCATTGAAAATATGACAGTATGGGCATTATATCGACACTACATAATTTCTGTTGGAAAC
Organism: Pictodentalium vernedei; assembly: GCA_031216915.1. Classification (NCBI taxonomy): domain Eukaryota; kingdom Metazoa; phylum Mollusca; class Scaphopoda; order Dentaliida; family Dentaliidae; genus Pictodentalium; species Pictodentalium vernedei. Next base: position 413,833,746 of record CM062291.1, on the reverse strand, counting down.
TGCAGATGTCTTACTATAAAAAACCGAAAACCGACCTTTTTAAAAACCAAACCGAAACCGAACCGAAACAAGAGAAATAAAACCGCACAACACTATTTTTTTCTTGTGTAGAAATTATGCAAATTAGATGAACTTTGATTTTTTCAGTGCTACTTACACATGTCAGTACGGCTCAGGCTAGAGGCTGTATTTATCAACCGATCTTCATGAAACTTCTTGGGTACCTCTATTATCATCTTGGGATGAGAACGAGTGTTTCTGAGTGCAGGCCAAAATTCAAGATGGCTGCTAGTAGGCATTTTGTACCAAAATTAGGTCTAATCAGTTTTTTGTACACAACTTCTATACGGCTCAGGCTAGAGGCCTTATTTATGAACCGATCTTTACGAAACTTCTTGGGTACCTTTGTTATCACCATGGGATGAGAACGGGTGTTTTGGGGTGTGGTGTGAAATTCAAGATGGCCACCAGCAGCCATTTTGTACCAAAATTAGTGCAATCAGTCTTTTGTACAGAATTTCTGTATGAAAGTTCTGATTTGAATAAATTTTTGTATGAATGTTTAGTAAAATGGAATACATCACATACAGTACGGGTTTTTTTCTCGTGCAGAAATTATGCAAATTAGATGAATTTTGATTTATTTAGTGCTACTTATGCACTGTAAGTGCACATGTCAATATGGCTCGGGCTAGAGGCTGTATTTATCAACCGATCTTCACAAAACTTCTTGGGTACCTTTGTTATCACCTTGGGACGAGAACGAGTGTTTCTGAGTGCGGTCCAAAATTCAAGATGGCTGCCAGTGGCCATTTTGTACCGAAATTAGGTCCAATCACTTTTTTGTCACAACTTCTATCCAGCTCGTATTTATGAACTGATCTTAACGAAACTTCTTGGGTACCTTTGTTTTCACCTTGGGACACAGGAATGAGTGTGTTTTGGGGTGCCTTTGTTATCACTGTGCTGTGAGAACAAATATTTTTGGGTTCAGTCAGTCCCACTCTGGGACTCAAAGATTTCTTTTCTAGTTTAGCATCTAACTGTCACCCACCTTTACAATACTTTACCTATACATTTGTTACAAGCTACGGTCAGTATTTATGTACAGACCGTTACAATACTTTATATGTACCTTTGTTATCAGGTCGTTACCTAGATGTTTGTCATTGCTGTGTCACATACTATACATGTACATGTCTTGACAAGTTGAGCTACAGTGTCATTGACACTTTCATTTAAAGTTTTAACCTCAAATTCCTATCTTCTCCCGCATAGTGCTCAGTGACAACCGTTGAGCCAAATGTTATCGCAGATTCAAATACTAATATAATCCTGCTGTCAAGACTTCTTAACTGGTTGAGTGCTAAAAAACCCATTGATTATCAGGGCTTTCAAAAAATGAGGATACTAGAGCAAAAGCCAACACTTTCCTTGCTTATTTTTCATATTCAGTCAAACACAAATAATATTTTGTTTATGTAAATTTGTTTTATTACAAATTATTGGAGAGTGCCTGGGGGCACTCTCCAATAATTTGTAATAAACCAAGTTTTGAATAACAAATTCAGATCATCAAAAATAATCTAGCCCTCAATCAGATAATCACTAATGTGAAAAATATCTTGTAATCTGTACTTTCCGATGTTTGACGTCGCATTTTGAAAAACGTTGAAGAAACTGAATTCCCAGTGACGTTTGAAGGTCAGGATGGTGGTTTGAATTTTCACAAAACTTGACGTAAGGGTAAATGACAAATTGAAGGTGTGTTGTGGTGCAGCATCACCAGGTCCAAATCATAAAAGCCAAGCTCACACAGTTTTGAAACTCAAATCCTAGAAAACTTTTGTCTCTGCCTGTCTAGAAAATTGTGTCATAGTCATAACTCTATAATGACTGGGTCCATTATCACAAAACTTAGCATAACAGTGAAGGACAGAGGAAAAGTGTGACATGCAGCAGCACTAGGCCCAAATGACAAAGGTCAAAGTAACATGATTATATATACTCAGATCTCAGAATGCATTGAAGTAAAATTTAAAACCTCACTTCTCTAAAAGCTTCCTTTAGTTGTTAACCCTTTATCTAATGAATCAACCACATCTGAAATTTTTGAAAAAAAAATAAAATATAATTTTGATATCGTATGTGTTGGTAAATGGTTTAACCCTTTACCTAACCTGAAAAGTAGACGACACTTGCAAAAATAATTCTTGAATAACTAATTTTTTTTCATTTTTTGTCTCAAAAACATAGGTTATGACCCCTCGTTGGCATGAGCTCGACGAGCTCGTTCCAACAAGGGGTCATAACCTATGTTCTTGAGACATGACCCCTCGTTGGAACGAGCTCGATGAGCTCGTTCCAATGAGGGGTCATAACCTATGTTTTTGAGACAAAAAATGAAAAAATAATGAAAATTAATTGGCGATTTTTGAGAATAGCACTGGCCGGTTTTGGCCGTTACGTTAGGTAAATCGTTTAAACAGATTATGATCCTCTTATCAGCATTGACAGATGTTTTTTTTACTAATTTGAAGGGCAATAAAGCAATGGGGTTTTCAAAAGAACCTCATGATGAAAAGCATGTGACATGCAGCTAGGGTTCTGCGAATATTCGAGATTCAATTCGATATCCAGGGAGCAAATTGTTTTGAAAATTTTGCATTGCAGTTTTTTCTTGATGGTCACAGCAGATGATGCGAAGTCGGAACCGCGAAGCGGTTTGCTGGGGGCGAGCACGTGGAGGGGTGCCCCCCCCCCTCGTTGGTGGGGAGACTGGGGTGCCTCCCCTGGGAAAATTTGAAATTTCAGAGAGCAGGAGATGCATTCTGGTTAATTCTCAGAGCATAAAATGTTATGTGATGAGAGAGGAATGAATCAAATTTCTTAGCGATTCAGGCCTATGTGGGAAAGGCACGCCATTGTGCTCGCGCCCCTAAACGTGCCTGCATTTAAAATGGGGCAAGCAATTTTATGCACACCTCAATAATCATTTGCAATGAGCACAACTCAGATTGCGAACACATCAGAGATGCCACAAATTAGGAACATCCAAAGTTGATACTATTCTCTAAAATTTTAACATTCAAATTAGTAGTTGCTCCATCGATTTAGCTGTACACATGCGCCATTGTGTCTGTTACCAAATATTGACAGAGATTTCCCAAAACGTGCGTGCGTTTTGGAAAATCCTGGTCAATATTTGGTAACAGGCGCAACAGCGCATGTGTACAGCACAATTGTCTCTTAGAGGGGGTCTGAACAAATGAATGACATGGAGACTCTTCCGGGTTCGCCGCTGGTGAACGCAACAGCGTACAAAGTTAAAAAGATTTTTCGAAATAAATTAATCCGGCCTCGTGATTTGCGTTGGCGCTTTGCGATTCATAGACCTAAAGTTGTATCGCTATGTGTGGATATTACATCGCAATTTGCGATGCGATCCTGGTCATTTTGCTCCCTGATATCGATACCATACATCTGCTTCGAGATTGATCCAGAATCAGTCTCAAGATTTGATTTTTTTTTAATCTCTCATACTAACTTTGATTTGTTACATTTCCAACAAAAATTGGTTAAAATTGTCATTAGAAAATTCTTTCATGTAGGCTCAGTTCCTAGTTAATTGAGTAACTGACAATGGTTGTTAGGTAAGTAGTGAATTTTGCCCAGAACATTATCCATAGTTTTTGTTTTTTCAAGTTTGTTCAAATCGAGTCCATGGGTTAATATTTGGGCTCCCTATAGGATCCCAATATAAGAAAAATCTTCTTCAGATCCACCAGTCAGAATGCTTTCATATTTGGTATACAACATCACTATGGGGTCAGATTCAAGTTTGTTCAAATATAGTCTTGGGTTTATATTTGGGCTCTCTTTGGAGCCCAAAGTTTAACTTAGTGCAATATGAGGAAATTTCCCTAAAAAACTTGTTCAGATCCACCAGTCAGATTAAAGTTTGTTTAAATCAGGTCCCTGGGTTAATATTTGAGCTCTCTATTGGAGCCTGAATATTAAAACTTAGTGCAATATGAGTAGATTTCATTAAAAATCTCCTTCTTTTGATCCACCAGTCACAATCCTTTCATATTTGGTATATAACATCTCTAGGGGTATCAGATTCAAGTTTGTTCAATTTGACACCCTGGCTTAATATTTGGGCCCTCTATTGGGGGGCGGAGCAGTTTGGTGGCAAGGAGGGGGAGTGTTAGGTTCAAGGTTGTTCAAATCCATTCCTTGGTGTTGTATCATTAAATTTGCCTTTCAAACTACAGTGACATAACAACCCTTGGAAGTTTGGCAGTGCTTGTCTATAGCAGATAGAATTGGAAACAGTCAGGAAGACCTATGATAAGAATCATCTGACATGGACACTAGAGTTTTGAATAAATTCACTTCATTCCTCAGTAGTGTTGATGAACCATGACTAACTAAATGTGACCCAAAATACTTCTTTGAACCACTTTGTCAGATGAGCGATTAAAGCCTCTTGGGGCATCTTGTTTAATACATGTATTGAATATTCGCAGGCCCATAATATACATGTACACAGCTGTAGTTGGCTTAATAATGTTTCTATGTCATTGTTGGCTGCTTGTAAAGCAGCCAACAATGATGTGAAAACATTGCCAAGCTAAATGCAGCCTAATGGTAGAGTACTCATGAAAGAATACACTTGGAGCAACTTTTTCAAAGAAAGTGACCAGTGACTTAGGGTTTAAAAGGCTATATCGTCAATTATATTCTCATTGTCATTACAATATTTTTCTTTTCTAGTTTCAGTTAAAGAATGTTTTGTCATCATTATTGTCCAGAAGAAATGGCTATAAAATACGAGAAAAACGATTTAAGTATGCACTTGGGGCACCGGTGTCAAATCCTTATCTGCGACAGTCTCTCCATACAGTAGATGTTTCAAGTAGCAGGTAAAATAATGCTTAATCCTTGAAAGAAACATTAACCCTAGCCTAACGAATCAGCCACATCTGCCCACCTAATTTACAGATTAAGCAGTCGAAAAAAATACATTTTAAAAAAGATTTCAACAAAACCACATCATGCTTAACGAGCTCATTCCAAATAGGGGTCACATGATGTGGTTTTATTGAATTTTTAGCTCATCTGACTGAAAGTCAGGGTGAGCTATTCTGATCACTTTTCGTTCGTCGTCCGGCGTCCGGCGTGAAGGTGGTGTTTGGGCCTTTTTCTCCCAAACCATTGGCCGCATATTAATGAAATTTCATGTGAGTAGGGGTTATATAAGGGCATTTTGATTTTTTGTCAAATTAGGTTTCGACTAATATTGAGCAGAGGGATGGGGCAAAAATGCTCCAATTCTTAAAAAATCTTCTTCTCAAGAACCAGCAATAGCAGAGAGACTTGATATTTGGTATGCAGCTTCCTTTCGAGGTGTAGACTCAAGTTTGTTCAAGAGAAGTTCGAGGGGCTATATTTGACGATGTTAAAGGAGGGGCAAAAATTTTGGCCCCGCCCCAAATTTCTATTTTCCAAACCGCGAGGCCGATTTGAACCAAATTTTACGTGAGTGCTTATTGGGTCATAAGTACCTAATTTATGCAGAAATTTTTTTCCTCATAGCCCCGTGGGAACCACAGGAGCTAAAAATAGAAAAAAATTAAAATGCCCATATCTCCAAAACTACACGGCACTGAGAATTCTTATTTGTTGTGCAGCTTCCTTAGGACCAACAGAATGGAATGGTAAAAAAAAATTGCCATCGGTTTTATCATGGGGTACTTTTTGGGGACTTTTGAAAAAGTGCTGAATCAGCATTTTTTAACACTGTGGGTAATGGGAAAAACATAAGGCTACTTTTCTCCCAAACCACTGCTCCAAAAGCTTTCAAATTTCACATATAACATCTTTGGAAGATTGTTTCACATGTTTATTGAAATCAATTACCTGGGTCGATATTTGGGCTCTCTATGGGAGCCCAAATGTTTAAATTAGTGCAGTATGAGGAGTATTTTTTAAAAATCTTCTTCAGATCTACCAATAAGAATCTTTTGATATTTGGTATGCAGCATCCTTAGGGGGGTGAGATTCAAGTTTGTTGAAGCCAAGTCCCTGGGTTCATATTTAGGCTGAAAATTTGGGGACCCGTTGCGGACTTCGAAATTTTGGACCAAAAATCCGGAAATTTTTTGGGGGTGTTTTTTATGCGTTTCGGTCAATTTTAAGACAAAAAAAAAAATTGTTTTTTTTCCCCTGAAAAATTTGGGGTCCGGGTGGGACTTGGAAAATTTTGAATTTTTTTGTTTTTTCTGCGTTTCGGTCAATTTTAAGACAAAAAAAAAAAAATTTTCCCCAGAAAATTTGGGGTCCGTGTGGGACTTGGAAAATTTGGGACCAAAAATCCGGAAATTTTTTTTTTGTTTTTTTATGCGTTTTGGTCAATTTTAAGACAAAAAAAATTTTTTTTTTTCACTGAAAATTTGGGGTCCGGGTGGGACTTGGGGAAAATTTTGGACCAAAATCCGAAAAAAAATTTTGGGGGTTTTTTCTGCGTTTCGGTCAATTTTAAGACAAAAAAAAAAAAAATTTTTCCCCAGAAAATTTGGGGTCCGGGTGGACCAAAATCCAGAAATTTTTTTTCTTCTGTTTTTCATGCATTTCTGTCAATTTTAAGACAAAAAAAAAAATAAAAAAATTTCCCCCTGAAAATTTGGGGTCCGGGTGGGACTTAGAAAATTTTGGACGAAAATCAAAAAAATTTTTTTTTTGTTTTTTTCTGCATTTCGGTCAATTTTAAGACAAAAAAAAAATATTTTTTTTCCCCCTGAAAATTTGGGATCCGGGTGGGACTTTGAAAATTTTGGACCAAAATCCGAAATTTTTTTTTGGGGGGTGGGGGGGTGGGGGTGGGGGGGGGGTTCTGCGTTTCTGTCAATTTTAAAACAGAAAAAAACAAAAAAAATTTTTTCCCCTGAAAGTTTGGGGTCCGGGTGGGACCAAAAATACGGAAATTAGTTTTATTGTTTTTTATGCGTTTTAAGAAGAAGAAAAAAAATTAGGCTGAAAGTATTTTGTTTGGGAAAAAAATCTGTTTTTTATGCGTTTATCTCAATTTTGGGACGTAAAAGTGCAGGAACTGAAAATAGAAGGAAAATCCTGTGTATTGTGTGGGCATAATCGCTTCATCTAGTTGGTATATGCTTTTCTTGGGAGGGGCGTATGCAGCTTATTCAAGTCAAGTCCCTGGTTTGATATTTAGACTACCATGTCAGGTGAGCGCCCTCAGGCCCCCTGGGGCCTCTTGTTTTTAAATTTTTTAAAAATCAATAATTAAAATAATAAATTTTGATATTGTCTGCGTTGGGTAAAGGGTTAAGTTAAAAATTGGAAGCGTAAATTCTGAAGAATCATTCTTGATCCAAGTGACACTGACTGATCATGTGACAGGAGGTCCTTGATTGGTCGAATCACTCACAATAGTGCTGTGTTATTGATTTATGCACAATAAAATAGTTCCTAGTTTGAATGAGGGGTTGGTCACTTTTTATATACCGGTTATGTAATCAGTCAGTCCGTCCGTATTTTTATGTGTTAACACTTTTAGTTTCCGCCCAATAACTCCAGTTTGGATTACTTGTTCTCAACCAAAGTTGGTATGAGTATTACCCAGCTAGTTATACAGGCCATGTCCGAATGTGGGTTCCGGCCAATTATTTTTACATGAGTTCGACTTAGAATTCGACAGTCAAAGTTGGTACAATTCAAAATGGCTATTGGGCATATTTAGCCACGCGTGGTGGTGTTCTTGTTAGGAAGTGTTGTAAAATAATTTGATAACTACCACCATGGAGGTTCTGAGAAGGTGTATTGAAGTCTCAACATCACCTCAGAGTCATATATCATCTCGTCGTAAATGACTTGTCAATATATGTGCAGAGACAAGATCTCAAGTTTTATACACCATCTCAGAAACACCCATGGTAGTAATAACCTATTGTCAAGTGAAATTAATTCATCTGTAAGGATTTGCCTTGTTACAGTTTATGGGAGCATTTGAACAGGCAAACTCCAAAAAATGTAACAAGGTAAGAATGCTTGAACAAAGTTTGATGACCAAAAATAATGTTCAATAAGGGTGAACAATACACATTGAAATCCTGTTAATTGAATAACCACTTTGCCAGTGAAAAATATTCAATTAACCCATTACCTAACACACAGGATATCAAAATTTATTATTTTAATTATTGTTTTTCAAGTTTTTCAAAAAATTTCAATAAAACCATATCATGTAACCACTGGAACAAGCTCAATGAGCTTGTTTCCTTGTGGAGTTATATGATATATTTTTGATGAAATTTTTTTGAAAACTCGCATTTTTATGTGTACCCATACCATGTATGGTACACATAATGTCGGCATCCGGGGTGGTCCTCCGTCGTTCGTCCATACTTTGTCTGTCTGTCCATCCGGCATCCATACCCATTTCTTTGGCATTCGATAACTTGAAAAATATTGCTTGGATTGTCATGTTTCTTTATATTTGTGTTCAGGTTACTGATGTGCCGAGCTGTATAGTTTTTGGTGTAAATCTGATAATTTGATCCTGTGATATTAACCCTTTATCCTTCAAATTGAGAATTCTTCCAATCCCTTTGGCATGAGATAACCTCATCCGGGGTGGTCCTCCATCGTTCGTCCATACTTTGTCTGTCTGTCTGTCTGTCTGTCCATCCGGCATCCATACACATTTCTTTGGCATTCGATAACTTGAAAAATATTGCTTGGATTGTCATGTTTCTTTATATTTGTGTTCAGGTTACTGATGTGCCGCACTGTATAGTTTTTGGTGTAAATCTGATAATTTGATCCTGAGATATTAACCCTTTTATCCTTCAAATTGAAAATTCCTCCAAAAATTTTTCATGAGATAATAACAGCTTTCTACTAGTTGCGCGTATGGGTACACATCTGACGATTTAATTGGCCTATTTTTTTTAGCTACTCAGTTTATGAATTATGCCTGTGGATGTGGCCAGTGCATTAGGTGCAGGGCTAACAGGAGTATAATTGAAGTGGAATGTGGCCAATCTTTGTTAATCCAGTGATAAGATGAACATTTATTCTTTTATATCTCATTTGTCCAGGGCTGGGAGGAGTTAAAAATTTTCCTTAACACATTAACGTGTTAAATAATTCTGCGTTAATGTGTTAAATGACGTTAAATGTAAAAATTAACAAAATTGTAGTATAACAGACCAATTCCATCCATTTTTAGCTCACCTACTTCTATTGAAGTGGTGAGCTATTGTCATCACCTCGGGCGTTAGCGTTGGTGTCCGGTGTGTCCAATATTGTAAGATTTAATGTTAAGGTTAATTTCTCAAAGATCAGTGGGCTCAGGCCTTTGATATTGCATATGTAGGTTGTAGGGGACTATCAGAACAGTATTTAACCCTGATACTACGACTTTTTTCCAAATTTCACTTAAAATTTTCTGCCAAAACTTGTAAGAATTTGTGTTTAGGTGTTGTAAGAATTTGCGTTAAAGTCAGCTTTTGTGCAGATTGTGGTGCTTTACCTTCTCATTACTGTTGATTTTCATATTTCAATAACAACTGTAGGTATTAACCCTACTGTATGCAGAAATTTAACGGAAATTTTCTTTTTTTTCAGTCAAAATTTTCATGTTTTTCTCGGACTTAGTAAATTTTAAGTTGTAAAACTTTGTAAACTTTGTGTTTAGGTGAGTTGTGTTTCTGTGTGTCTTTCCAGGCGATTAATATTCTACACTTGGGTTACTGAACTCCATTGCAGTAATATTTAACCCTCATTACATGCATATTTGAGGAATTTGAGGCTGATTTTCTGCCAAAACTTGTAAGAATTAGCGTTTAGGTGTTGTAAGAATTTGCGTTAAAGTCAGCTTTTGTGCAGATTGTGGTGCCTTCACCTCTCATTACTGTTTATTTTCTCATTTCAATAACTACTTTAGGTATTAACCCTACTGTATGCAGAAATTTAACTGATTTCTTCTCTTTTTTTCAGTCACAATGTTCACGTTTTTCTCTGACTTACTCAATTTTAAGTTCTAAAAGTTTGTGTTAAGGTGAGTTCTGTTTCTCTCTGTCTTTCCAGGCAATTGATATTGTACACATGGTTTTCTGAACTACATTGCGGTAACGTTGCGTCCTCATTACATGCATATTTGAGGAATTTAAGGGGGATTTTGGGGACTTATATTCACTTTCTTTAAAAAATTTTTTTTTTTATTTAATACTTTTGCATACTTGTTACTAGTAACATTAAGGCTTATTTTAGTTGTTGATGTGATGTATTTTTGTTGGGACTTATAGTCACTTTCTTGAACGAATGTTTTTTCCGCAACTCCTCTTTAACCAATGATTATACTTCAGTTACAATTTCAGTGATTCTTCATTACATAATGCCATTTAGCACCTCCTATTTTATTTTTTTTTGATCTGATGTATTTTTATTTTGTAAAAAATAAATTTATGAAAGCCTTTCCGAATTCTTATTCATGATTTAATATCTGGCCTCACGATTCATATTCTAAATCATAAACATTTCTAAAAGAAAAAAATGCTTTTATATCCAATGATTCTATGTTGAATTGACATATAATAAATGCAGAAATATAGACTTTCCAAAGCCATCACATAAACCACATTAATCATTTGATGCCTAGTTAATGATTTATATTAACTAAATATTAGGCATGTTACATTGGAACGACATTATCACGCGCGAATGTAGGTGAGCGTTGGGATGTAATATCCCTCTTGTTATTGATTTGAACTTGAATATGATTGAACTTACGTACAGTAGTTAATATAGTTCTCTCAGGTTATTGTAAAGTCCAACAATCAGCAATGTTTTCATGTAAGAATACAATAGTTGCAGCCGTATCCTTAGAAAAACACATCCGTCATTGCTCGAATACAAGTCTGTACATGGAAAATAGGCATTCCAATGAACCTGATGTTGCTGGTATCGCCAAATATCGTCAGGCCAACTTCGCCAACGATGGTAGGAGGGCTTCATGGTCTCTACACCAAATCAATGGTTCGTCTATAATTGACGGACATCTAAATTTTTTGTATTCTTCAATTTCATCAAATGGCGCAAACTTTTACGTCACCGGCACGCATGATCCAGCTTGGGTCGACACAAGATAATGATGCAATGCTACATATAGATGTTTATTGACATTGTTAGTTTCTGCGTCGCTCATGTCGTCTTGCTCAGGTAATTGATTTTGGATGTGGCAGTGTTGACTGCTGAGGCTATCATTATGAAGTTACGCACGACATGGCTATGAAAGGGTGAACAGTGCGACACAGTTTCAATTAACCAAGTGAGACGAAAGAATAGATGGCCTTTACATATACTTTAGATGAGTCATGATGAGTACAAAATCATTCCTGATGTGCCCTAAGAAACTTCAAAGTTAAACGTTAATAACTTAGTTAAACATTTTTTAACTTTGTTCAAATAATTTAACACCTTAACATTTGAAATGTCAACTGCTCCCAGCCCTGCATTTCGCAGAGTTCATGCAGTTCAGTCAAACAAGAAATAATAGAGTGAATTTTATGTATTGAGTCCAGATTGAACAATAAAGATTTGTGATTCAGTGGTTGACATAGTAATTCTTTGACAGATTTTTTTAATCAGTTAACCCTTTATCTAGCATGAAAAGCACACAACACTTGCAAACAAATTTCTTGAATAACTAATTTTTTTCATTTTTTGTCTCAAAAACATAGGTTAGGACCCCACATTGGAACGAGCTCATTCCAACGAGGGGTCCTAACCTATGTTTTTGAGACAAAAAATGAAAAAAATAATTAAAATAAATTGGCAATTTTTGAGAATAGCTCTGGCCGTTTTTTGCAATTACGTTGGGTAAAGGGTTAACAGGAAATTACTTTCAAATCTTTGCAATTCACAGTTCAGTTTAATATTGAAACTATGGTTAATGGTGGGTGCCGGGAACTTATATGCAGTTAACCCTTTACCTGATGAATCAGCTGCATCAAGCTCATTCCAGAGATGAGTCTGTCACATGCAAGCCTGGAAATAAGCAGACTGTCATCTGCAGAATGAGATCCCAGAGGGTGAATTTGGTGATGCTACCCTGCAATGCAGGGTAGCATCACTAAATTTCCCCACTGTGAACCTCAATCTGAATCAAGGTCTCAAAGCCTAAACAAAAGGAGGTACCCAGAGGATAAATTGGCCCACCATATGGGATAGCATCTGCAAATTCACCCTCTTGGGACCTCATTCTGCAAATGACAGATTGCTTATTTTCAGGCTTGGTCACATGATATGGTTTTTTGTTGAAATTTTGTGAAATATTTGATAAAAAAATAATTAACATTACAAATTTTGATATGGCGTGTTTTGGATAAATGGTTGACCGTTTACCCAATACACGTGATATCAAAATGTGTAATTTTAATTTGGTTTTTAAAATTTAAAAAAGAAATGTCGGCAGATATTGTGTGACCCCTCCTTGCAATAAGCTTGTCGAGAGTGTTTCAGTCAGAGGTCACATGATATGGTTTTGCTGAAATATAATATTTCTTGAAATATAGTTTCTTTTCAACTGCTTAATTTGTAAATTATGCATTCGGATGTGACCAGTTTGTTAGGTAAAGGGTTAACAGGTTTATTCTGTTAAGAAATATCCAATTAAGTTGGCTTCACAGCACTTGTGTTTAGAGCTGTAGGTTAACCGAAACCGAACCGAGGTTTTTTTTTTTTTTTAAAAACCGAAACCGTCGACATCCCATAATCTAAGGTTTTTCGTTTTTTATTAAATACTCTCTTGCTGCAGAAATTCACAGAATATAGCCATCCCAGAGTAGTGAGGGTACCCAGACACTGCCAATGGCAGTGTCTGGGTCCTCTCACTACTCTGGGAAGGCTACATTCTGTGAATTTCCGACATTTCAGTTTAGTTGTGTTTGCAGCTTTCCTCAAGTTGCGTGTAGGTGTCAGACCTCGAAAAATGGCCAAGCACAATAAAAGTTCTGTATATTTAGGTAATTATTATATTGGCCTTCCTGATTCTTCGTGTATTATAGGTTATATCGGGCATTCATTGAGTTTCATTCAATTTCACTGCCATTCAGTTATGATTCCAGACATATAGAATGAGTTTTATTGAATTTTATTTTGCCTCGTGAACAAACCGAAAACCGAACCGAACCGAGGTTTTACTCAACCTGAAAAACCGAAACCGAACAAGAAACTTAAAAACCTACAGCTCTAATTAAGTGTGTTGCAGTTGTGGTAAAGCGATAGATGCTGAAAGTAACATTAAACTTCAATAAACTAAAATTTTAGGGGATACAGCCATAGCCCTGCCTGTCCATTTGTAGGCGGAGTTGGTTTCCGCCTCTAATAGAAGTTTTGCTTGGCCGATTTAAACCAAACTTGACATATGAGTTTGGTATGATGAGAGGAAAAACCTTATTTATTGCGCCAAAGGTCCAGGTCACAGGGAACTTTTAGTTACAAATTTTCCTGTTTTCTTCTCTGATTGCAGTATCAGGGCATTTTTACGGGGGTAGTTGCCACCCCTGGTGGCCATCTCTAGTTTTATTTGTTTTTTTAGCTGGATAAGTATTTATATGTCTTTAATTGGTATCATAATAGTAATCACTGTAAAGTAATTCTTCGTTGCTTTGTTTTTTTCAGTGGGGCAACTTCTCTCAGTAGCACAGGTGTACAGATGCCCAGTTTGAAACCATCACATGACCTTGGAGACCGAATGGCTTCACAGCAGCTTATGACAACTACTTCAGAGCCTAGTCAAAAGGGTCAAATAACACTGTTTGATCTTTTGGAGACATTACAGGTAAAGTGATTCAGTTGACATATTGTGTTCATTCCACTTTACTTGCAGTTGTACCCATGATGCCAAGTTTAGGATCCCAAAATAATATTAACGCTTTACCTAATACGAAAAGCAGATGACACTAGCAAATAAAATACCTGAAGCACTAATTTTTTTGATATTTTGCGTCAAAAACATAGCTTATGGCCCCCAGGCCTGGCATTCTGAAAAATGCAGGAGGGCAAAAAATCGCTCTCCTCAATCAGCTTAGGAGAGCAATTAGCTTTACACAGCATTTTAAGTATCCAGTTGAACGAACTCATTGAAACTGAAACCAACAGACTACATCAGTGATTTTATTAACTTTACTAAGGTAAAGCGGAATCTCTTAGACATCTAGATGTCTCACTCAACAACCGAACACACACTTGACAAGACCTGTGTGTGTACCCAGACCTGTTGTCCAAGAAAGTCATACGCCTACCACTACCACCTTCAACCCCCCAAGGGGTATTGAAGGTGGTAGTGGTAGGCGTATGACTTTCTTGGACAACAGGTCTGCTTGAATCTACAGTCACATCCTGGTGCAAGTGCTTCAAGTGACAGGATAGTAGTAATGGTAGTATATTATGGTGTCAATGTTCCTTGAATAATTACCCCTCAAACTGTGATGTCAGTTGTTGAACTTGAAACTGACAGAAAAAAAAATATTGCTGTGACCCATTTTGCTTCAAATGATTGCAACTGTGTTTGGGTATGGTTGCAGCCATTACCTTTTACCACTAAACCACTTTCAAAATGAAATTACGTGATGTTATGTGACTTTGAAGTTAAATTACATTTTTGCTTTACAACAAAAATTTAATGTGAGCATAATACATGTAATCTCAATCATCGCAGACCAAAATATTTAGGAGGGCAATTTCTCGCTCTCCTTAATTCTTTCAAGAGGGTAGTAAGGAGAGCTAAAAAATCGCTCTCCTGAAATTGCCAAGCCTGGGCCCCTCATTGGAACGAGCTCGAGCCAATGAGGGGTCATATGCTATGTTTTTGTGACAAAAAATGAAAAAGTAATAAAAATTAAATGGTGAATTTTGTGAATAGCACTGGCTGGTTTTGGCCATTGCCATTAGCTAAAAGGTTATAGAAAGAAAATGAAAAGTCGGCAGTTACTAGGGGATATCTACATATAGTTAAAACTAGAAGTCCTGTCACGAATAGTGCGCTTATCTAGGCTTAATTGCACGTTGGAATTGCGTGCAATTGCCATATCGAATGGCATCCAAAGCACGGCAGGCTCTCTTGGTTACTCATAGCAAACACATGCAATGTTTCTGCCAATGGACCTCCGGGTTACCCGGAGGTCCATTGGCTGAAACATTGCTTGTGCACAGGCCATTTGTACAAAATTTGATAGCTTTACTTGGGCCATAACGCATACATTAACGCGCATATCAACGTGCTATTTGTGCGCATTTCATGACAAGACTTCTAGTTTTAACTGTATATAGGCATGATCCATCCCTCTCCACCTCTTTTTTTTTTTGTAAATCAAATTTTTTAGCTCACCTTGCCAAGCTCAGGGGAAGCTTTATTGATCACTTTCCATGCATCGTGAACTTTACACTTTCAACGGTTTCTCAAAAACTACTTGATTGAATTGAACCATATCATACGTCAATCCACGTTTGTTCAAAAATAGTTGCCACGTATGCAGGGGACACCACAAGGAACATAATTCTGTTAACGGAGCCCAAATTCTAACTTAACCCGTTATCTAACACAGACAATTTCAAAATTTATTACTTTAAATATTATGTTTTTAAAGTTTTCAGAAAATTTCAACAAAACCATAGCATGCTACCTCCTCATTGGAACGAGCTCAGTGAGGTTGTTCCATTGAGGGGTCACAAGACATGGTTTTGTTGATTTTTTTAATATATTTTTTTGGCATTTGCCGAATTTGTATATTATGCAGGCGTAATTAGGTCAAGATTCATTAGGTAAAGGCTTAAGTAAAATATGAGGAAAATTCTTGAAAAATTCTTCCTTCTTCAGATCCACCAGTCAGAATCTTTTTATATTTAGTGTTCATCATTCTTTGGGGTTGGCAGATTCACTTTTTTCAATCATGTCCCTCAGTTCATATTTAAGTTTCCTATGGGAGCCCAAATTTTAACGTAGTGCAATATGAAGAAATTTCTTTATTTTTTAAGTCTTCTGTCCGGAACCATAATTCTATAATGCTTGGCTGACAAAGTTGTCATCTGCTTATGCACTTTTGTCATTTACAATCCGTGTGTGCAGGGTTCTGTTCATTAAAAGGTTAATCTATATCAGTTAAACCTTTGTCCAAGAAAGTTTTTTTTTTTTAAATAAACTAAAATCCACTCATGGAAGAAAATTTTTATCTCTTTTTTTTCAATAAAACCATTCAGATATCATTATCAAAAGAACTTGCACATTACAGTACAAGTCGAACTGACTTGTAACATAACTGCAGGGTATCTTTTGTTTTCAAAATTTTGATTCACGGTTTTCTCCCCCTCCAGGAACATTGATTAGCAAGTGGTATAAATTGATTCTTAGTTTTAGACCAAGGTAAGTTAATATTTTTACACAGTATACCAATGGCCCAGACATAGCTGGTGCTAACTCTAAAATATCTAGGGCCAAACACAAATTTTGCCCCCCAATCCCCAAAATTTGTATGCAAAACCAAAAATTAGAAGTCCTAACTGGTCCTCCATACATTTACCCTCTGCGCATGCGCAGGCGTCAGGAAGTGACCGGAATTGGCACCAACACCATTCTTTGTTTGGTCCTTGTCAGTAGAGCTGTAGGTTTTTAAATTTCTTGTTCGGTTTCGATTTTGGTTTTTCAGGTGGAATAAAACCTCGGTTCGGTTTTCGGTTTGTTCATGAGGATAAATAAAATTCAATTGCCATTGGCAGTGTCTGGGTACTCTCACTACTCTGGGATGGCTGCATTCTGTGAATTTCTGCAGCAAGAGAGCATTTAATAAAAAACGAAAAACCTTAGATTACGGGATGTCGACGGTTTCGGTTTCGTTTTTTTTTTTTAAAATAAAAACCTTGTTTCGGTTAACCTACAGCTCTACTTGTCAGATAACAACAAACTGACTTTTGTGCTTTTTAAATCTCAATTAATAATGATGCCAGACACAGATCAATGGTTAAATTGGTGGGTCCAAGGACACAATTGGATGAAGGAAGGAAGAAACAGTGGTTTGAAAACGTTAGGGCTGTAATTTTATAATATTCATAAAAATGAGTTCATGTTCCCAAATTTCGGGACATGAGCCTGACATCATCATTGTTGATAATGATTTTTCCACTGTTGGTTAAGTATTCCTTCCCTAACCTCCCTTGACCCCCCCTGTTAAACTCACAAGCTTTTTGGCTGGTTTTTTTTAATTTTTTATATAAAATTTCTGGGGAGTTTAACGTGTTATAAAGAAAGTTTTTTCTGTATTTCCCCAGGGTTACGTCCTCACCCTTAGGTTGTTTAGGCATTTTTAGTCATGCATCATACTTCCAATGTATCGTTTTTTCTTCTGATGAAGATCTTTCCATACATCGGATAGTTCAGAAATTTGTTTCTGACTTCGGGCCGTGTTGCCTGGGGTCTCGTTTTCGGTTTTCAATTGGACGTTGTTTACATTAGCAACGTTTGTTATTTATGTGTTGGTTCCTATTTCTGATATGGTAGATCTGTTGTAAGATACATTATACAGTCTCATAGTGTGGCAGTTAATTTTTGAGAGGAAAAAATTAATTTTGTCCACACTTGGGCTCTTTTGGGATACATATCTTTTTATTTGTATTTAATGTGGAATTGGTGGGAGTACAATCGACTTAGTCTGCTTCATTGTGTAAACTTATTGCTCTTTAAGCAAAACAAGGAAGTTGTTCCTCTTATTTTCTTGTAGGTTGCCTTGCTTGTAGTCGATGTACTTCTACTAATTCTTGTTAATATGTGTTGCATGGGATGACAAACATTGCTGACAGGTGTCACAGTACATTGTTAGCGAGGGGCCACTGCCGGTCCTCTCGTAATGAGAGGCTGCCACCGGTCCTCTTGCCCTAGGTCGCTCTAGTTTATTAGTTTATATTTACAGAGGAACAAGAACATGGTGATGTTTATGTGACGCCGTCAGATAGTGTGCTTCCGTCGTCGCATTAATTAGTCAATCAGAGCTAGCGGCAAAAGTGCTCATGAATATTAGACAGGGCAATAAACCACAGTGTGGTTTCACATCCCTGTCGCCAGCTAGATCGACCGGTGAAGCAGTACACCGCCTGAGGGTACCGTGACACCGAGTGTGTCCGTTGCAGTCAAGGAGAATGGAAAGGGTAGAGCGAGCACTATAATATAATATGAATATAAGGCTCACCCTGCGACGACGGAAAGGAAGAAGCCAGCAAGTTCAGCAAGAAGCTTGTCGAGGTCTGAAGGACCATGAGCGAGAGAGGGCCCCCCCCCTCCCCTCCCTCTTTTATTATAACATCTGGGGCCAGATGTTATGGATCGGAACTTGCGTCAGTCGGAGCATATGTCCACGCCTCCCGTCCGGGACGCTCTGTTCAGTTTACAGCCGGGGTTGGCTATAATTACGGCTTCTTTAATGTCTACCAAGCACACATGACCGCACCTTGGCTACGTGACTTCTGATATCCAGCCTGCATCGCCGAGAAAGTCACTCTTCGTCAGAGAAGTCACACCATACAGTAGCCAAGGAGACGAGGCCTCATTTATAGGGACGTCCGCAGAAAAGAGCCATCTCGGACACACTGTCCCAGGAGCAGCCAGCGGCCATGCAACAGAAGACCGCTGCTCCTTAGGCCTCCGTAACGGACTTGCTGTCGCAGATTGCACAGCTCATCAGAATCAGAATGCTGTGACAGTTTGAAAGTAGCACTATTCAATAGCTTAGACGAGGCCTCATATATCGGGACATCCGGAGAAAGTATGTCTCGGACATACGGTCCCGAGAGCAGCCGGCGGCCAGAAGACCGCGGCTCCTTAGGCCTCCATTACGGTTTTGCTGATGCAGATGCGCAGCTCCTCACAGCATCCCAGCAAGTGAAGTAGCAATCGACGACAGTCTCAAAATCTGAGCTGTCGCATGGTGCTGGGTCGGTCCAGTTATCTGCACATTCGGAACAATACAGGGTTTAGAGGATTATTCCATCAACACTACCCTGAATGTGTTCCAACGAATCAGAATGCCGCGTCTATTTACAAGAAATCGCTAGCGTTGTTGCAAGCTAAATTATCCGGAAAAAGATAAGAAATGTCTTTTCCGGTTAAGTATAGACATGTGTCGCATGCTGGCCTTTTAGACGACTTCACATTCAACTTTCCATTGGAAAGAAGTAAGGTGGTTTCTTGTCATCTTCTTCTGTAGTTCCGCTGGTCAGAAAACAGTGAAGATGTATTGAGAGTTCCTCTGCGTTTGAATGAGTGGGCTAAGGATCTAGCTATGGCCTTACCTTCGTCATTCGCTCGGTCATAATTGAGATGACATTTATTCATTCAGAGCGAATTTAGACTCACTGTATTACTCAGATCATCTTTAAGAGCTGTAATGCTACGTCTCTACGGAAAGGAATTGGAGGATGTTTGTACCGCATTTAGAGTCCTTTCCAGGGCTATATATTTATCACGTATAACTCTGTCTTAACAAGTTGCTAATTCGAAGTTAAATAGACGTGACAGAGCCCTTGCGTCGTCATCCTTAATAGATGACAAGGTGAAAAACTCTCTTAAAGTCGCTCCGGTTTCCGGACACAAAGTTTTTGTTTATAAGCTTTCATTGGTTTATGAACAAGCTACAAAGAAAGCATCAATACTCTGCTCCTTATGTCGACGTATATTCAACATGCATTAGCAGAAAGGAGTAAGGAGGACGTCCTAGACAGAAGGTCGCCTATAAGGACTCCTCGTGAGGGTATAGTTTACTCTCATATAATTACTCTAGGGATCGTCATATAGCGACTCGAATACGTTAGTGCTATATCAATGCGTTCACGCTTGTTCAGAGTTTGTTGAACAACTCAATAGTGGTAGCGTACATCAGGAACCAGGGCGGTACCCATTCACTTTTGATACCTAGCGGAGAATCATTTTCATGTCTCTCTATCCGTCATATACCGGGTCGCCTGAACGTACTAGCAGACTCGCTCCTCAGAAAGGTCGCCTGTTTCATATGTATGGACGCTCAACATGCGTTTATTTGTACAGTTTTGCTACCATTTGGATCACCCCATGATTCTTTAGTTTGCGACGCACCGGAACAATCAAGATGGCCGACTTGTGGTTGTATTGGAATTTTTTTTATGTAAACTTGTGGAGCTAACTACTTCCAAAGTTTTAGCTGCATTTTCATGAAACTTCACAAAAATGATCAACTTAATGAAGGGAAGTGTGTGACATAATTTTTAGCTGCGACTAGCAGCTCTATAAGTGGCAATGTCGGTCTGTCTGTCGATCTGTCTGTCGGTCGGTTGGTCTGTCTGTGACCAACGAGTTTCAAAACTCAATAACTTTTGAAATACTTGATGGAATGACTTTATATTTGGCATGTAAGTGTATCTGATTGATGTCTAGCCACTGTTCAATGCTTGTGTTGTTCCAAATATTTTTCTTGGAGTTATGGCCCTTGATGAACTTAGAATGTCGGTCGGTCTGTCTGTGACCAACGAGTTTCAAAACTCAATAAGTTTTGAAATACTTGATGGAATGACTTTATATTTGGCATGTAAGTGTATCTTATTGATGTCTAGCCACTGTTCAATGCATGTGTTGTTCCTAATATTTTTCTTGGAGTTATGGCCCTTGATGAACTTAGAATTTTGTGAAATTGCACCACCCGTTGCAGCTACGGCGTTGATGTCGCGATTTTTTTCCCACTCGGTTTCAAGATGGCCGACTGGTGGCCATATTGGATTTTTCTTTACTTAGAAAAATTGAATGCCCCTTTTCAGTCACTCAGACTAGGTGGTATGCCACAGTGGGGGTGTACCGGGCGATAGACCATCTCTAGTTTGAATAAGAAGTGAAAATCAGTGCAGTGTACTAGGTGATATTTCCAGCTATGAGTGGAATGACCAGTGATAATAATAGAACATCACTTGATTGTAACTTTTTTTTTCTTTCTTTTGCTTTCAGATG
Source organism: Pictodentalium vernedei (assembly GCA_031216915.1). Taxonomy (NCBI): domain Eukaryota; kingdom Metazoa; phylum Mollusca; class Scaphopoda; order Dentaliida; family Dentaliidae; genus Pictodentalium; species Pictodentalium vernedei. Next base: position 413,812,700 of record CM062291.1, on the reverse strand, counting down.
CACAAAAATGCCATTCCCTCTCATTCTATCTATGCTCCTACTGTGGAAAAAATCATTCATAAAATGTGGCATCCGAGTAATGAAGAACAATCACAGGAACTCATTCATCAACAAGAGCAGTTGTTAAAAAAACAGATATCCTCAAACCAGTTCCCAAACAGATAGTACTGACATCTGACATAAGTGTTTAATTGTTGAAATAAGTTGTAAATTTCAGTGTTTGTTGCTCTTGATGATTAATTACACAGAGTAGCTACAGGTCCTCGAAATCCACTGATCTCTATACACACCAATTGCTGGAACGTCCGTGAAAAATATTTGACTCAATCTACCCCCTCAAGATGGCATCAAATCATTCAGTGCTGTAACGCCTCCTATCAGTGATGTCGGATGAAGGGAAAGCTATTACGCTGTGACTATAGTCACAGCATAACAGCTTTCACATCATCAAACATCAAATGAAAGTCAAGCACTAAAACTAGTAACAGGGTGTTAACTTTCTAGTTACGACACTTGTTTTCTGTTTAATAATAACTGAAATATGTTGTAAATATTCAATTTGTATTGCCGCAAAAACTAGAGCTGTAGGTTTTTAAATTTCTTGTTCGGTTTTGGTTTTAGTTTTTCAGGTGGAATAAAACCTCTGTTCGGTTTGGTTTTCGGTTTGTTCATGAGGCCAAATAAATTTCAATAAAACTCATTCTTATGTCCGGAGTCAAAACGGAATGGCAGTGAAATTGAGTGAAACACAATGAATGCCCGAAATAAGCTATAATACATGAAGAATCAGGAAGGCCAATATAATAATTACCTAAATATACAGAACTTTTATTGTGCTTGGCCATTTTTCGATGTCTGATACCAACACGCAACTTAAGGAAAGGTGCAAACACAACTAAACTGAAATGTCGGAAATTCACAGAATGTAGCCTTCCCAGAGTAGTGAGAGTACCCAGACTCTGCCATTGGCAGTGTCTGGGTACTCTCACTACTCTGGGATGGCTACATTCTGTGAATTTCTGCAGCAAGAGAGTATTTAATAAAAAACGAAAAACCTTAGATTACGGGATGTCGACGGTTTCGGTTTTTAAAAAAAACTAAAAACCTCGGTTCGGTTTCGGTTAACCTACAGCTCTAGCGAAAACTGTATACATCATCAGCATATTCATTTTTCGCAGTCATCAATTTATATTCTTTAACCCTTTGATACTTTTGTACATCTTATGATGTACGAAATCAAACAGCGCCTTGATACTTTGTGGCCATTTGTCTTATTATTTTTCGATTTTTTAAAATTGTAACCTCAATTCCTATTTTCTCCCGAATAGTGCTCAGTGACAACCATTGAGCCAAATGTTATCTGAGCTTAAAATACTAATATATTCTGCTGTCAAGACTTGCTAGAAGTGCTAGAAGCAACTATCAGGGCTTTCAAAAAATGAGGATACGAGAGCAAAAGCAAACACTTTCCTTGCTTATATTTCATATTCAGTCCAACACAAATAGTATTTTGTTTATATAAATTTGTTTTATTACAAATTATTGGAGAGTGCCCGTGAGCACTCCAATAATTTGTAATAATGCAAGTTTTGAATAACAAATTCAAACCATCAAAAATAATCTGTCCCTCAACCAGATAATCACTGATGTGAAAATATCTTATTTGTACTTTCCGACGTTTGACGTCACATTTTGAAAAACGAAAAAACTGAATTCCCAGTGACGTTTGAACGTCAAGATAAAGTCTCAAAGGGTTAAAAAGGGATAGGCGATTGCAGACATCAGAAAATTGAAAACCTTCAAGAATTTTTTGTGTGTGTTGAGCATTGTTTATATATACAGTTGAAACTATAAGTCCTGTCACTGTATTGTACGCTAATTTGAAGTAATAGCAGGGGGCGTTGTGGTAATCGGTTCTTGTCAGATCACCAAAGTTAAGCAACGTCGAGCCCGGTTAATCCTCGGATGGGTGACCGTTTGTGCGATTGACTCTTACTCCTGCGTTGTGTCCCTGGGCAAGGCACTTAAACCGATTGTCCACATGGGGGCATGATGATGCCGTGTACTGAGGCGTACTGCACATCGATGGTGCGCATGTCTTCAACCAATCTAACCCTGCCTGTGCTGCAGTGCAGAGTTATGATGTTGGGGAGCTGGCAGTTGCTCGTCGTTGCTTGGTGGTTCTCTCCGGGTACTCCGGCTTCCTCCACCTGTAAAACTGCCACGGTCATGATTAGCCATTGTGCATAAGTATGTGACCTTAAACACCAATAAAAATAAGAAGTAATAGCATGCTGAGTAAGTGCACTTTTTGTTCCGATCAAACTCACACTGCCCCATTAGCGTAACTTAATTCCTGTAGAAAAACAGCATGGCCAATAATCCTATACTAGTAAATAGAGATCATTAACTGGTAGAGTGCTGGAAGCCCATATTTGGGCTTTATTCTGAAGTGCAGGTGCCGCAACTTAATGGCTTCATATTCTGTGGATGTGCTTCAAATTATTTTTGAATTAAAATAATTTAATCTCAGAGGATTTGCCTTGTTACAATTTATGGGAGAGTGCCAAGTGGCACTCTCCCATAAATTGTAACAAGGCAAAGATACGTGGACTAATGCGGATGGCCAAAAATAATTTAGCACTCTACCAGTTAACATCATTCCTAACCTCTACTGGGATACATTGTGTTATGATGTAAATAGATAATAAAATTTGACTACGCTCTCAGAATGAAGAGAGTGGATTACTACTTAAGGCCTAAAAAAATTAAAAATCTGTTTCTCAGCCCCCTCCCCCCCCCCCCCCCACATGGTCCTTCTGGCTGCCACATGCTTTCTTGAAAAAATAAAAATTAAATGGTTTATGTCTCGATATTTTACCCAAGTTAATAAAATTGTCCCTTAGAGTGCAACAAGGCTTTGCAATACTTTAGCATTGCAAAGCCTTCTTGCACTCAAGGGACATAATACACCACCACCCATGCTATTCTATACAGTTAAAACTAGAAGTCCTGTCACGAATAGTGAGCTTATCTATGCTTAATTGCGCGTTGGAATTGTGCGCAATTGCCCTATCAAATGGCATCCAAAGCACGGCAGGTTCTCCTGGTTACTCATAGCAAACACATGCAATGTTTCTGCCAATGGACCTCCGGGTTACCCGTAGGTCCATTGGCTGAAACATTGCCTGTGCACAGGCCATATGTACAGAATATGACAGCTTTAATTGGGTCATAACGTGCACATTAACGCGCATATCAACGTGCTATTTGTGCGCATTTCATGACAGGACTTCTAGTTTCAACTATAGATTACGAGGCCTAAAACATAACAAACCAAGAACCATGAACTTTTTAATGGGAGATAATTACAAAAAATAAAAAACCGCCCGCCTGCATGGAATTTCATAAAAAATGGCCTGAGAAACAGAAGATCTACTTTGTGAGGCCTAACCACAGTGCCATATATTCCCCACTTCAAAAGTATTTATAATTGTTCATAACAGCACAAGAAACACAACCAGGTGGTCCATATGATGAGAGTTTAAAAGTGCTTCTTGTGTTGTGTCCTCAGAAATTGAAAATAATTTCTAAGTGAAAAATCTATCCCACATCGATTTAGTAGTAATCCTCCCTCTACATACTGTAGTCTCAATATTTTTTTTCTGTTTCATCAGTTCAGTTTGTGATTTCACTAGCAAACCTCGTTAGTAGCTCAATATATTTTGCATTGCACATCACAAAAGCTCTTGTGTATTTCATACTACTTTATTCTTCTGCAGTAAGGAGTACATTAACCAACAAGCATTTTCTTTGCTAATTGCAACAGGACTTATAGTTTCAACTGTAGCAACAACTGCCCCCTCCCCCCTCAATAGGTTGATACTACATGTGACCAATGAGCATTCTGGCTATCCAGTTTTATAGAGGTCAGTGTTGAATTCAGATATAAATTATCAAGTCATTCAAAGTCCTTGAAATGACTTTTAGGATTACCATGTATCTTTAAATTCCTGGAAAATCCTTGGATTTTAGGAAATAAATTTTGGGGTGTTTGAAAGACCTTGAATGTAGTGATTGAACCTCATTTGAATCGGGAATGTGGTAGCTCAGCAGTAGTTACAGCATTAGGCTTCTGACTGAAAGGTCCAAGGTTCATTCCCCATCAGGGGTAGCTGCATTGTGCCCTTTGGTAAGACTCTGAATCCTCTCACGTGGGGGCACAGTAGTGCTGTGTACTAAGGCACACTCACGTCGATGGTGTACTTGTCTTCAACCATTACTAACGTAGGGCTTCATGGTTTTGGAATTTCAATACTGGTGATGGTATTGAAAAAAATGCAGTGGTATACTGTCATCAACTCCAGGAGATGAAATTTGGGGAAGTTAGTCTTTATCGAAGATGACTGTAGATTTGTCTGAAGAGGGATAGTGAGCACATGAAAATCATCCTTTTTATTTATTTTTTTCTATTTTTGTCTGAGGTACCATACCTTATAAAACATACATTTTAATATCAACATTGAAAAATAGAATGTTCTCTTTGTTGACAGAAAAATGTATATTCAATTTGGAACATAAAACTCGTAAACTTCGAGTGTCAGGCTGCCAGCCCGTTACACCTTTTCAGTCACCTACATGAGTGGAATGCCAAACGAATCAATCAACAGGACGACATCATACTCAAAAACATTGAAAAATGGCCGGAGAAAGCACCACCTTGTCCAGAACTTGAAAATTAGTTCCAACATCTGGACTGGAACACTAAAGCAGGCACATGTGCTCGGCACAAGTTGAGAACTCGAAAAAATGATATTTGGTAATTATTTTTTATTGACAACTCTTCACCCCCTTAATAGATTTATATAATAGTTATACTGTATTTTTATATCTATTAAAGCAGGGAAGAGTCCATCAAATTGAATTGACTACTTTGTGGCATTCTCTTCATGTGGCCATAGTTTCATCTTTTGGTTGATTTCTCTCATCTGGTTCAAATCCAAAAAATGACCATATAATTGAGGTAGCTTTCTTTTTATTAACGAGATCCATTATTGATTACTGAGACAGTTGTGCTGTGTGATTAATGTTTGACATATATATATCGTCAATGGTCATTGTTTGTACAACCTGCCATTGTGTGTGCCTCTTCAGTGCAGACAGATGTTGTTGTTCTTGTAATATAAGAGACAGTGGTCAATTACCTATCAGACGATTTCTCTGATCTAGTCGGGACAGTTTGAATGGTGTTTCAAACATCGCAGTCATTGCACAAGTATAAACAACGCCGACCTCAAAAAGAGAAATGCGACTTGCAAAGATGGCTTGGACACGCGACACACAATGTCATGATCTCATAATTGTACACCTTTTAAAGTTTTTTTTTTATCAAATAGATTTAACTGTTATGAAAACTATCGACTGGACTACAATGGGACTGCAGATAATTATATTCCTACAGTTATTTATGAAACTACATTTAAATTTTAATGTTTCAAGGTAAATGCAAGGTAATCTCCTATTTTCGTTTTCACTTTTTCAGAAGCTGAAAAATCATACTGTCTATGGCGGTATACCGGTAATAAAAAAAAAAGTGTCCGGTATTCAACCGTTAACGATATTAATACCAGTATACCAAAATACTGTGAAGCCCTATACTAATGGTACTTTTGCAGAGTTAGTGCATTGGTGAGTCTGACGGTTACTTGCCACTGCTCAGTAGTTGTCCCCCGACCCTTCGGGGGACTATTGTAATCAGCAGTGTCCATCCATCCGTCCGTCTGTCCGTCACACCCTTGTCCGGATGATAACTTTAGTTTGGATGATTTTACTGAAACTAAATTTGGTATGTGTCTTACTTGGGTGGAAATGCAGGTCAAGTTCGAAAAATGGGCACGCTCCACTGATTTCTACTGGATTTATTCCCCTTTTTCGACTTGAAAAATACAGTTTTTGTGTTGTCCGGATGATAACTTTAGTTAGGATCATTTGATTGAAACGAAATTTAGTATGCCGCTTATTTGGGTGGAAATGCAGGTCAAGTTTGAAAATGGCCACGCTCCACTGATTTTTACTGGATTTATTCCCCTTTTTCGACTTAGAAAATACGTTTTTTGTGTTGTCCGGATGATAACTTTACTTTGGATCATTTGATTGAAACGAAACTAAGTATGTGGTTTAATTGGTTGGAAATACAGGTCAAGTTAAAAAATGGTCATGCTCTGCGAACAAATTGCATTCTAACAGCTCCCTTGAATTTGCCATCTTGGTCGGGGGACCGGGGGCGTTGCCCTTGTTCTATTCGGTTACTCTGGCTTCCTTCACCCATAAAACTGACTGTCATGAAGTGACCCTGACTGTCAAAAGTGTCATTAAACCCTAATAAACAAATAAATCTGTTGCATCCATGCAACTAGGAATCTAAGAAATTCAATTCAAGATTGTGTTGGTTAAATTTGTAGATACAGTATGCAGAAAAATAGCAGCTTTAGATTTTAGTATTTTCACTTCAGTGTGCAAAGGGTTAAGTTAACCCTTTACCCAACGAATCGCCACCATCTGCCCGCGTAATATGCAAATTCAGCAGTTGAAAAAATTATTATTTTTCAAAAAAATTCAACAAAACCATATCATGTGACCCCTTGTTGGAATGAGCTCGAAGAGCTCGTTCCAACGAGGGGTCACATGATATGGTTTTGTTGAATTTTTTTTTTAAATTTAAAAAAAAATGATATTTAAAATGATAAATGTTGATATCGTCTACATTGGGTAAAGGGTTAACAAGCAATGAAATATCAGCATTCAGTTAACACTTTACCCAATGTAACAGCCAAAACCAGTCAGTGCAGTTGACAAAAATCACCATTCAATTTTCATTATTTTTGATCGAGTTATGTTACAGTCGGTGTGCGTCCTGGCAGGCATCCGGGTAGACGTCCTCACTCTCTTAGCTCAATAACTTGAACAAATATTCTCTGATTTGACTAATATTTGTCATGACATGTTTTTTTTAATAATATCTCAAGCAAGTTTGAAAACTGGCACGGTCCAATTTTTTTTTGGAGGGTTATGGGCCTTAATTAGTCAATTTTTACAAATTTTGAGCTTGTTAGTGCAGTACAGTTAAAACTAGAAGTCCTGTCACGAATAGTGCGCTTATGTAGGCTTAATTGCGCGTTGGAATTGCGTGCAATTGCCATATCGAATGGCATCCAAAGCATGGCAGGTTCTCCTGGTTACTCATAGCAAACACATGCAATGTTTCTGCCAATGGACCTCCGGGTTACCCGGAGGTCCATTGGCTGAAACATTGCTTGTGCACAGGCCATATGTACATAATTTGATAGCTTTACTTGAGCCATAATGCGAAGATTAGCGCGCAAATCAACGTGCTATTTGTGCGCATTTCGTGATAGGACTTCTAGTTTTAACTGTAACTTGAACAGATGTTCTCTGATTTGACTAATATTTCTCATACAGGTCTTTTGCAAGAATATATCAAACAAGTTTGAAACTGGCATGGCCCGATTTTTCGTTACAGAGTTATGGGCCTTAATTAGTCTATTTTTAACGAATTCTGAGCTCATTAGCGCAATAACTTGAACAAACATTCGCCGATTTGACTAATATTTCTCATACAGGTCTTTTGCAAGAATATATCAAACAAGTTTGAAACTGGCATGGCCCGATTTTTCGTTACAGAGTTATGGGCCTTAATTAGTCTATTTTTAACGAATTCTGAGCTCATTAGCGCAATAACTTGAACAAACATTCGCCGATTTGACTAATATTTGTCATGCAGGTCTTTTGCAAAGATATTCCAAGCGGGTTCAAAACTGGCCCAGCACGATTTTTCATTACAGAGTTATGGGCCTTAATTAATTTTTACGAATTCTGAACTTATTAGCATTATAACTTGAACAAAGGTTCCAGATTTGACAACTGGCATATCATTGATAACCGGGTTATGGTCATGGAACACTCTCCAATTGCCACCACATCTCGACGCCTGCATCTCCTATGCACACCTCTTGTTTCATTTTTTGTCTCGAAAACATAGCTTATGTCCCCTCATTGGAGCGAGCTCATTGAGCTCATTCTAATGCAGGGTCATAACCTATGTTTTTGACACAAAAAATAAGTTATTCAAGCATTTTGTATGCAAGTGCCTTCTGTCTTTCGTGTTAGGTAAAGGGTTAATTCACTGAATATTTCATTGATTTTTTTTAACTATAAGAGAAACCATAATAGTATTTGACATGTAAAATTGAGGTTTAGTAAGTAAACACAAAGGGAATCACGAATGCAAAAAGGTCCATTATGGTGGAATCCACTTAAAGTGGTGGGTTCCTTACTTATAAAAAAAATTGGTCAACTTAACTTTGTGCTGTAGTCATGATATATCCAAGGGTCATAAAGGTGACCTTAATCCTTTACCCAACGTAACGGCCAAAACCGGCCAGCGCTATTCTAAAAAATCGCCAATTAATTTTCATTATTTTTTTCATTTTTTGTCTCAAAAACATAGGTTATGACCCCTCGTTGGAACGAGCTCATCGAGCTCGTTCCAATGAGGGGTCATAACCTATGTTTTTGAGACAAAAAATGAAAAAAATTAGTTATTCAAGAAATTTGTTTTTAAGTGTCGTCTGCTTTTCATGTTAGGTAAAGGGTTAAACACCAATTAACCCTTTGCACCTGAAAGACCATTTTCCCGATCCAAGATTGTGATACAACCTGAATTTATAATGTAGATGATTGCTCAATGAATTTGTATGGTAGACAATGAAGATTTTCAGTGTGCAGCCCCAAGGCTGCACATTGAAAATATTGATCAGTCTTCCCCCCCAAGTAATGAATATAGACTCTACCAGTTGATGGATCTGAACTTGCATGGAATATACCATCAGAGTTCAAAGGGTTAATACGTAGTACCAGTTCAGCATTAAGGTGTCAATGAACAAAAAAGAATGCCCTGTTTGGTCATGTGGTTGATTTAATTTTTAGATGAGGACTGTGATCAGATAGAGTAGAGCTGTAGGTTTTTAAATTTCTTGTTCGGTTTCGGTTTTCGTTTTTCGGGTGGAGTAAAACCTCTGTTCGGTTCGGTTTTCGGTTTGTTCATGAGGCCAAATAAAATTCAATAAAACTCATTCTTATGTCCGGAGTCATAACTGAATGGCAGTGAAATTGAGTGAAACTCAATGAATGCCGGAAATAAGCTATAATACATGAAGAATCAGGAAGGCCAATATAATAATTACCTAAATATACAGAACTTTTATTGTGCTTGGCCATTTTCGAGGTCTGACACCTGCACGCAACTTGAGGAAATCTGCAAACACAACTAAACTGAAATGTCGGAAATTCACAGAATGCAGCCTTCCCAGAGTAGTGAGAGTACCTACTAAAAGTACTGGGTACTCTCACTTGTCTGGGATAGCTACATTCTGTGAATTTCTGCAGCAAGAGAGTATTTAATAAAAAACGAAAAACCTTAGATTACAGGATGTCGACGGTTTCGGTTTTTTAAAAAAACTAAAAACCTCGGTTCGGTTTCGGTTAACCTACAGCTCTAATTTAGAGGTTATTTCTTAGGGTTAGTTTCAGCGAGATATCAGCCCAAAGTAACTTCATGTCAGCATGAGATCGAAGGCTGATGTTATGTTACCAAGGGCTGATATCTGGATCGATATGAAACTAACCAGGTAATAACCTTTTTATTTATTAACTTCAATAATTCTCCACGTATGTCTTTGAATTTTAGTTTGCAATGAATTTTCTTAACCCTTTACCTAACATGAAAAGCAGATGACACTTGCAATCAAAATTCTTGAATAACTAATTTTTTTTCATTTTTTGTCTCAAAAACAGGTTATGACCCCTCTTTGGAACGAGCTCAATGAGCTCGTTCCAAAGAAGGGTCATAACCTATGTTTTTGAGACCAAAAAAAATGAAAAAAATAATGCAAATTGGCGATTTTTGTGAATAGTGCTGCCCAGTTTTGGCCGTTACGTTGGGTAAAGGGTTAACAACTCTGTTCTTTCTTCTCTTCATCCACCGGATCATTATTTATTTCCATCATTAATTCCTCATCACACCAAACTCTTCTTCAGACCACGCAACCATGCCTGGTAATGCCAATTTTTCTAATTGCATTCAAATAAGTATGAACATTTCAATTTAAAGAAATTGGTTGCACCAAGTAACACATCAAGGTGCACAATTCTAGCTTTGTTCATATTGGCCAGGATTGGCATCATATCAGCTGAGTTTGAAGTCATATCAGCTGAATTTGATAACGGGCAATTCTGGGAAAGAAAATCAAATGTAATAAATAAATAACATTTAGTTTGCTGCCCGGTACAGTACAAGTCAAAAAAAGTTGAAGGATAACTGCGATAAACTATGTATCTTTCTCTTCCTACACCGATAAGACCAGAAGCTGACATCATTTTCTGGAAAGCTATCACTGAGAGCTTTCCAGAAAATGATGTTATATTCTGATCTTAACAGTGCAGGAGCAGCAGTATACTTAGTTTATTGCGGTTCTGCTACAACTTATTTTGACTTTTACTGTAGATCTGTATTGAAATTACATGTTCCAGAAATCCACCAAAAATGTCTGTATACTCTTTTGTAGAGCCTATGCCGAAGAGATCTGTGGTTAACATATAATTTCAGTAGGGTCCTGCGAATATTCGGTATTCGAACCGATATTCAATTGGATGGCAGTATTCGATTCAAATTTGATTTCGTTATCTCATGTCGAATATCTATTGAATATCTCGGATTATCCTTGCAATCTTTCATTTGGAATGCACCGGATATCGGCAGAAGGAAAGCATATGTTAAAAAATAGGCGCACATCAGCTTAAAAATGGATTCCATCTCACACAACTCAACATTCAGTGCCAGTGGGGAATTAATTCATTGCTCGTACTTCCTACATCTCCGGCACATGGAATAGGGAGTATGGGCCAACGTGGTTATGTTCCAGACTAAAACATGATGTTTTATTCCTGGTAACCCTACCGGTAACGACTCTAATAAATTCAATTCGATATTTGATTTGATTTGCAAATAATGAGCAGTATCCGATTCGGTATTCGATTCAGTATTCGATTCAATCACATTTGAATATTTGCAGGGCCCTAAATTTCAGTGCTGGAAGCTACAGAAATGCACTATCAGGCCTTACTGAATTGTACTGACGTGAGACTCCATGCATGTTCTTAACTTTGTAGTGCTGGCACCTGGAAGCCCATATTTGAATTCTGTTATGAAGTGCTAAATTAAAGGCTTCATATGCTGTGGATACACTTCATATTATTGTCGAAGTGAAATTGTTTAGTCTGTATGGATTTGCCATGTTAACCCTATGCACACTGATGTCAAAATTGAAACGTTGTCAGCAGCAATTATTTCCCATAATGCAGTTTGCTATTTAATCAAATATATCTTGTTTGACAGAGCTCAGTGAGCTCTGTCAAACAAGATTTAATTGGTTAAATTCATAGTTAAACAAGAGAAAAACTAGTAATTGGAGAAAATTCTGTTGCATCACCAGAGTGCTAGGGGTTAAAATTGATGGGGGAGTGTCTGTAGGTGCTTTCCCATAAATTGTATCAAGGCAAAAACAGATAAACAAAGTTTGAGAGATAAAAATAATTTAGAACTTTACCAGTTAACCCTTTACCCAAAGAATTGGCCACTACTTCTACCAGTGTAATACAAATTGAGCAGATGAATAAAATAAACTTCTAATAAAATTCCGACAAAACTATATGTGACCCCTCATTGGAATGAGTTTGTTCCTTTGAGAGGATTACATGATACTGTTTTGTGGAAACCGTTTGAAGAATTTGAAAAAATAATATTTGAAACAATAAATTTTGATATCGTATGTGTTGGGTAAAGAGTTAATATTGGCAGAGTAACAATGAAATGTCATACAAATGAAGTTTTTGCAAGTGCTCATTTCAGAAATATGAGATACTGCTTTTATATGCATGCTGACTAGGTGTACATATATTTACAACTGAATTTCTATGTATTTTTTATTGAAAAATAAATATTTATACACCTTTTGTCAATGTTTGTTGTCATAAATTTTTTGTCAATGTTTGTTGTCATAAATTCAACACTTTTTCTCTTAAAAATGAAAATCATATTCTCCCAAATCACTGTTTCCATATTTTACTACAGCACAGCCACCGCTGACTTTACAAGGATGCAATAATATTAGATTGCAAACACTAATTACAGGATTAATCATCATCAATTTAATTAATGAAGCACCAGGTACAACCCAGTGCTTCATTAATTAAAGATATGCTGATGATGAATTTTATTACCTGTACTGTACATATCTTGCTCCCAAACCACTGCTCCAAAAGCTTCCATATTTGTTACATGATATATGGTGAGGATGGTTTTCAACTTCGTTCAAATCAGGCTTCTGTTATTAGCTCACCTGACTGAAAGTGAGGGTGAGCTTTTCTTATCACTCTTCGTCTGTCCGTCCGTCGTCCTGTGTGAAGGTGGTGTTTGAGCCTCTTTCTCCTAAACCACTAGCCACATTTTAATTAAATTTCATGTAAGTAGTGGTTATATAGGGGCATTTTGATTTTTATCCAAATTAGGTTTCAGCTCATATTGAGCAGAGGGGTGGGGAAAAAATGGTCAAATTTTTTGAAAATCTTTTTCTGATGAACCACCAGTAGCAGAGACTTGATATGTGGTATACAGAGTCCTTTTGAGGTTTAGAATCAAGTTTGTTCAAGAGAAGTTTGTCAGGCATTATTTGCCTTCGTTCTGGGAGGGGCAAGAGTTTTTGCCACACCCAAAATTTCTATTTTCCAAACCGAAAGGCAGATTTGAACCAAATTTGATATGAGGGCTTATTGGGTCATAAGTACTTAATTTATGCCCAAAATTTTCTTCCCGTCACCCCATGGGAACAGCAGGAGCTAAAAATAGAAAAAAATTGAAACGCTCATATCTCCAAAACTACTCAGCACTGAGAATTCTTATTTGGTGTGAAGCTTCCTTAGGACCAACAGAATGGAATGGTCAAAAAAAATTGCCATCGGTTTTATCATGGGATATTTTTTTGGGACTTTGAAAAGGTGCTGAGTCAGCATTTTTTAACACTGTGGGTAATGGGAAAAACATGTAAGACTACTTTTCTCCCAAACCACTGCTCCAAAAACTTTCAAATTTCACATATAACATCTTTGGAAGATTGTTTCACATGTTTTTTTAAATCAATTGCCTGGGTCCATATTTGGGCTCTCTATGGGAGCCCAAATGTTTAAATTAGTGCAGTTTGAGGAATATTGTTTAAAATTCTTTTTCTTGAGATCTACCAATAAGAATCTTTTGATATTTGGTATGCAGCATCCTTAGGGGGGTGAGATTCAAGTTTGTTCAAGCCAAGTCCCTGGGTTCATATTTAGGCTGAAAATTTGGGGGCCCCGTTCCGGACTTAGAAATTTTGGACCAAAATCCGGAATTTTTTTTTGTTGTTTTTTTTATGCGTTTCGGTCAATTTTAAGACAAAAAAAAATTTTTTTTTTACACTGAAAATTTGGGGTCCAGGTGGGACTAAGAAAATTTTGGACCAAAATCCGGAAATTTTTTTTGGTTTTTTTTTATGCGTTTCGGTCAATTTTAAGACAAAAAAAAAAAAAAAATTTTTTTACACTGAAAATTTGGGGTCCGGGTGGGATTTAGAAAATTTTGGACCAAAATCCGGAAATTAGTTTTTTTGTTTTTTATGTGTTTTAAGAAGAAAAAAAAAATTTAGGCTGAAAATATTTTGTTTGGGAAAAAAATCTGTTTTTTATGCATTTATCTCAATTTTGGGATGTAAAAGTGCAGGAACTGAAAATAGAAGGAAAATCCTGTGTATTGTGTGGGCACAATCGCTTCATTTAGTTGGTATATGCTTTTCTTAGGAGGAGCGTATGCAGCTTATTCAAGTCCCTGGTTTGAAATTTAGACTACCATGTCAGGTCAGCGCCCTCAGGCCCCCTGGGGCCTCTTGTTATATGATTCAAATGAAATTTGAAACTCGGTATAACTGTGTGACATTACCTGGTTCATGAAAAAGAATGGCAAGCACCCTGTGGGGGGATCCACACAGGCAAAAAGTGGAACAAAATTTTAAACACCTTTTCCCCTGAACTGTATAGTGCCAAGCTTGGAAATAAGCAATCTGTCATTTGGAGAGTGAAGCCCCCAGAGGGTGAATTTGCTGATACTATCCTGTACTGTGGGCAAGAATTGCCAATTTATCCTCTGGGTACCTCTTTTTGTTTAAGCCTGAGACCTTGATTCAGATTGAGGGTCACAGAGGGTAAATATAGTAATGCTAACCTGCTGTGCAGGGTAGCATGACCAAATTCACCTTCTGTGGACCTCATTCAGCAGATGAAAGTGTGCTTATTTCCAGGCTTGCATAGTGCAAACAGGACCATTGCTTTTTGGCCTCATGCTTTTCGGCCCATTGCTTTTCGACCTCGTGGATTATTCAGGTTCTTTTGATGAATTTTTTTCCATGTTGATGGACAAGAACAAAATAAAAACACTTTACAAGTTTCATTTTTTATTATATTTTGATATGGAATCATGGGTGGACCGTGGAATTAAAATACTGGGAGGGGGGGACTGATGTGATCCAACAGAGTCCTAGCATCAATCGCCGCACGTGCCGAAGGGACGTGTCTTTGTGTGGGGGGTCTGGGGGGGGGGGTGGGGGTTCTCCCCCCAGAAAATGTTTGATTTTCAGGTGCTCTAAGGTGGCTTCGAAATGCATTATGGCCTCCAATTGAATAGGTCCAATGGCGAACGTAATTCGATATTTGTTAGAAAGGCCTTGTCACACCACACACCTATACAAAAGTTCATCAATTTGCCTCTGCTACCGGAAAGTGAAATTGCTACATTGATCGAGGCAGAGGACTTTGATATCATGGGTTTAAGTGAGACGTCGGTAAGACAAGAGGAACGGGTAGACCAAGTAAGGGGGTGCGTGTGGATAGGTGTAGGCGAACGGAAGGCCAGAAAAAGGGGGGGGGGGGCAGTGGCGGCGCCAGAGTTACAGAACTGACGGGGTACAGGTCGGTGTTGCCCGCCGCTCAGCGCGGCGGCCTCGGCGCGTAGCGCCGAGCCGGGGTGGATTTCGGGAGGGGTGTCCCCTCCCAAAGTTGAGAAAATTTTTAAAACTTGCGTTGTAAATGGTGTTCTCTGGAGCATTCTCAAACAATTGAATTAAAACAGTTTTATCCTTTTGAAACTTATTGGTTAGGTCTTTCAGTTGTAGAAAACGTCGTACATGGTGACATTTTAACGAAAGAACGGTGTTGTAAAGTGCGAGCACAAAGCACCAAACGACACTCAAATCAAAAATGAAAGTAGGCTGCATTCCAAACGGATGCGTTGCACACTCTCGATTCTAGCATTCCTCGAATACTCTTAAGCGGTATGTTTCAGACCGTTTGAACGCGGCACGCCTTGTTGCAATTTGGGCCCTCGACTCTTGTTTGTTGTTTGCAGCTAATGTGTGCGTGTGTTGGGGGAGGGGGGGGGGGGGCACACACAAACATAATTTAAAAACTTCTCTGATTTAGTGTACTTGGGAATATGGAATTAAGCATACCCACCATTACACTGCAACGTTCAGTACAAAACTTAAATAAAATGATAGTATTTTTTTTACTACGCTTGGCGAAAAAAGTGGAGGGGTAAGTACCCCCCTGGGGGTGGGGAGGGGGGTAGGCATGTACATAAAAGAGGATTTAAAACCGTCGCTGATCACAGACCTGGAAGATGTCGGCACCTCGGCTGAGGTATCGAAAGAAATTGGATGGGTACAGATCAATCTAAGAAACAAAGGTGTTGCCCTTGGGATTGTGTACTGTGCGATGGAGGGAAGCAAATCCGAGTGGAATGACTCGATATACTCAACACTAAGGTCCAATATCACAGAACTAGAAAACAGGGGGCTCGGTATAATTCTGATGGGTGACTTTAATGGACACATAGGTGATAAGGAAGAAGGCGTAGAGGGCGGGACAAGAAAGTCAACAGAAATGGAAGGAAGCTGTTGAACTTCACAAATGAGCTCGGTCGGAAGATTCTGAACAGGGACACGAGGTGTAAGGGGGAATAGACCTGGGAGAGGAACGACAGAAAATCAATAATCGACTATATTCTCACAGATATTAATTTATGAAGGGAAATGATGGGGTAGAAGTGGATCATGATGGTAAAATGGAGGTGGATAGTGATCACAACTTGATTACAGTGACGATCAGGGCCAAAAACCAAGTAGAAAGCAAAGGAAGGGTAATACTTTTTGCCGGTAAAAAGGACGGTATCCGGTAAAAAAGACGGTAAGTGTATAAAAACTACGTTTTAAAGTACTAAATATACCTCTGAATGTGTGAAAAGTGATTATTTAAGGAAGCTCACGCAATAATAAATACATAGAAGGAAGATTAAGTATTGTTTGTTTTATTGTTGACTATTTTCAAGACAAAACAGATCATTTCGCCATCGATACTGATCGACACGCCATTTTGTGCAAGGAAAACAACGAATTCGCTGAGGTGCACGACGGGATGAATATTATCATACTTGCTCGATGGAGGTGTAACTAATTCGTTTGCGTAACATTTAGATGTTTCTGTTCACTACGAGGGGATTTAATAGAAAGGTTTTGGGAGAGAAACCATTTATAATTTGAAAATAGTCTACAATAAAACAAACAATACTTAATCTTCGTTATATATATTTATTATTGCGTACGCTTCATTAAATTGTCACTCTTCACACATTCAGCTGTACATTTAGACTTTAAAACATAGTTTTATACACTTACCGTCCTTTTTACTGGCAAAAAGTTGTGTTAAAGCTATTTTTTTAAATGGGGGTTCATAACTTATTTTCAGTTAGCGTTTCGCCAAACACATGCCGAGGTGATAATAAATATTAAAACCAACCACACATCAGTGGATACTAGTTCCAGATTCCTGTATGTCCTGCCCCAATGATACCCACAGGCGGCTATTAAGACTGGTGTGCCTTGTTCTCACTCCACCAATTCCCATGTGTGAGCTCCAAGTAGTGGGCCGGGAGGGGGGGGGGGGGGGGGGCAGAGGGCCCCCAAATGCAAACCATAAATAACTGTTTTTACACCCACGTTTCCCCAGGAGGTACCAGAATCGACCTCAGAGATTCAGAATTTGAAGGAAAAAAATATCCCGGAAGGGCTCATAACCGTGGGAGGGAATACGCACAATTCCATAGTTCAAGAGTTATATCGATCTAGTCCCCCCCCCCCCCCCCTCCCCATTTCGAAAATATGAAATGAATTTTTTTATCTAGTAGGGTCGTAGCCAGGATTCTATAATGGGGGGGGGGGGGGGAGTAGCCTTTTTTTTGGGGGGGGGGCAATCATAATATTTGGAAGGTCGTTGTGGGGTTTGCTTCCCCCCCCCCCCCCCCAAAAGCAAACTGTCACATACTGTTTTTAACCCCCACCTTTCTCCAGGAGGAACCAGGATCGATCTCTCCCAGAAACTTAACCTTCTTTCCAGTGGTGGGGTGGGGTGGGGCTCCCAAATGCAAACTGTCACTTATTGTTTTTAACCCTCACCCAGGCCTGGGTATCACTGAGGTGGGACTTACAGGAATCTATATGAACTCGTCTCCACTGATGTATGGTTGGTTTTAATATTTATTATCACCTCGGCATGTGTTTGGTGAAACGCTAACTGAAAATAAAACATGAACCCCCGTTTTAAAAAAAAGCTTGAACACAACTTTTTGCCGGTAAAAAGGACGGTAAGCGTATAAAAACTGTTTTAAAGTACTAAATGCACCTCTGAAAGTGTGACGTGACAATTTAATGAATCGTGCGCAATATAAAACGAAGATTAAGTATTGTTTGTTTTATTGTAGACTATTTTCAAATTATAAATGGTTTCTCTCCAAAAAAAACTTTCTGTTAAATCCCCTCGTAGTGAACAGAAACATCTAAAATTAACTACACCTCCGTCGAGCAAGTATGATAATGTTCACCACGTCGTGCACCCCAGCAAATTCGTTGTTTTCCTTGCACAAAATGGCGTGTTGATCAGTGTCGATGGCGAAATGATCTATTTTGTCTTGAAAATAGTCTACAATAAAACAAACAATACTTAATCTTCCTTCTATGTATTTATTATTGCGTAGGCTTCCTTAAATAATCACTTTTCACACATTCAGAGGTACATTTAGTACTTTAAAACGTAGTTTTTATACGCTTACCGTCCTTTTTTACCGGATACCGTGCTTTTTATCGGCAAAAAGTATTACCCCAAAGGAAGCTTCAAGGAGATTTGGGAACTCAAAAAGGATTCTGACTGGGCGAAGTTCGAAGAAAAATTGAAACCAAAGCTTGCAACCGTACACAAGGGTGGGGGGGGGGGGGGGGGGGGCAGTGTCCAGAAGATGGCCGACGCCATAGTTGCGAGCCTAGTGGAGGCAGGGGAGTAAAGCGTAGGAAAGATTAGGGTGCAACACGGGAACTTCGGTACAGAGTGAACGAAGAACTGAAAAGGGCCATAAAGGGTAGAAAAGCTAAATGTGCTGCATGCAGGAGAAGTAGAAAACTTAAGGGGACGGTAAGCAACGAGGCCACGGTAGCAACGGAAGAATACCAACAAGCACGAAATAAAGTAAATAAGATTAAAGACGATAATCGGAGAGTGCGAAATAGCAGTCTTATTAGGACGATAAGAATGACAGGGGGGTCGAGTTCGAAAGTATTTTGGAAATGGGTTAATAAACGTAACAAAGGAAGTAACCCACAGAGTATTAAAGTAGATGGCAGAGTTACAGATGAGTAAGATCAAGTCGCATCAGAACTAGTCAAGCACTGGGAAAGGGTAAGCGATGGGGCATGGGGCGCCCACCGGAGTGTCCGAACCAGGTCGAGGAAAATCTATCGAACTTTGTGTGCAGCGAAATTAAAACGGAGGGGGTGCGAAAGGTGATCTCAAAATTAAGTGATGGAAAAGCTGGTGGAGTGGACGAAATTCCTAATGCGTTTATCAAAAAGGGGGGAGAGGAACTCTTGGAAATCCTAACTGCTCTATTCAATTTAGCCATAGAAAAACAAGACGTCCCAAATGAGTGGAGAGAAAGGAAACTGACATTTATTCACAAAAAGGGGGAAAAAGACGTTTTGGATAATTATCGAGGGATCTCTGTCAGTAGCAACATTGGAAAAGTTTTCTCTAATGTCCTGTATGGGAGATTAGAGGAGGTGATTGAGGAGAAGGTTTTTTTGGGAGAGATCCAGAATGGCTTCAGGAAGGGAAGGAGAGTCACTGACCATCTTTTCACGCTATCCCAAATGATAGAATCCGTGAAAGCAAAAAAAAAGGAAGATGTTTATGGCCTTTTTTGGATGTTAAAAAGGCATACGATAGAGTATGGAGGGAGGGTATGTGGCGCAAGTTTGAGGCTCTGGGCTTGGGAGGCGAGTTTAATGGAAAGCATTATATACTACTCAAAGTTTGCTAAGCACCAAATATTTGACACATCATTGTGAAATTTGCTTGTGACATATTTGCGATATTTTTGGTGGATATGATTGAGAAATGTATTGAGATGGTCCCCAGTGTTTATATTAGCTCTCTTGACAGGTAGACTTTTCGTGACAGTCATAGAAAGCATGTACCCCTTGATTTTCATGATGTTTTTGTGAACTGTCTACATGTATATGACATGTGTAGGGTATTCAATCTTCATTTCAACACAAACCCTTGTGATTTAATGATTGAATATGGCAAATGCAAATGTAAGAAGACATTTGTCTGAAGCAGAAATGTGGCGGACTGTACGGAAGGTGGAGCATGGGGCTACTCATCGTCAGGTTGGTGAAGCCCTTGGTGTGCTCCGTACGGTGATCACCAGAGCCTGGGCAAGATTTCAGCAGTATGGCACACCAGTCAGGCGACATGGTGGGGGCAGAGACAGGGCAACATCTGCAGCTGAAGACCGGATTTTGATCATTCAGGCCCGTAGGAACCGCTTTGCCATAGCAACCCAGCTTCGCAGTGACCTTCAGAGTGCATCTTTGGAATATGTTTCGACGCAGACTATCCGGGCAAGGTTGCACGAAGGTGGTCTCCGATCGCGAAGACAATATATTCGCATTCCGCTGTCCCAGAACCACCGCCAGGCACGATATGAATGGGCCATGGACCACGTTGGATGGACCATGCAGGGAAGATTGGCGACCTGTCCTTTTTACAGATGAGTCAAGGTACTGCTTAGACCACACAGATAGACGTTCTAGGGTATGGAGAAGACCAGGAGAGCGATTCCATGCAGCCAACATTGCTGAGCATGACCGCTATGGTGGAGGGTCTATCATGGTCTGGGGCGGCATCAGCTGGGATGGACGTACAGAGCTCTGTGTCCTTGAACGTGGTGCATTGACTGCACAGCGGTACATTGATGAGATTCTGGATGTCCACGTCAGATTGTATGCAGGTGCAGTGGGTGATAGATTCATCTTGATGGACGATAATACCCGACCTCATGTTGCCCATGCTGTCGGGGAGTACCGACAGAGGGACGGGATTGAGCATATGGACTGGCCAGCAAGATCCCCTGACTTCAATCCAATCGAACATGTCTAGAATGAGTTGCAGCTTGCAATTTCAAAACGTCCCGTCCAGCCAAGAAGTGTTCAGGAGCTTGGTGCCATGCTGGTCCAAGAATGGAACAACATCCCACAAAGGACCACCAGGAACCTGATTGGGAGAATGAGAAGGCGTTGTCAAGCTGTAATTAACAGTAATGGGTCTCTCATACTCGATATTGAACCCATACCAGTTCGCTCCGCCAACTTTTTGGCAAATTGAAAAATTTCCTCTTTTACCAATAATATCCATTTTCCATGGTTATCGTATTCAAAAGCTAAAAAATAATGTCAAACACATATAAAATCTTATTTTCTGTACTTAAATCATTAACGATATAATTAAATAAAAAATATATACACTTTTCATTACAATATTTCAACTAAAACGTAAAACAGGTAGTTGGATATACTTGGTGCTTAGCAAACTTTGAGTAGTATATAAAGATGTTCAGAGTGAACTTCGCCTGGAAAACATAACGACAAAACGTGCGCCTATTGAGATAGGCCTAAAACAGGGGTGTATCCTTTCGCCAATTCTTTTTGCATTGTACATGAAAGGTTTAGGAGATGAACTCCTGCAAAGCGACGAGGGGGTAGCAGTTGGGGACTTGAAGATCCCAGGGCTATTTTATGCAGACGATATGGTGCTAGTGTCAGAAAGCGAAGAGGGGCTATCGAAAATGATGGGAATTGTTGGGAAATAAGGGAGCAAATAGAGACTCGAACTCAATGAAAGCAAGAGCAAAGTTAACCCGTGGGCCGCAAAGTGGACCCCACTCGAAGGTGGAGATTGTGGGAGTTCTGTATTCCGGAAGGTAGCAGCAAACTTCTTAATGTAGGAGAGACAGGTGACTACGAGTATCCGGTGGTAAATATAAACATCACAGGAAGAGGCATCAACCGAAACCACACAAATAAATTGATTCTGAAGGGGAAGCGAATCCTTAACCAAATGAAACTTACAGGGAGAAACAGTTTCAATAAGGTTTTCGTGGGAAAACCATTTGGGAAATGGTGGGTCTGCCAAGTATAACATACGGTACGGAAGTGGTACCCCTAAACCATGCGACTGTAAAGAGCTTGGAAATCCTGCAGAACGATGCAGTCCGATGGATAACGGGGTCGATTAATGCCGCAGCACTAGAAGCAATCAGGGGTGAGCTTGGGTGGATGAGGATCAAGGACAAGATAGACTTATTGAAACTCGGTTATCTTAATTATTTGGTAAATCTACCCGACAGCCGATGGTGTAAAGTAATGTTCCTGAGAAATTTCAACTCAAATATCAAGACAGGGTGGATGGTCCAAGAGAGGAAGCTAATAGAGAACTACTCATTGGAGAGCTCGGACCTAGACGTTGGGGAAAACCAGGGTAAAAAAATCGCCAGAGAAAGGGTCATGGAGGATGGTAACCGTAATTGGTGAGATGGGGTCAAATCAAAGAGGTCTTTGGGTGGCCTGCGTGATAAAGAGAAGCCTGGTTTTGAAGAGTACCTTGATGGCACCTTTGGGGGTCATTGTTGTTCAAGCTGAGGTCGCGGTCCCTGGAGCTGAGGCGAAAAATTGGGGAAAACAGTTAAAAGGAGTGCCAGATGTGTAATTTGGGCGTGGTGGAGACCCTGGAACACTTTCTTCTAGAATGCCCAAAATACCAGTCTAAAAGAATAAGATTCACTGGGAGTATAATGGGGAAATGGGGTGGGAGAATGAAGGACATGTGGTTGGTGGGAGACTCAAAGGAGAGGGTTAATATGCTAATCGGAGAGATTGGGAAGAATGGGGCAAGGGATGTCATCAAGCAGTTCGTCTCCGAGTGTTGGGAGGAGAGAAGAAGCGTGGGAATAGGGAGGCAGTTGGGAGTACAGGGGTAACCAAGGCCTTCTCATCCGAGAACCGCGACAAATCAGCGGCCGGCCAAAGTGATATTATTATCAGGTCGAAGGGATTTAAATCCCACCTCGTCCCAGTGCGCCTTCGTCGCGCTGAAACGTTTTATTCATCTTCAGAAAACAGTTTAATGGGAAATCCACTGGCTGAAAAACTGACGATATGAAAAATAATCATTAAATGCATATATAAAAAACAAAAAATAACTGAAAATAATCACTGAACATGACAAAAAATAAACACATAATTGTCAAAAAGTTGAAGTGAAGTAATTTATTTGGGACTCCATTCGGCCTCCAAAGCCGCGCTTTTCGGCCCAGTACGATGCCGAATAGCACACGGAAATTATTGGGGCCGAATCGCGCGAGGCTGAAAAGCAATGGAGCTGTGCAAACAGTTGATTTTTAGCGTGAAGCATCATCAGTAGGGGGAAATTAAGCATTCTGGCTCAGCAAAAATGCACTTCTGGCTCACAATGGGAATTTAGCTTGAAACATTTTCTGGCTCGGCTAAAAAAGTACTTGATCAAATTTCACCTGAGCTGGTATTTCGGCTAAAGTTAATCCAATGGGGATTTAGAAAATAAAAAACAATTTAAACTCGAAGTGAGCTAGAAAAAACGGCTTCAGAAAAACTTTTTTACCATGCAAATTTCCCATAGGAATGTGTAAAAACGTGAAGATAGCTCGCCCCAAGCGTGTGAAATGATTTTTTTTTTTCTCATCCTCGCCCTTTTGATCAGTGTTATTTCAATGAGGATTTTTTCGCGAATTGTAGAGAAGACGATTTTCATTCTTTCATTGTTAGAGACTGCAAGTGAGCAAGAAAAGATGATATCAAAAAACCTCTTTTACCACACAAATTTCCCACCGGAAGTGTAAATTGGTGCGACCTCGGCACCCGTCCAATTGTAATTTTCCAATTATCGCCATTTTGCTCAGTGTTAATCCAATGGGCAATTTTGAAGAAGCGTTACAGATGGTGACTGGGGTTCACAGGTGCATCGAAAGCAACTATTTATTGGTCAGGCGAAATTTTGAAAATCTGAAGCCATGATTAAGTGAGTTCTAGAATGCCATTTGTCACAGGTTTAGAGCAAGTTTATCATTGTTTAGCCATTTATATGAGAAAATGGAAGAAGTCCCGCTGTGACGAATGCCAGAATAGTGGAAGGTAGTCAATATGAAAGTGTCAGTGACACTAGATTAACTTGACTGTGTGTAGTGTTTGATGAAAAGGATAATGTTCAATGATTATGAAAGGATTATGAAATAAGACGAGAATTGTGATAACTGAGAATATGGTTAATTTCTGTTCCCTGCATGCTATGTTTTCAATAAGAATAATTTGCGGTGTAGACTGTACTAAAGAAATGAGAGCTGGATTGACGTGGCCCTCAAGTTACAGTAAAATAAGTCTAAAACGAGTCATCCTACCAAGTTACAATGACATCCATTCATAAATATGACTCGCAGACCTTTCTAAAGGAATCTAGGTCACGTGCCGATATGCCGGCCTCGGTTGCCCGATCATGTCCAAAATAGGACAGTCTCATTTAGTATCATACCGAGTTATCCTACCAAGTTACAATGAAATCCCTTCAAAAAACAACCTGTACACAGAGCTAATGGGATCTAGGCCATGTGACCAGACAGCGGTAACGGCTGACCGATCATGACCAAAATAGAACAGTCTCATCTAGACATCATACCGAGTTACCATTCCAAGTTACAAAGAAATCGCTTCATAAATGTGAACTGTAAACTGTGCTAAACAAATCTAGGTCACGTGCTTGTGCGGCCATCACAGTTGACCGATCACGGCCAAAATAGGACGTTCTCATCTAGAAATACCGAGTCATCCTACCAATTTACAATGAAATCCCTTCATAAATGCAACTTGTAGACTGTGCAAAAGGAATCTAGGTAACGTGCCCCTACGGCAGACTGTACCCGACCAGAATCGACTGTTCTCATCTAGACCTACAGAGTCATCCTACCAAGTTACAACGAAACCCCCTCATAAATACGACCTGCAGACTGTGCTAAAGGTTTTCGGGTTTTGGGCCCGTGCAGCAGTCACGGTTGACCCATCGCGACCAGAAGGGTACGTTCTCATTTAGACATGACCTCGAACCTGCATATGAAATTTTGTGATGATAGGTGTATCCTGTGCTAAAGAAAATGTGAACAGACTCAGACTCCGCACGCGTGATAGCAATAGCTTATCTTGACTTGTCAAGTTAAGCTAAAAATTATATACAAGATAACAATCCGAAACGCTAGACCCAAGGAAGTGCACTAGCTCAGATTGTTTAACTTAGCCAATTTCTCATGTATTTCGAGATTGTCATTTTGGGGATTTCGTAGTTTCCCATTAAAATATTTACACGAGAACTTTTCATTTATATTAATGAAAGATCATGTAAAAAACCCTCAATTTTGGAAAATTATTGGTCCGGTGGACGCCGATCAAACAGCCGATAGTGCTAATGCAATGGGGAATTTTGAAGAAGTGTAAGAGATGGTGCATGGGGTTCGAACAGCCTATATTAAAAAAAGCCCCTCTTTTTCCATACAAGAGTCCCATAGGAATGTGTAAAGGTGCCGCGACCTCGATACCTGTCAGATTTGTAATTTTCCAATTATCGCCGTGTTTTTAGGCTTTCCCAAACCCAGTTTGGGAAAGACTCTTGTTATTCTTCTTTTTCAAAATTTTTCTTCTCTATTTTTTTTTTTCCTCCCTGAATTTTGTCTGTTGAACTGCTCGAAAACAAGCTGTACGATTTTGACCAAATTTGCCACATTTATGTAATGTCATAAAATCTAGTGAAATGCGGTATCGTCATATCTGTGAAAACGCGTGTTTTCAAAATATTCTGCCAAAACCTTCGAAATTTCACCATTTTTCGAATGTCTCAAACTTGTTTACAGCTATTTAGCTCAAATTTTCCACACATTTAGAGCATAATATGATACACCACAGTCACCACTCAGAGCTTTCATCTTTAACTCCCCACTGGCCAAAAATGACATGAATATAGAATTTTTCTTCAAAATTGACCAACTTCAAGGGCAAATTTCTCTAATAACAAGGTTGTTGTAACAATTATTTTGGTTTGGATAGATGCAACAATGATTGCGGAAGAAAGTTACTGTTTACTTTTTAATCTCAGATTTAACCTTCAAGCACAATGAGGGCGAGAATAAGAGTACCGTTTGAAAATGCCAAAATTAGCCAACTTTGGTTGCTTTTTCCATAATTTTGGAAAAGGGTCAATTTCAAACACTTTTCGTGTGCGTATTCACAATTGACTACCGAGCATATTTGCTGTTGTAAGTTTGGTTGTAAAGTTTAACCCTATCCCATTCTGGTTGCATAAAAGTAGGTACCGTCCAAAAAAACTCCAGTTTTTCAGAATTTGGTAAGTTTAGGTGACGATTTACTCCATTTTAATTGCTTTAGCTCTGAATGTTTTCTATAGCTGCTTGCAGCAGTCAAAGTATGACAAATTTTGTTCTATATGTTATTATTAAAAGTTTAACCCTTGGCAGATTTGAGACTTCCCATAAGGGTATTGTCGGAATATCTGTTATTTTCTCCAACTTCAAGAGCAAATTTCTCAAATTACAAGGTAGTTGTAATAATTATTTTGGTATGGCTAGATGCAACAATGAGTGTGGAAGAAAGTTACTGTTTACTTTTTAATCTCAGATTTAACCCTCTAGCACATGAGGGCGAGAATAAGAGCACCGTTTGAAAATGCCAAAATTAGCCATTTTTGGTTGCCTTTTCTATCATTTTGGAAAGGGTTAATTTCAAATACTTTTCATGTACGTATTCACAATTGACTATCGAGCATATTTGCTGTTGTTAGTTTGGTTGTAAAGTTTAACCCTATCCCATTCTGGTTGCATAAAAGTAGGTACCGTCCAAAAAATTTCCAATTTTTTCAGAATGTGGTAAATTTAGGTGGCGATTTACTCCATTTTTAATTGCTTGAGCTCTGAATGTTTTTATAGCTGTTTGCAGCAGTCAAAGTATGACAAATTTTGTTCTATATGTTATTATTAAAAGTTTAACCCTTGGCAGATTTGAGGCTTCCCATAAGGGTACTGTCAGAATAATTGTTATTTTCGATAACGTTTACATGCACTTTCTCAGCACTGGAGCCATATTGTCTCAAAAACTATTCCATGAGAGGATTGGGCCTTCATCCAAGAACAGTTTTGCTGTTATATATTTTATTCAAAGATTTAACCTTTACCCAGTTTTCGGGCCTTGAATTTGAGTGCCCTAAAATTCTTCATAAAATTGGCTAATTTGGAGCTCACTTTTCTTCCATTTTCGAAATGAATATCGAAAAATGATTTACATGTTCGTATTCACAATTGCCTACCGAGCACATTTGCTGTTGTAAGTTTGGTTGTAAAGTTTAACTCTATGCTCGTTCTGTTTGCATAAAGATAGGTGCAGTCCAAAAAAAACCTCTCGTTTTCAGAATTTGGTAAGTTTAAGTGACGATTTACTCCATTTCTAATTGATTGAGCGCTGAACGTTTTCTATGGCTGTATGCAGCAGTCATAGTATGACAACTTTTGTTTTATATGTCATTATTAAAAGTTTAACCGTTCGCAGATTCGAGACTGTCCATATGGGTATAGTCGGAATAATTTTAATTTTCATAAAATCACTGAATATTGATAAACGTGGGGTGGTAGTTTGGAATAGAATATCCGAAAATGCTTTCGAAATTCGGATTCACAGTTCAATTCCAAGAATATTTTCTGTTATAAGGTTGCTGTAAAGTTTAACACAATCCCTGTCTCAGATGCATAATGGTAGATGCCGTCGAAAAAACTCATTTTTTCAGAATTTCGTAGGTTTAAGTGACAATTTACTCCATTCCTAATTCATTGAGCGCTGAATGTTTTCTATGCCTGCAAGCAGAAAGCATAGCATGATAACTTCTGTTTTATACGTCATTATCAAAAGTTTAACCCTCGGCATATTTAGGAGTTCCCATGTGGGTATAGTCGGAATAACTGTTATTTTCGTAAAATCAATCCCTGAATATATTGGTAACCGTGCAGTGGCCTTTCAGTGGTGCTGCATGAAGCCGCAAATAGTTAAGGTTGAAAAGTTCATCAAATAGACAAATATCATACCTAACTCAGCCGGTGACAGGTAAATAATGAATGGAAAAGTCGTTGAGTTGAGAATAAAGTAGGGACGAATCGTGCCCTCGGTTTCCACCTGATCCACGGTATTTCCACGCGGTCTCGGTACTTGACAAAGATACTAACCTGTCGGGCAGGGACAGTAGGAAACATTTTGAGAATTTCAAGTTGCTGCCTTGCATGATCGGGACATAATAGGAATATATCCGACATTGTATCTGTCGGATATATTCCAATTATGTCCCGATTACTTCACCCCGACTGTCCGCATGGGGGCACCATGACGCCGTGTACTAAGGCATACTGAATGTCGATGGTGCGCATGTCTTCAACCAATCTAACCCTGCCTGTGCTACAGTGCGGAGGCACTATGTTGGGGAGCTGGCAGCTGCTCGTCATTGCTCGGTGGTTCTCTCTGGGTAGTCCGGCTTCCTCCACCCATACAATTGTCACCAACATAATATGACCTTGGCTGTTAATGTGTCGTTAAAACCAAATAAATAAATAAACCCAGTACCAGTTTTGCTCGTACAAATATTAGTACCGTCAGACAAAATTCATTTTCTGATTAATTTCGTACTTTTCTGTACTCACCTTCCCTGGGTAAGATTGGTATACCTTTTCAATCTCAGATTTAACCCTCAAGCACAATGAGAGTGAGAAAAAGTGTACCATTTGGAAATACCCAAATTATCCAACATTGGTTACTCTCTAATATCATTTTGGAATGGGTTAATTTGAGACACTTTGCTTTGCTATATGCAGAGATGTTTAATCAATAAATCCGACTTTAGTTATCTTCTGGGACTTAATGAAACATGTGCTTTGGCCACTTAAAAATAGCAGTGGTAGACTGTTTGACTTCTATGATAGAGGTTCCGAGTTTGATCCCTATCTGGGACGACCCACGTAATGTCCTTGGGGAAGGCACTTTATCCCGGTTGCCAACATGGGGGCACGATGATGCCATGTACTAAGGCGTACTGCATGTCAATGGTGCACATGTCTTCAACCGCTGATACCCTGCTTCAGCGGAGCTTGAACATAATTAGAATGTTGAGCTGACAGTTGCTCGTCGATGCTCGGTGGTTCTCTCTAGGTCCTCCGACTCCCCCCACCCGTAAAACTGTCACGGTCACGATTAGCAATTGTGGATAAGTATGTGACCGTAAGCACCAATAAATAAATACCGTCAGGGAAACCCTCTGTGAAATCCTTTTGTCAATAAATAGCAAAGTAGTAATGTAATGCAAGAAATATTAACAAGCTGTTCAGCATCCCTTCGATCAACTCATTTTGACTTGAACTGTACCTATCACTGTGTATACTAGCTCTCTAGATGGTTTAAACCATATCAAATAAACAATTAATTTGTGTGTCACAGTAACTCATATTACATGTATTTCATTGTATCTGAAACAGATATGTTGGAAAAATTGTGAAATCATGGAGTAGGAAGCTTACCCTCGTTTGTTGTCAAATCCCACACATTCACAAACAGACAAAATGATAGAGAATAAATTAATTATTGATATTTAAGGTCACTTTCAGCATCTACAGCTATATCATGACCATAATATAGGTATTTATTCAAGTCCAGGTATTCATTGCATAGGCGTACAGGGCTATTTTTCAGGGGGTGGGGGGGGGGGGAGGGGGATGAACTCTTTTAGCCCGAAAAAGTTGAATCTCAGGAGGAAATGCCAAATGTTGGTATGGGAGGGAAGGGGGCCTCCCTCCCATTGAGTACCTGGAGAGAACCACCGAGCAATGGCAAGCGACTCAGACTCCCCAACATATTAACTCCACAAAAGCAGGGTTAGCATTGGATGAAGACAAGTGCACCCTCAAAGTACCCTTAGTACACATCGCCATCATACCCCCCCCCCCTCCCCCCCCCCCCCCCCACACACACACACGTAAGAAATTAAATTGGGATGAAGTGACTTGCTCAAGGACACAATGTGGTTGCCACAGGCGGGATTCGAACCGAGGACTTCTTGGATTGCAACAATCATCTCTACCTTCTGAGCCACCGTGCCCCCGTAATATGCAGTAATAGAGCTCTTTATGTGTACTTGTGTGATTATAAATGAATAATATTAACGTGGATACGGTTCCACTGAATCAACTTGTATAGTATAATGGTCAGTTTACTTGCAACTTCTAAGTGATGAGATAGGAAAAGAACATTTTGTGTGGAAAACCAAAATGTTTTGTGGTCATTTCTTGCAACTAAATTGTCCGAAATTTTCTGGCATATTGGCCGAAAAATCGGCTCCTTCCTGACTCAGGGGTTGATTGGGGCACAGTCCTTCATGAAACCCCGGCCCGTACGCCCATAATTCATATGTACTAATTTTTTCCAAAGCACAAAGGACATCGCTTGTTTTGCTTTCTATGAAAATATTCTGTAATTATTGAAGAGCAAATTTTGTGTTAAATGTTTTGGTGTCCTGCTGTATCTCAAATATCTGTTTTGGCATCATAAAAACTAGTAGCATCACAAAAACTTTGATTTCCACAAAATTTTCTGTTTTCAAAACTGATCGATAGTTTTGTGTACAATACAGTTTGCCTTTTCACATTAAAAAGTTGGGAAAGCCCGTAATTTGTCCAACAAATTACAATTCTCTAGTTTGCTTCGTGTTATTCTAATGGGGAATTTTTTTTTGTTCTCTCCTTCTGAGACATCGCAAAGTTGAGAGGAATATTGATGTCACCATTGGCACAGATTGAACAAAAAATTATCGGCTGGGTTTTTTTTCCTCATATATTAAATTAGAGAATTTTTTTTTTTTTTTTTGCCAAGGATTTATTTAATGTCTTCAGTACCGTAGTGTTTATGTGCCCTTGGTGTCAATCTTAATGCTTGCAATGTTTTCTAGTATATATTTTGGGATTGTTGGCATTCTGGAGGCCTTTTCTTTATTGAATACAGACTGTAATTGTTGGACCAAAAGTTCAGCCTTCGATTTGCTGTCGCTGATTTGTGTTCCCTTTGCCTTGAGCGAAGCGACGCCAAATATTATCTTGTTTCCCTGATTTCACGTATTTCTAAAAGGATTTGGCATTTTTTTTTTGTCCGAGTCCTTTAAGGGTTGTGTAGCTGATGTAATTTCACACCGCATTCTTTGTGCTGTTTTTACAAAGTTTCTGGTCATATTTATAGTTTTTTTCCAGTTGTTACTTTTCTTTGCTTTGTTATATAGTCTTTATTGTTTTTGTTGCGGAGGATTTTTTTTTATTTTGTTATTGATCGATGGGATGTTGTTATTTGATTTCATTTGTCGTGATGATACATTCTCCTCGATGCTGCTGGATAGTTCTGATTTGATTGTATCCCAAAGATCTTGGATGTTGGTGGCTTTGTTGTGCATTGTGATGATAGTTTCCGGAAGCGTCTGGAGTTCCGAGGCTAGTTGTTCACTGTCAACTTTCTTCCAGCTAAAGCACGTTCTTAGTTTACATTTGTGGTAAGATGGTTTTATGTTCCGATACCAACCGCAATACTTTGCAGTGATTGGTCAATGCCTCGTTGATTTTATTTTATGTCGCCGGGCACGCGCATATGTCTACTGTCAGCGATTCTTATGTCCACTGTCAACGGTTCATCGCAAGGTCTTTTTTCACTTGAAATCAACTGAGACATATACATTTAACTGAAGTAATATACACACAAAAGTACCGTTATTACGTACAAAAAGATTAGTTATGTAAACATGGGTAATTATTTATGAAACCGATTAGATTATAAGGTCTCTTTTCATTAATTTACTGTAACATAAACTGAAATCGCTTCATTCGAATCATTTTAAAATTTGTTGTTGTACAGCGAATATAAGAAAGCAGACGTTGTTTCGGTAAGGTGTTAACTTTTATCATTTTTTTTCCAATTCAATTTTACTTGTGTAAGAACGGGACATATACGTTATTCTGTTTGTTGACAGGGGACATGGTCTCACGTTCCTTGCATGAAACATATATTCAACCGAGGCGTTAGCCGAGGTTGAATATAAATTTCATTCAGGGAACGTGAGACCATGTCCCCTGTCAACAAACAGAATAACTTATAATGTCCACATCGCCGACTGTGATTCATTTTCATGATCAGATATACCGGGGATGTTTACAGATGATTTACCAGTGCAGGATTAGATGTGAATACCAGGCCGAGTTTGTTGATTTCTCGCGTTGGTTCATCATGTATTTTTGGTAAGGTGGGATTGTGTTGTTATATCCATGACGGAGAGTTGGAGTTCTTTACCTGGTGCATCACATTGCAGTGACAGGGTGCCCCGTGTTATGTCTGAGTATCACGTTGTTATTTTTTGTTCTACTAATAAGGCTGAGGGAGGCTTCTGGTTGGGATGCATCTTTGGTGTTTCTATGAACAATGTAAAAGACTCCTATTAGCAGGTCTTTCCGGTTCTTTAGTTTTATTTTCACCCAGTTGATCTCACAGTTACAAAGTCTACTTGTTCAGATGATGAGATTTCGTTGTTTACAAGAATGAATACTCCCCCTCCCAAGGTGTCTCTGTCATTACGATATAGTGTGTAGTTGTCTGGGAAGATTTCACTAGGTTTTATGACTGTTTGAGGCGGTGGTTTTCCAGGTTTGATTCCTCTTAGCCACGATTCGCAGCCACATACTATGCCGGGTTTTGTGTATTGGAGTGTTGCTTTGAAATCAGCAATTTTCTCTATGATGCCTCTGCCGTTTACCGTGAGGATGCGTAGGTTCTTTTTCTCAGGCAGGTCGAATATTTCCGAGTTAGGTGTATTGCTCGGCATCCTCCTTTTTTGAGACTGATGTTACCTTTGAATTGGGCTGCTGGTCTTCAGAGGGCGAAACGCCGAGTTGAATGTTATGGAGTTCATTGAAGAATTGGTCTATCGCTGCCTGAGTGCTAGAATGTTCTATGTCCCCTATGGGACATAGAACATTCTAGCACTCAGGCGACGACATTCCAGAGGTTCGAAGTAGTTTGATATTGTCAGTTCGTACGTGTGGAATGTGAAGGATGTTGCACTGGCATAATTGCACTTGCAGCATAGCCACTGCACATTTAAGTTCTGTAGTTGTTCAAAGTCTGTTGAACAGATTTCTATGCATGACTTGTGGTGTCACAAGCTATATTAGTTTAATCATGTGACGGGTATCTGACAACGTTCACAAGAAAAGATGTCCTTGGTTTTGGGTCCTGGGTTGAGTTCTATGTCCCCTGACAGAAGTAAAGCCAGCAGGAAAAGTACTCGTTTTTCTATTCCCTTCTTTGTAAGCGTAAGGGGTCTCTTTTTCAGAGGAAAGTCTTCGGTTTAGTAGATATGTGGAGTGTTGCTGGTGAATCCAACTTTTTTCTTCTGTAAAATTCTTTTTGTCAGTGGCGAGCAGTAGCATAAAGGTTAGGATGGCTGTAAACATTTTCAATCTGTTTATGAACAGTTTAGCCGGGAAGGCCACATTGAATGTTGGGAACAATTTACAATTTACTTGAATTGTTCAATTTAATTCACAGTTTAGCGTGGAAGGCCACACTGGCCGTTTCTTCACGTACACCGGGTTGAAAGGGTTAACCCTTTACCTGATATGAAAATCAGAACAAAAACATTCTTGAACAACTAATAATTTTTTGTCTCAAAAACATAGGTTATGTTATAACCTATGTTTTTGAGACAAAAAATGAAAAAATAATGAAAATTAACTGACGATTTTTGAGAATAGTGCTGGCTGGTTTTGACCGTTACGTTGGGTAAAAGGGTTAACGTTGATATATTGCAGCGTTATCACCTGAATGAAAGCCACAGTGAGCTATAGTGATTGCCGGTGTGACAGGAATGGAAGTCCGTAGGAACGTTAGTCCCTCTGGACTATTATTCCGCGGAATTATAGTCCTAGGTCTAACATTTCTAGGAATAGTAGTCCATTCCTTTTACACCGGTACTCTCCGTCCGCCGTGTGTCGTCCATGAACATGATGTTCCCGACTTCTCCTCCAAAACCGATAGACCGATTTCAGTTAACTTTGAGGTGATTGTTTGTTCTGACATCGCATTTTGATTTTGTTGAAATCAGCTTGTCTTGCCCCATAGGGGAGGGGTGGGGGAAACGCCCCCAAATTAAAAAAAAAACCTCATGAACTGATGGGTTATGACTTGATATTTGGTACTCAGCTTCCTTTTGAGGTGTAGAACAAACTCTGTTCAAACGAAGTTCGCAGGGCAATATTAGCTTTTGTAATCGGAAGGGCTAGATTTTTGGCACCGCCCAAAATTACTCTTTTCTGAACTGATGAGCCCATGTGAACTACATTTGCTATGTGGTATTATTGAGTAATAAGTACTTGATTGCTGCATTTTTTTTTTAAATGCCCATTTTTAAAAAAACTAGAAGGAACAGAGAATTGTTATTTGGTATGAAGCATCCATAGGACCAGTAGAATCAAACGGTAAAAAATGACATCAGTTGTGTCATAGTATACCGTAAGGGAAATCGAAAGAAATGCTGCGTCAGCACATTTTTTCAAAAATGAAAAATATCTCCAGATCAACAGACCAGAATCTTTTGATATATGGTATACTGCATCTATAAGGGGGTCAGATACAAATTTGGTTAAAATTAAGCCCCTTGGTTCATATTTGGGCTCCATCAAATTTTAACTTGTTGCAATATGAGAAATATTCTTTTGAGAATCTTCCCCAGAACCACTGGTTAGAATATTTTGATATTTGGTACACAACATAATTATGAGGGTCGGATTCAAGTTTGTTCAAATCAAGTCCCTCAGTTAATATTTGGGCTCCCTTTGGGAGCCCTAATGTTAACCTAGTGCAATATGAGGTATAATCTTTGAAAATCTTCTTCAGATCCACAAGTCAAAATCTTTTGAGATATGGTATACAGCATAAGCATCCTTAGAGAGGTCAGGTCCAAGTTTCTTCAAATCAAGTCCCTGGGTTGATATTTAGGCTCCCCAATGCAGCTTAAATTTAAACTTGTCAGGTGAGTGCCTCAGCCACCACCCCCTCCCCCGGAGTGGGGGACTCTTATTAACAAGAGCTGGGGTGTACCTTTACGAGGCAACATAGTATATTTGTACTGTTGGAAAATCAGTCTGCAGTGGGTAGAGAGTTCATCATTAACTTTTATAAACAGTCCATTCTGACGTAACAGTAGATGTAAATAGAGCCTACAGGCTGTCAACATAGTGATAAGTGGAGCCAATGTTGTCTGAAAATTCGAGTGTTACTATTAGTGTCTAGGACCTTTTGACGACAAACTTGAAAATCAATAGAGCCCTTCTTTTATCCTCAGGGTACCCAACATGTAATGTTGTTGCCGGGAATTCAGTTTTTGAAGAGTTCTGTTTAAAATATTGGTCATGTAACCTTTGATTTGATCACTACGGACTGTAACACCAATACCTCCCCTATCGTAGACTACCTAACCTAAACATCTGGTGGACATGTGTCAATTTGAACATAGATTATTACCCTCACACCAATATTATAAATTATTGTGATGAATTGACGGTAACATGGTCTGAGGTTTGCGGTCCGGAGCTTATGTTCAACCGAGTCTCGAAAGCGTCTCGGTTGAACATACGCGCCGAACCGCAAACCTCAGACCATGTCACCGTCAATTCATCACAATAACGTATATGTTCCAATAATACCCCACCCATAGCCCAAAACCCACAACGTTAAATGAACAAGGCACTTGGATGAACAAGGCAACTTCAAGGATAACAAATTTAGTAAACCTTTCGTGTACCCCACGACGTCACTGGACAACAACAAAAAAATCAATAACTCGGATAAAGGTCGAGGTTACTCCATCTCAGTTGAAATCATGAACAAGTTCATGATTTGAACTGAGAAATGGTAACTTCGTCTTTTTTATAAGTGTGGTGTGAGTATATATTCATAGAATGATCACTGGCCTCGAAAAATACGATGCTAAAGGCAGTATGCACTTTGAATCTCTTCCCATTGTTATCATCTTTTCAAATATTTCACGTGGTGTCGTCAAGCTATATCATTTGCCACTGGAGCCGTAAACATAGACAAAATTAAGCGAGCTCTCGTCCAATCAGAGGGCGAGGATTTTAGTCTTATTGGAGCATTTGACAATATCGTAAATAGCCACAAGAACAAAAACAGATATAAAATAGTTTGATCTATTGTTTGTGGCAGACTATATGATTTCAGTGTTTTTCTGCAAAGCACCCTAAGGTTAATCACAGAGTACACTTCAAAAATCGCAAAATCTTGTAAAAGCAAATGTTTGTTCCATTTTTCATTTGATTTGTGCATGACATGTTGTTTTGATAATCAGCAGCGCCAGATCACATCAAGATTCAGTGGGGAATGTGTTTTTGAAAAAGAGTAACCAATCAGCATTCAGTCTGAATAATACCAGTTTGTTTTGGGAAAGCTTGTTTGAATTTAGCTCAACCAGTCATCACACAGTTTGGGCTTGCCCCACAGCGCCCCTTCGGTGCACGAAACCATTTCATTCCCACACAGTTTTCATGTAGCTTCAAATAGATCTCATATAGTCAAAGAGGATCGAAAGGGGCTTGCCCCACAGCGTCCCTGCAAGTTGTGTTTATTACGTTTTGGGTATTTTCAAATGGACAATTGGATTTTCTGCACCTGTATGTGGATAAAAAGGAGGTAGGCAAACATTTTTTCACATATTTCTTATTATCTAAATTTTGCTACAATGTCATCAAAAGCTGCTATAATATGTGTGGTTAAAATGCGCGGAGGCCAGCTTGGGTAAAATTGTGGGGGACGGTATGGGCGAAATTGCGGAGGCCGGTTTGGCTGGAGGTCTATATTCCTTACTTAGTGGGGAGGGGGGGGGGGGGGGGATCAATCAATATTTTCAACGTACAGCCGTCCTCTTATCGGCTAAATAACATTATGACTTCCCATCTCACTACGTAATGCAGTGGATTCGACGACACGTTAAACATTCAGGGATGGTTTTGTACAACTTCATGTTTTCTACGCAAATCCATACTGTATTACGAGTTAAGTCATCCAACGAAGTGGTGTCGGGTCGTTTGGACCTAATTCCCATTCGCCCCGGGTTGTTTCGCCCCATATATTGGGACGAAACGACCCGGGTATGAGGAGCGAAACGACGAGGATTTTATTCATTTTTTTTAAAAATGGTTTTAAAGTACTTTTCACCACCAATTAACATTCTGGATCTGGATCTGGATGTGTACGTTGCAGGGCCTGGCACGGCATCAATGGCAACGGAGGAGGGGCGCTGGCTTGAAGTCTAGTCCAGCGAATGGAGAGCTATCTTGAAGCTCTCGACTGTTTTAGCGCACACGACACTGTCTGGTAGTCTGTTCCAGTCGATAGTGGGCATGAATAAGAATGGATGTTTATATTGTTCTGTATTGCCAGTTGGAAGTTTAAAGCACCTAGAGTTGTTAAGTTCAAATTTCTCAATGATGTTCATACATTTGTAATTACTGTACTGTTTAGCTTTGATGTTACGCTTTGGTCTCTCTGGCGTGAGGACTGTGTCTTGTGGGATAGCTGGAACCACTCCCCCCCCACCCCCCCCCCCCCCCCCGGTTACCTTATAGTCGAAAGTTAGTCGAGTTGAGCGTCTTCTACTTTGTAGGCTTGGCAATTCGAGTTCTTTCATCAATCTGGTGATGCTGCCTTCCTCTCTACTAGTGTGATCACCACTTATAAACCGCACGGCCTGACGTTTGACTCGTTCTAGTGAGTTGATATCCTTTACATGGTAGGGATCCCATACAATTGGTACGTATTCTAGAAGAGATCTGACCAGGGCTATGTAGGCTTGCTTCCTGAAATCTTTCGGACAGTAACGGAGATTCCTGTGAAGAAAACCAAAGGTGGAATTGGCTTTCTTAACAACTTTTGTTATATGTACATTCCATTTGAGGTCTTCAAATATAATGACGCCGAGGTATGGATTCTGCTGTACTAGTTTGTTTGTTTGTTGGTGGTTAACGTCACATATTTATGCACCATGGCTAATCGTGACACAACATGGAGATGAAGTCAAGTTTAGTCAATCGTTGATCAACATGTTGCCCATTGTAGAGGACTTTCACCCCAAGCATTGGTGACTGGGTCCTATTTTACTAGTAAAGTGGAACTGGTTTACCACAGTAAACAAGTGCTGCTTACTTCCCGGGGTTCCCACGGGGAGCTGTACTAGTTGGAGAATGTGGTTATCGAGATTGTAAAAATGAGAGGATTTGTTGTTTATACTCATCAGACAACACTTTTTAGCGTTGAATCTCATGCCCCAAGTAATGGCCCATTTCTCTAGTGATGTTAAGTCATTCTGTAGTGTTTGGTGATCCTGCTGAGATTGTATTTTCCTGTTTTGCAAACAGTCATCGGCAAACAATCTGACTTGTGATTTTACGGTGTCCGGTAGATCGTTTATGTGACACAGGAAGAGGAGGGGACCCAAGACGGTCCCTTGAGGTACTCCTGAGTCTACCCCAACAGAGTCGGAATGTTCACCGTCCACCAGGACTCTCATGTGACGTTGTGTGAGAAACATGCCTAGCCATCTTTAGTAGTGGTCCTTCGATACCGTAACATTAAAATGCAAATAACATAATGTTTTTGTATAATGTTTTCTTTTGAATTTCGGACAACACTTTACACTGCTGACATTATCAGTCTTTATAAACCTCCACTAGGTAAGAGTAAATTCATTTACTCATCTTCAGTAAATTCAAACTACAGACCCAGCGAATATGTCAATCACGTGTAGACTGTAATAGAAAGGTGAGACGCAAGTAGCATGCTATCATTTGTGATATCTGCAGGAATTGGCAGCACCAATTATGTGGAATCTGCATCTCCTTAACTACGTTTCGGAATGATATACGTCAAGAGACAACTCAGGCTTGCACTTTGCGTGTGTGTCATGTGGTCGGGCAAAAACAGCATCTTCACAGAGGAAAGAACAAATCCCACTCGAATATGCGGAAATTGTAGTGATGGAGGAATTCTCCGGAAATCAGCATATGGATATTGATAGGGAGGCTCCAGAAACAGGACTTACAGGATCTGAGAGCAGAGACACGGAGATTCCTCAATCATTTGAGACTTAAATGGGAATTGGGGCGAAACGACCCGGAGAGCGAACGGGAATTGGGGCGAAACGACCCGTGACCAACGAAGTTGGAATAACTTTGCCTCCTGT
This sequence comes from Pictodentalium vernedei, assembly GCA_031216915.1. Taxonomy (NCBI): domain Eukaryota; kingdom Metazoa; phylum Mollusca; class Scaphopoda; order Dentaliida; family Dentaliidae; genus Pictodentalium; species Pictodentalium vernedei. Next base: position 413,773,697 of record CM062291.1, on the reverse strand, counting down.
TGATTTTTTTTAGCTCTACACTATTTTTTTTACCCTAGCGTTCATCAGCCTTTTTTATTTTATTCTTAATATTTTAATATCAACTCCTGAATCAGGCCCGTCTTTCAAATTTGGAAATATGATCTACTATAAAAACCCTATCAAAAAATATGGTGCTGGGAAATCCCCAACCTTCATAGCCGAACTCTGAAGTGACGTTAGAGGGCCAGAGGGTAAATGAAAGTGTCAATGACACTGTAGCTCAACTTGATTAAGACATGTACATGTATAGTATGTGACACAGCAATGACAAACATCTAGGTAATGACCTGATAACAAAGGTACATGTAAAGTATTGTAACGGTCTGTACATAAATACTGACCGTAGCCTGTAACAAATGTATATGTAAAGTATTGTAAAGGTGGGTGACAGTCAGATGCTAAACTAGAAAAGAAATATTTGAGTCCCAGAGTGGGTCTGACTGAACCCAAAAATATTTGTTCTCATAGCACCCATAAACACTTGTTCCTGTCACAAGGTGATAACAAAGGTACCCCAAGAAGTTTCGTGAAGATCGGTTCATAAATACAGACTCTAACCCGAGCTGTATTGACATGTGCACTTACTGCGTATAAGTAGCACTCAACAAATCAAAGTTCATCTAATTTGCATAATGTCAGCACGAGAAAAAAAAAACGTATTGTATGTGATGTATTCCATATTCCTACAAAAATCTATTCAAATCAGAACTTTCATACAGAAGTTCTGCACAAAAAACTGATTGCACTAATTTTGGTACAAAATGGCTGCTGGCAGCCATCTTGAATTTTGGACCGCACCCAAAAACACTCGTTCTCGTCCCACGGTGATAACAAAGGTACCCAAGAAGTTTCGTAAAGATCGATTCATAAATACGGCCTCTAGCCTGAGCCGTATAGAAGTTGTGTACAAACGAGTAGTGATGGCAATAGCTCAGCTTGACTTTGTCAAGTTGAGCTAATAAATGTGCCCTGTAGGGTGTGCCAAAGGGAAATATTGAGGTCTGACTAAACTAAGTTCTAAGAACGTTGGCAGCGGCAACATTTTTTGACGGAAATTGAAGAAAATCGAAAGCTCCCATCTAGAGGACTCCCCAAACAAGCATACCAGGTTTCAAAGCAATCCGATCATAATTGAGCCCTGTAGGGTGTGCCAAAGGGAAATATTGAGGTCTTCTTACTAAACTAAGTTCCAAGAACGTTGGCCACGGCAACATTTTTTGACGGAAATTGAAGAAAATCGATAGCTCCCATCTAGAGGTCTCCCCAAACAAGCATACCAGGTTTCAAAGCAATCCGATCATAAATGTGCCCTGTAGGATGTGCCAAATGGAAATATTGAGGTCTGACTAAACTAAGTTCTAATTACGTTTTTTAACGGAAATTGACGCGAAAATCGATAGCTCCCATCTAGAGGTCACCCTAAACAAGCATACCAGGTTTCAAAGCAATCCAATCATAAATGTGCCCTGTTGGGTGTGCCAAAGGGAAATATTGTGGTCTGACTAAACTAAGTTCTAAGAACGTTGGCCGCGGCAACATTTTTTGACGGAAATTGAAGAAAATCGATAGCTCCCATTTAGAGGTCACCACAAACCAGCATACCAAGTTTCAAAGTGATCTGATCATCATAAATGCGACCTGAGAGGTGTGCCAAAGGAAATTGTGGACGAACGTACGTACATACGCCGACGGACGAGAAGTGATGGCAATAGCTCAGCTTGACTTTGTCAAGTTGAGATAAAAATGTAAAGCTAAAGAGGAGGCTGTTTTTTGTTTTTTAGTTCATCGCTATCATTGACGTTTTAACTTCAAATTTTGGGGGTATTTTTCACTAAAACCACCGATTTTCATTAATGAACAGCTCAGTATAAATAATACATACATTTTTGAAATTCCTCAGGCCTTTACTTTCGTGATGGCCCTATTAAATGCATTTGTTGCAATTTCAAATTAACCCTTTATCTAAAAGAACGTCAATTTGACATTTTTTTCAAGAACGTTCCAATACCTGCTGGATTCTTGAACGCGCACACTATAGATTTTGGATATATATTCTCCAATAAAAACCATATCTAAAAATGCCATCAGTTTTCAGCTGATGAACAAATCATCTGGGGCTGCCGTGGGGGTGTTGCCAGCATGTCAACATCCAAAATGAAAGTGTCAATGACACTGTAGCTTAACTTGACTGTGTGTTGTGTTTGATAAAAAGGACGAAGTTCAATGTTTATGAAAGGATTATGAAATATGACAAGAATTGAGAATAAGTTAAATTTCTGTTCCCTGTATGGTATGTTTTAAAAAAAAATAATTTGAGGTGTAGACTGTACTAAAGAACTGAGGGGTAGGTTAATGTGGCCCTCACAGTAAATGTATGTCACCAAAGTTAAAGTGAAAGTTTCCAGGCTTCGGGCCTGTGTAGCCATCACGGCTGACCCATCACAAACAAAAGGGGACGTCCTCATCGAGACATTATACTTAGTCACCCTACAAAGTTACAATGAAAGCCCTTCATAAATATGGCCTGTAGTCTGTGCTAAAGGTTTTTGGGTTCTTGGCTCGGGCAGCCATCACGATTGAACGATCGCGACCAAAAGGGGACGTTCTCATCTAGACATTATCCAGAGTCATCCTATCTAGTTACAATGAAATCCCTTCATAAATACGACCTGTAGATTGTGCTCAAGGTTGTCGGCTTTGGGCCCCTGTAGTCGTCACAGTTGACCGATCGCGACCAAAAGGGGCCATTCTCATCTAGATATATATGAAATCCCTTCATAAATACGACCTGTAGACTATGCTAATGGTTTTCAGGTTTTGGGTTCAGACAGCTGTCACGGTTGACAGATCACAATCAAATGGGGAAGTTCTCATCTAGACATCACACAGAGTCACCCTACCACGTTACAATGAAATCCCACCATATTAAATACGACCTGTAGGCTGTGCTAAAAGTTTTTGGGTTTGAGGCTTGGGCAGCCATCACGGTTGACAGATCAAAACCAAAAGGGGACGTTCTCATCTAGACATAAAACAGAGTCATCCTATGAAGTTACAATGAAATCCCTTCGTAAATACGACCTTTAGACTGTTCTAAAGTTTTTCAGGTTTTGGGCTCGGGCAGCCATCACGTTTGACTGATCGTGGCCAAACGGGGATGTTCTCATCTATACATGGCCTCAAACCTGCATATAAAATTTTGTGACGATCGGACAAGAAATATGGGGTGCAGCCTGTGCTAAAGGAAAATGTGAACAGACTCATAGACTAACAGACTGCCGCGCGCGTGATGGAAATAGCTTATCTTGACTTTGTCAAGTTAAGATAAAAACGAAAGTTTCTCTGATTTATATGAAATTTTATTATGTTGTAGAGCACGAAAAGTAAAAAGCTGTTTTGAGATTCGAACGTCATTTATGATGTTTTTACATCCTCACCCATTTTGTGACAAGCCTATGACAAAAGCTGCAAAAAAATACTGCGATAAAATTAAACACACATCTCAAAGGATAGTTGAAATGATGTGGCACAATTGTATGCTCATAGGCGCAACAAACATGACGCTATGACATGATGGAGGTGGAAAAAATATAAAAATAGGCCGATGAAATCGTCAGATGTGTATCCATACGTGCAACTAGTAGAAAGCTGTATGACGGAGGGCCACCCCGGATGCTGACATTTTGTACACCATACATGGTATGGATACATATAGAAATGAATTGGACTGGAGGAGTGTCTAATTTAATGGATAAAGGGTTAATATCCCCAGTTTAAATTATTAGATTTACATAAAAAACTATACAGCACAGCACATCAGTAACTTGAATACATATATAAAGTAACCTGATAATCGGATTAATATTTTTTGAGTTATCGCATGCCGAAGAAATGGATTGGAGAAGTTCTCAATTTGAAGGATAAAGGGTTAATATCACAGGATCAAATTATCAGATTTACACCAAAAACTATACAGCTCAGCACATCAGTAACCTGACACATATATGAAGTAACGTGACAATCGGACTGATATTTTTTGAGTTCTCATGCCAAAGGGATTGGAGGAAATTTCAATTTGATGAAATAAGGGTTAATATCTCGGGATCAAATTATCAGATTTACACCAAAAACTATACAGCTCGGCACATCAGTAACCTGAACACAAATATAAAGTAAGTTGACAATCCAAGCAATATTTTGCCAAGTTATCGAATGCCAAAGGGATTGGAGAAATTTTCAATTTGAAGGATAAAGGGTTAATATCTTATGATCAAATTATCAGATGTACACCGAAATCTATACAGCTCGGCACATCAGTAACCTGAACACAAATATAAAGTAAGTTGACAATCCAAGCAATATTTTTCAAGTTATTGAATGCCAAAGGGATTGGAGGAACTTTCAATTTGAAGGATAAAGGGTTAATATTTCAGGTTCAAATTATCAGATTTACACCAAAAACTATACAGCTTGGCACATCAGTAACCTGAAGATACATATAAAGTAACATGACAATTGGATTGATATTTCTTGAGTATTCTCATGCCAAAGGGATTGGGAGAATTCTCAATTTGAAGGATAAAGGGTTAATATCTCAGGATCAAATTATCAGATTTACACCAAAAACTATACAGCTCGGCACATCAGTAACCTGAACACAAATATAAAGCAACTTGACAATCCAAGCAATATTTTTCAAGTTATCGAATGCCAAAGAAATGGATACGAGTCCCGGACGGACAGACGGACGGACAAAGGATGGCCACCCCGGATGCCAGCATTATGTGTACCATACATAGTATGGGTACACATAAAAATGAGTTTGACTTCCCCTTAACCCACACTCACGAAATTTGGCACACTGATAAGTAAATTGCAAAATCTCGCGCAGACAAGAATTTGTTTAATCCTCTGCAGAATGAGGTCAAAACACAAAAAAAAAACAAAAATTCAAGCTGCAATGTTTTTCCTGTAATTCAGAAAGGAATTTAACCAATCCAATATTAACTTTGACAGAGCTCATTGGTTAAATTCCTAGTTGCATTATCGGCAAAATTTCCTATTTCAAATTTAAGTATTTTGACAAAAGTTTGCAGAGGGTTTAAGCTCCCCCTGCACTTTCATAAGGTGAGCTAAGAAAAGTAAATATCAAGAACAACCAAACTGGATGATACAGTTATGTTTATTCAACATACTTCCTTCAAAAACAAAGATTTTTAATTTTACAATGTAATATTTTTCACCTTTTACAATACCACCTATTTTTTGGAGTGGAAAAATATGTCTTGAGTTTTAGTATAATTAGTATAAAAAGGAGCAATATTTTTAACCCTTTAACCGACGCAAAGAATATAAAATTTATTATTTTTAAGTATTTTTTTCCAAAGTTTTCAGAACATTTCAACAAACCATATCATGTGACCACTCATTGAAAGTGCTCAACAAGCTCATTCCAATGAGGGGGTACATGTTTTCTTGAAATGTTTTGAAAGATATATTTTTTCAACTGTTTAACCCCTGAACTTTGGTAGTGTAACAGAATTTTATCCAGACACTGTTTTTCTCTTGTTCAACAATGAATTTAACCAACTATATCTTGTTTGACAGATGTCAAACAAGGTATATTTGGTTAAATATCAAACTGCATTATGGGAAATATTTACTGTTGGAAAGTTTGCCATTTTTTAGATATCCGCATGCAGAGGTTTTTTTCTGTAAATTATTCATTTGCTGAAGGGCTAACTGGGGAGAAAGATTCCAAAATGAAGCGATACAAATGATTTATTGGTTTTAAGGTTACATATTTTTTGCACATTGGCTAATCCTGACCACAATTGTACAAATGTATCAACATTTGAGGTTTTGTGCAACTTTAAGTTACTTAGTATTTGCTACACATTAACCCTCTACACACAGAGGGGTCTGGGAATGTATATTATTATATGACAGAAAAAATCTGGTAATTTAATTGGCAAAAACACTTGTCAAAAGTGTTGATGTACTCCAGTGTTGCTGATCTACATGTATTCTATTTTTATTGAAATCAAGTTAATATTTATTTATTTATTGGTGTTAAGGTCACATATTTTTGCACAATAGCTAATCATGACCACAAAATGAGTATCAACTAAGACCAGGGGTGAGCGTTAATAAGCCATGTTGCCCATTTTAGAGAGGGTTTGCACCTCCCAAGCATTGGTGACAGGGTCCTATTTTACCAGTAAAACAGGGCCTGTTTACCGCAGTGAACAGACACTGCTTCACTTCCTGGGGATCCCACTGGGAAATCGAGTTAATATTTCACTGCTCTGTCATTATTGTCGATAAGTAGGGCAGGTTGGTTGATATAATGATTCCAAATAGCTGTTTGCGATAAAAATAGAAATGGTATTTCCAACTTGCTCCTTCCTGTAATTTCCCTGTCCCAATGTTTAGGAACTGTTCAAATATAACAATTAACTAAAACGAGAACAAATAAGTTAATGTACTTTGCTTCTTATATATGGATGTAGAAATTAAATTTATTTTGTTGCATATGAAAAAGCTGTTTTTCTTCGAAAAATATGTAATAAAGCAAGGAATTTGCAAACAATTGCAATAATTGACATTCCTTGAGGTTGATACAAGGAATTATCAACCCGAGAAAAATAATATTCACCTTTGAGGTAGCCGAATATTACTTTTCTCGGGTTGTTTAATTCCTTGTATCAACCTCAAGGAGAGTCAATAATTGTATTAATGCAATGCTGATAGCAAGAGGTGTTTCTCCATTGCAAATAGATCCACATTCCAAACGTCATTTATATCAGAACTGAAAACTGATACGCTCATTACTCTGTGCACTTTTACACCTACGGTTAAAACTAGAAGTCCTGTCACGAATAGTGCACTTATGTAGGCTTAATTGCGTGTTGGAATTGCGTGCAATTGCCATATCGAATGGCACCCAAAGCACGGCAGGTTCTCCTGGTTGCTCATAGCAAACACATGCAATGTTTCTGCCAATGGACCTCCGGGTTACCCGGAGGTCCATTGGCTGAAACATTGCTTGTGCACAGGCCATATGTACAGAATTTGATAGCTTTACTTGGGCCATAACGCGCACATTAACGCACATATCAACATGCTATTTGTGCGCATTTCATGACAGGACTTCTAGTTTTAACTGTATTAAGTTCAACAGTAGTTTGAACCTTGTAAGGACACGTTGAGACAATCTTAAGTTTCAGCCAAGCTGTAGGTTAGTGTGCATCCAAGTGTTGAAGAATAAATTGGTTATTTTAAAACTACTGATGTGTTTGTTGTTTATTAACCTCTGATGTCGACCTGCAAATTTTTCCCATAATGCAACTAGGAATTTAACTTATTCAATTTTGTTGGGCAGACTCAAAATTCATTAAATTTCAAGTTGTATTATGAGAAAAATTTGCTATTTGAAATTTTGGTATTTTGACACAAGTGGGCAGGGGGTTAAGTATTATTTAGCATGCGTGCACACGTTATATCTGGGCCAATTTTTGACACAGTTCACGTTGTATCACATCTATGATGTTTACTGAATTGCGTTGATGAAAATGGACCTCTGCAATAATCTGAAACGAATATTTGTAATTCTCCTTTATTTCGTTTTGCTTTATTTTAATTTTGGTTCATTGTTTTTAAACTATGCAGGCAACACAATCTGTAATACATATATATACTTTCATACCCTCTGCTAAAGTGTTTTAGCAACAGTGAAATGAAAACAATCTGACCAGAAAAGTCTCACCTACTTTTTTTCTGCAGGTGACATTGAATACCCGGTCGCTCTAAAATAAGACCGCAGGTAGAAAACGAGACAGGTCGTACTAAAATAATACTGCTGGAATAAAATGAGACCGCACGTGGCCGCAGGCAAAGTAAAATGGTTAGAGTCCCCAAATGAACACTGTCTGATTATATGGGGTATACCAAATATATATATATATACTTTTAATTTTAACCCTAAGTACTTTATTAAAACCATTTTTTTGCTTTGATACATCCACCCTCGATTATATTAAATAACGATGTCTGCATGAATATTTTCTCCCAAGTCGCAAAATGTCTGTGCCTACATTTAAGTATTCTGCTTTGTTTATCTTGTATGGAGGGGGTGGGGTACTTTTTCTCAAGTTCTTTCGAATGGAGATATTAACCCCCAAAGTGTAGTCACCACCTCCCTTGTCCAATAAGCTTGAAATACTTTTAATAGAATTTTCGAGAATCCCAACTGACAATACTTGGAGATGGGCCAGGGCAGTTTCTATCAAAATCATCTGCGTTTTGTCCCAAGTCGAGTTTTGTACCGGGACGATCCATCCAAAAAACGATCTTTTTGGGAGGGTAGGTTTGTGTGTGTGTGTGTGGGTGGGTGGGGTGCCTTTTCAAGTGTTTTCGAAGTTGTTAAACTAATTCCTTGTGAATCACCAGTCACAATGCTTTGAGATGTGGTATTCACCACCTCCTTTTAGTGTGAGAGATTCAACTTTGTTCACAGAATGTTTCTTGTTTTTTTTCTAATACAGAGAGGTTGCATGATTTATGCATAAAATAAGTGTGTTTCATGGGCATCTTCTCGTTCGCTCGTGCTTGCACAAAACGTTTTCTTGTTATATATATAATGGAACTTACAACAGTTTTCTTGAGTTGCTTAAGAAACATGGGGGGAAATGTTTAACTCACACAATTTAGCGAAAGAACTGTTTTTTTCAAACATTTCCAGAGATATATTATACAAGGTCAATGAAGTACCATATTTCATCCCCTGAGTGCATCAAGGCACCATCAGCAATGTCTTGATGCACACAAGGCACAATTTTTAGCTGATTTTGTACAAATCTTCTGAATTATGTTAAAAAAAGCCCCATGAAAAAACTCTCACTATTTGTTCACCGAATCTCGTTATTGAATATAGAAGGAATTTCACTATTTTCTTCAAGCTGAGGTTAAAAGGTTTGATCTCAATGTCTATCAGGTCATGTATTGCCCTAGATAATAAGGCCTTTTATCAAACAATTGGTATTCTGTTTTACACAGCATGAAAACTTTTGTGATCACAAGCATCTGATCAGATTCCATATCAGCTTTCCATTAATACCACCCTGCTCCACACATGAACTTATGTATTTACCAGTCACAGGCTATTTTTACGAAATAAGTGGGCCGTCACTTCAATCAAGAAAGTTTTCATAAAAAACAAAAATGTTGTACACTAATAGAATTGTCTTTTCTTCTTGCAATATAATCAGGAAAGGTGTGTATGCAAGCAATTGTACTTGAAATGAGGCCACGATGGGAAGACCAAGGTCTACCACAGTAATCAAGCACTACTTCACTTCTCAGAATTCCTACGGAAAAACAAAATTCATAAGTATATAACTGAAATGCACTTGGAGAGTCTTTTTAAGAAATTTCAAACATTCAAACTTTTCCATCATTTACTCATAGAATTATACTAAAACTTGTTGATCTTCTTGACATAAAACAATTAAGGCCACACAAAGAGGATATTGTTTCTTAGACCATTATTTGTAAAATTGCATGCAGGCGAGCAGTTTTTTATTTCTGTAATTATTTCTTTGCCATCAAAAGTTCATGTTCTTGGTTTATGTTTTAGGCCTCATAATCTACTGAATAGCATGGGTGGTGGTGTATTTCGTCCCTTGAGAGCAAGAAGGCTTTGCAATGCTAAAGCATTGCACTCAAGGGACAAATTTATAAATTTTTTAGCTTGGGTAAAATATCAGGCATAAGCCTTTTAAATTTTATTTTTTTTAAGTTTACAGTGGTTATAGAAGGAGAGCATGCGGCAGCCAATAGGACCTGAGAAACAGATTTTTATTTTTTTTTAGGCCTAAATTGTTAATTTTATTGATATATTTGAATGAGATGAAATGATTATACATTCATAAGAAAGGATCAAAAATGAATTCATGAGGCCTAAAAACATTAAAAATCTGTTTCTCAGGCCTTCCACATGATCCTTTTGGCTGCCGCATGCTCTCTTTTTACAACCAATGCAAGCTTAAAAAAATAAAAATTAAATGGTTTATATCTGATTTACCAAAGTCAATAAAATTGTCCCTTGAGTGCAACAAGGCTTTGCAATGCTTTCTTGCACTCAAGGGACCTAATACACCACCACCCATGCTATTCTGCAGATTATGAGGCCTAAAACATAAACCAAACCAAGAACATGAACTTTTTAACAGCAAAGAAATGATTACAAAAATAAAAAAACGTCAGTCTGCAATTGAGCATACTTGCGGCAATTGCCAGTTCATACCAGAAATGTGAAGGTTGCACTCCATTGACTGGGGTTGCAGTAAAATTACCAGTCGCACACACTTGGGTAAACGTGACCCGGAGAGCCACGTTTATTGTCCAAGTGTGCTCGACTGGTAATTTTACTGCAACCCCAGTCAACGAGTTTAACACTGTGAAAAATGTTCAGTATAATGCAGTTCTTTTGAGCCTTGACTTCTCTAGTAGTGGACGGTATTACAATCAGAATCGGCATCAGAATCGGCCGATTGTGAGCTCAAATAACCAGTGATTGGTCAGTGACCATGTTTGGTGATCGGTTGAACACTAATGAGTGGCAAAATACCAGATAAGATTTGGGTATAGAGGATAGTCAGCCATTGACATTTTATACTCTGCATTATTTACCTTTTCCAAACTTATGTGAAATTATTCAAAACATTAACGTCCATGTGCAGTGATTTCGGCCTCAGGCCTTTATCAATGCAGAATAACCAGAGGGTTACATTAATACATCTTCACAGTATAGAAACAATACACAGAATCAAAATTCTGAGAATTGTTTCTATACTGTGAAGACGTATTAATGTAACCCTCTGGATGTTCTGCACTGATTTATTTATTTGTTATTGTTAAGGTTTATTGACACTTTAACAGCCAATGTCATATCGTGTCTGACAGCAGTTTTACGGGTGGAGGAAGCCGAAGTACCCGGAGAGAACCACCAAGCAATGATGAGCAGCTGCCAGCTCCCCAACATCGTAACTCCGCACTGCAGCAGAGGCAGGGTTAGATTGGTTGAAGACATGCGCACCATCAGCGTGCAGTACGTCTTAGTACACGGCGTCATCGTATCCCCAGGGTAAAGTTCCTTGTCCAAGGACACAACGCAGGAGTCCAAATCGACTGCTCATATGGTCACCCATCCAAGCACTAACCGGGCTCAACGTTGCTTCACTTTGGTGATCTGACAAGAAACGGTTATCACAACACCACCGCGCCCCTGTTCAGCACTGATAAAGGCCTGTGACCGAAAGCTCTGCACATGGGTGTTAATGTTTTGAATATACTACTTGGGTCCCCGTTTTTGGACAATGCTTAACAATGAATTATGTAAATTAAAGGATATCCCCACTACAGTATTGTGATAGGACAGGTCAGGTGTTTTCACAAGTTCTCTGCACAAATCAAAAAAATTAATATTCCATAACATTTTTTTTTATTTCAAGAAATGATAGGGGGTGCAGTGGTTATGGCATTGGACTTTAAACCGAAAAGTCCATGGTTCAGTCCCCGCCAAGGACAACTGCATTGTGTCCTTGGGCAAAGCACTTAATCCTGACTGCCCACGTGGGTCCACGGTGGCGTTGTGATCAAATCAATGCTAACCCAGCTTGTGTGGTGTTAGTACATTGGGGAGTCTGACAGTTGCTTGCCAATGCTCAGTGGTTCTCTCCAGGTACACCGTTTCCTCCACCCATAAAACTATCGTACACAAGGGGACCCTGGTGGCTGAAAGTGTCATTAAACCCCAATAAATAAATAAATAAATAAATATTGATCAGATCTACAAAAGCAATTAGTATGATTTATTTAATACAGATCAAGTGCGCAGACGAACTATTTCTTTTTTAACGTTTGGGCTACTTTTGGCAATAATTTGTGTTTTTAATATTTTTTAGTAAACTGTTGGCATGCAATAAATACAGAACAGCATACGTGTTCGAATTGTCATTTTTCACCACACTCGATCGATTTCGGCAGAGGGATAATATTGAACAAAAAGCCAAAGGCTTCGATTTCAATATTATCCCTCTGCCAAAATCGATTAATAATTTTTTAGTAAACTGCAGGCGTGCAATAAATACAGAACAACATACGCGTTCGATCTGTCATTTTGGTGGAGTGATAATATTGAATGCAAAGCTTTTGGCTTCTTGTTCAATATTATTCCTCTACTCAAATCGATCATGTGTGATAAAACATGAAAGTTCGAAGTCGAATGCCGTTCTATTTATTGCTGTTTAACCCTTTACCCAACGTAACGGCCAAAACCGGCCAGCGCTAGTCTTAAAAATCGTTGGTTACTTTTCATTATTTTTTCATTTTTTGTCTCAAAAACATAGGTTATGACCCCTCATTGGAACGAGCTCGTCGAGCTCGTTCCAATGAGGGGTCATAACCTATGTTTTTGAGACAAAAAATGAAAAAAATTAATTGTTCAAGAATTTTTTTGGCAAGTGTCGTCTGCTTTTCATGTTAGGTAAAGGGTTAACTCTTAACCCACTAGGTATTTTCAAAATATTTTTCATCAAATCTAGCCATGGCTGCTAAGAAGCAGCCATCACTAGATTTGCTGAAAAATTAATTTAAACGTAACGTAATCAATGGTGAAAAAAATCCATTCCAAGGTGTCTGAGTCCTATTTTACCAGTAAAACACCTGGTTTACCACAGTCAACAAGCACTGCTTCACTTCATGGGGGTTCCAACGGAGGATTTTAATTAACCCTTTACCAAACATGAAAAGCAGACGACACTTGCAAAAAAAATTCTTGAATAACTAATTTTTTTCATTTTTTGTCTCAAAAACATAGGTTATGACCCTTCGTAGGAACGAGCTCGACGAGCTCGTTCCAACGAGGGGTCATAACCTATGTTTTTGAGACAAAAAATGAAAATATTTTGAAAATTAATTGACGATTTTTGAGAATAGCGCTGGCCGGTTTTGGCCGTTACGTTGGGTAAAGGGTTAAAACTGACAAGCACCAGTTGCATTCAGCAATACTGCTCTGTAGACAGAAATATACATGTGTTTCACTTGAATAAAGGTATATCATACTATTGGATTATAATCCTTGTCTCAGGTACAGAGTACAAAATAACAGTTACAAAATTTTAGTCTCGGTCACCATAAACAGGCATCCCAAGTAAATTATTTTGAGGCTTTACAGAAATAGTGTCACTTGAAATGTGAGAAACACTGAGCAGCTGGTACCGTGGAGCCCACTTAATTGGATATCTTTTAACTGAATAACCCTGTTAATTGAATACAATTTCCCAACACAAAAGCATTTACCATATGTCCAGAACAAATTTGACCTGTTAATTGAATATAGGTTAGAGAATAAACTCCTGTTAGTTGAATAAAAAAAAAAATTCCAGGTTGCGTTGAGGGTTAATTATTTATTTTTATTTGATGATTTCAGCACTGTAAATGGAATGTCATGCAAAACAGTCAAAGGAAATGAGTTACTTCTTGCAGCTTTATAATGAGGGCTCGGAAATGCAGTGAAGTTTGACCAAAGTATATCACCCTTGTATATGTTAGAAAAGTTGTGGGTTCGCACCTCAACTGCAATGGATGGTAAAAATGAAACAAATTCAAAGTCCATCAAGGGCAATAATTCCCCCAGAATTCTCCAAATAACACCAGGGCTCGACATGGGGCTAGACATCAATAAGATACACCTGCATACCAAATATGATGACATTCCACCAACTTTTCTAAAAGTTACCGGAACTGAGTTTCAAAACTTGTTGGTGCACAGACTGACTGACAGATGGACCAACATTGCCACAAAAAGTAAATACTTGTCACAGCTAAAATCTGTATCACCCAGCACTAATGAGTTCTATTCTACTATCAACTCAGATTTAGTCCAGATGCACAGAGCTCTTCTTCACAAAGATCCATCAATTAAGACTCAACAGTAGGGCTGTCACGATTAATTGATTAATCGATTGTCAATCGGTCACGCCAAAATCAATTAGTATTTTGCATTGTCGAAGAATCGGTAAATTTTACCCTGTTTTAGACATTTAATGTTTAAAAAAAAATTTGTTGAAAAAACTATTATTTCTAGAGGTAAAAGGTCAAGAACGTCGACGTTAAACCTCAAGAAGACATTATTAGAAGCATTTGTCTTTTAGGTACATTCAAAGCTTTGATGTTCTGAACTTTTGAACCGTCAGTGTAATAATCAAGACTGGTTGGCAGTTGCGAAGTTCACAACTGCGACTGGTCTTGATTATTACATTGACGGGTCAAAAGTTCAGAACATCAAAGCTTTGAATGTACCTAAAAGAGGATCGTCTTCGTTGTTTATGTGAGGTGGGTCAAATGACTTGTTCATTTACACGGCTTGAAAGAGAGGGGGAGGGGGGGTCAACTAGGTACGATTAATCAATTATTACTTTCCAAAGTGTCATTTACTGGGATTTCCGGGTTTGATTATAAATGGTAACTTCACAAGTGAATTATGCAATCAACAATTGTGTCATGTATTCGTGTGCACAAACGAAGACACTTTGCCATGGGTGTAATGGGGACTTCATTATTTTTGTTTTTTTAACCCTTTACCTAATATGAAAAGCAGATGACACTTGCAAAAAGAATTCTTGAATAGCTATTATTTTCATCTCAAAAACATAGGTCATGACACCTCATTGGAACGAGCTCGTTCCAATGAGGGGTCACAACTTATGTTTTAGAGAAAAAAAACTGAAAAATAATGAAAATTAATTGGCGATTTTTGAGAATAGTGCTGGCAGTTACGTTAGGTAAAAGGTTAAATACTATAATTATTGTTAATAATGAAAAGTAATAAAAGAATAATTGCTTGACTGGACTGGTTGCGTGAAATAATTCATTCGAGGCGAGGGACTATATTGTAAAACACTTGTGCACATTCGCGCACTTGTGTTTGTACAACGTCCCTCACCTCTCATGAATTATTTCATATAACCAGTCAAGTCAAGCGATTACTCTCTATTTATCGATTAATCGATTCCTAAATTAAAAAATCGTGACAGCTCTACTCAACAGTTCCATTTGGTAAATTGCTGAACTATACGATACTCATCTTGTTGAAGGCCAAGGAAGAGGCAAACAATGATGGATAAAAATCTCTTTCATCTTATTTGAGCTCTTGGTAGAAGTAAACAATTATCGTGATGAGTAAAAATCTTTTCAATTTCATCTTGACATCAGAATGACATTTTGACTGTCTATCCTTGGTAGAGAGATGTAAAACGTGGATATATTTATGTACATTAAAATGCCCTTCTTTCTACAGGTGAATAATGGGGAAAACAATGAATGAATAGTTCTAACATGACTACACATCACTCCGCCATAGTTTTATAGTTTTGTCATTTTCTAAAGCTGCCGATGCAATTATATTTTCTGTTGGATGACAGGCACAACACAATACAACATCTGCAATAAAAAGAGAAAAACAATAGTTTATATATCCTGTAAACTCAAATGAGCCTATTCTATCTTTGTTAACCCTTTACACAACACAGACGAAATCAAAGTTTATTATTTGAAATATCATTTTTTTAAATTATTCCAAAAATTTCCACAAAACCATATCATGTGACCCCTCATTAGAACGAGCTGATCAATTTATTTCTGATTAAAAATACCATTGAGGAAATTACAAATGTGAGCACTTATTTCTGAGCATAGAAAAAAATAACACTGCCAAATTTTTGGCATGCACTCATGAAATGAAAACAGTGAGTGTAATTTTTCACATGCCTGTATTTTTTTTCCAGATGAAATTGTCAAGTTGCATGTTGGAAAATATTTTGAGAGTGAAATTTTTTTTTAATCTTGGCATGCAAGAACATATGTCCAGGAACATTATCGAAATATTACTTGAGTGGCCTCTTTAATCCTCCAGTGGGACGCGACAAACTTTCTTCCCTCAGAATGCCCAAACACTGCGCTCTGACAAAATATCTGGGCAGTACCTGGCATACGAACATAATCATATCCCTTCAGGAGATTCCTAAGAGCCTATTGATTAGGAAAATCTGAAAGTTCATCGTAAGACTTAAAATGTGCTGGGCAGGCCAATCCCACAACCTGTCAGTTCCAGTTAGAACATAAAAGAAAATTGCCATTTAGAACATGCCTTGTCTAATTCACGTACTACATTTAAGCAGAGCTCTTATCGATATGGCAATATTTAGTTTGCATACTGTATGAAATTGTACTGTCAGTCCTGGAAACGAGACGGGTGCGAGTGTAATTGCTCACGTCACCACCCAGGTTTTCTATTTCACAGGAGCTAAAAAATGCACTCATTGAAAAATGTTGTGGCGCACTAATATACTGTGAGGGCATATAAATGTGTGTTGTTTTGAGAAAGCAGCACTCTGCAGCCAGTGGCAAGTTACGGTCATAATTCAGCAATTCCTTTTTCCTTTAGCCCTTTGAACCCGATTGGCCGCTTCTCTGGCCAGGAACATGGTAAGTCATAATGTCATTAAACAGGATGGTTGTTCAGTGAATGTGTGAGGTAGAGCGATTAATATTTTCAATGTGCAGCCCCGAGGCTGCACATTGAAAATATTGATTGGTCTACCCAAAATAATGAATATGGACTCTTTTAATTGCTGCCACTGAACTGGCATGGAAGATACAACAAGAGTTCAAAGGGCTAAGGTTTCTGGTGTTTGGTGACAGTATTCCCTCAAAAATTCATATACTAACATTTTACGGGTGTAATTTACTCCTGTCTCTGAATTCACAGGAGCTTAAAACTGCACCGGTCAATTTTGTTCATTTCCAGCACTGTACTGTGTATTAAACATGCTTCATTTCAGCAATCCATAATCACTAAAAGGAGATTTGGACAACACTAAAACAGATGTTTTTTCAGCATGAAAAAATCATGGAAAGTACAATTTACAATTACCTGTGTGCCCACTAAGTTTCTGTACTACTTCTTTAGTTTGCAAATTCCAAATATATACCATGTTATCTTCAGAACCTGAGACAATCCACTAAAATAAAACAAATATGAAGAATGACAAACTATGCAGCAAAAACATCAAATAATATTTGTTGGTTGTAATGCGATTACTCCTCTCAATATGGATTTCAGACTACACTTGGAAAAAAGTTTCTTGAATAATTCAAAATTTTCATTTTTGCCTCACAAACAGAGCTTATGACCCATTATTGGAACAAGCTCAAAGAGCTCATGCCAATAAGGGGTCATAAGCGGTTGGGTTGGGGGGCATTAGTTATGTTTTCGAGACCAAAAATGAAAAAAATAATTAAATTGAATTGAACTGAATTTTTTTGTGAATAGCACTGCCTGATTTTTATCTCACAATCGGGGGCGTTTTTGCACTGTTACACAACTAAAATTTAATGTATCTGGGCCCTTGTTCCGAATCCGTATCAAGGGACCCTGATACAAGCTGCTGTTGCCAAAAACAACGGCATTAATATCATTTTTGATCGCTTCGCATTTTTCCCTTCAGAGAAAACAATATTAGGTGAGGCGGAGCCGAACCTAATATTGTTTTCTCTGAGCTGTATCTGACACTGTATCTGCCAATAAACGCCCTGTAACGTATTTATTATGCACGGCATGCTAAAATGTCACTGGGGAAGTTAACTCAACGAATAGTTAAATTATGCGCACTTTTCGGCATCTTGGGCTGGTTTGTAGCCTATTATTGGGATTTTCCTGAACGCTCGAGTCGAGGCTTCTAAGGCTTCCACGTTTAGACAAAATTGTAAACGTTTAAACGATTGTCTGTAAATGAAACGGAAACGTTTACACGTACTAACAGTAACAATGCAAGTAGTCAATATTTGATAGAAATGTGTAATAATACACAGTAAGTTCATCATATCTTTGCGTACAGGGCATACAATTTATGTTATTGAGACGGCCGATTTACAGTTTGTCCAAAAACGACGTAGACGAACGATCACAGCATGCAGATGCTGAAGGCAAAGTCGCTCGGTCTATGGGGGGTGGGGGGTTAGGGGTGGGGGGGGGGGTGGATTCTCCCCCAGGTAATTTTTGAAATTTATGGGGGTCTCTGAGCTCATTCTGGTGGGTTCGGGGTGAAATTCCTTGTATTTTTTCAAACAGTAATGTTGGAGCGAGTTGCCATGGCACACAATAGTGACAATACCGGACTTGAGAGTGGAATGCAATGTCGCAAAAATAAACAAAGTCTACAAACCATGCAGGGGAATCCAAATTTTCAAACACCGCAAGTGCCAGTCTGTCTGTCAAACTTCATAAATCGATCCTAAGATCATCCCATGTGTGAATAATAAATTAATAATCCATGTCAGGTGAATGAAATCATCGAGAACAATTGTGTATCACTTTCAGAATATACATGTAAATCCGAATAAACTAAAACATTCCACACATGTTTCGAGGGAAACATCAAAGATAAGCACGTGCCATGCGGCTCACGTGACTGTGTCACATATGATATCACATGATTTGAAGATGACTTCGTTCGGTTACTGTGGCGGCAGTGCCAGTCGGAACCAGTACACAGTTTTTCTGAAGCATTACCAAAATATTGCATTGCAAAGTTGGAAATTTTTTTTTGGTTTCTTTGACTTTCTGCATTAATCTGCAACTTTGAAATTACTCTATTAAAACTTCATTCCGTGTACACGTTTACCAGAACTGTAAACGTTTAATGCCCATAAACGAAACGTTCACGTTTACACGTGTAAACGTGGAAGCCTTAGAGGCTTCTCTCTTGAAGTTAAAGGATTAGCTTTCACTATGAAATGTGGAAAACTGCACCTCAATAAATGATGAACGGCATATTTTAAAATATAATAAACCTTTACACCAAGAGGGATATTTAATTCACCAGTAATTATTGCAAAAGTAACAATCAAATTTACGTTGACGAAACACACAGTTGCTCCATGTCGCAAGACAGTATTCAGTAAAGTAAATCCCAGTGACGTAATTTTCTCTGAAGTGTAACGTCATCACTGACCTCAATATGGAGATCAATGAACGCTATTCTATATTTTTCAATTTGCGTCTTTCCATCGATAAGGCATATGAAAGGTTCGTCTTAAAATAGTTTTATAACACATTTTTGTGGTCAATATTGTGAGATAAATTTATCATCACCACAGTGTGTGTCTCTGGAAATTCTGATCAAGTCTCGTTGTAGGCACAGAATCGCATTTCGACTCGCCCTAACAGGCTCGTCGAAATACTGTTCTGTTCCTACAACTCGACTTGATCTGAATTCCTGGAGACACACACTGTGGTGATAATCTGTATGTAACATTTAGTTTAGGTAAGGCCACACAAAATAGATCTGTTTCTATTTGGAAAATTTCATGTGGGCGAGCAGTTTTTTTATTTTATATTTTTTATTTCTGTAATTATTTCTTTGCCATCAAAAGTTCAAGTTCTTGGTTTATGTTTTTGGCCTCATAATCTACAGAATAGCACGGTTGGTGGTATATTTCGTCCCTTGAGAGCAAGAAGGCTTTGCGATGCTCAAGCATTGCAAAGCCTTCTTGCACTCAAGGGACAAATTTGTCAATTTTTTTAACTTGGGTAAAATATCAGACATTAACCATTTAATTTATACTTTTTTTAAGTTGACATTTGTTATAAAAACAGAGCATGCGGCAGCCAAAAGGGCCTGAGAAACAGATTTTTAATTTTTTTAAGCCTAAACTGTTAATTTTATTGATATATTTGAATAAGGTGAAATGATTATACATTCATAGGAAAGGAGCAAAAATGAGTTCCTTAGGCTTAAAAACATTAAAAATCTGTTTCTCAGGCTTCCATATGGTTCCACACGCCCTCTTTTTATAACCAATGCAAACTTAAAATGAGTGTCAATGACACTAGCTCAAATTGTGTAAGACATGTACATGTATAGTATGTGACACAGCAATGACACACATCTAATTAATGACCTGATAACAACAGTATATGTAAAGTATTGCAAAGGTCTGTACATAAATACTGACCGTCGCCTGTAACAAATGTACAGGTAAAATATTGTAAAGGAGGGTGATAGTTAGATGCCTGTAGTCAGAGCAGTATTGAAATGTGCACTTACTGTGTATAAGTAGCAGTGAAAAAATCAAAGTTTGCCTAATTGGCCGCCTTCAGCCATCTTGAAATTTCAGACCACACCCCAATATTTATTTATTTATTTAATGGTGTTTAAGGTCATATACTTATGCACAATGGCTAATCATGACCGTGACAGTTTTACGGGTGGAGGAAGCGGGAGTACCCAGAGAGAACCACCGAGCAACGATGAGCAGCTGCCAGCTCCCCAACATCGTAACTCCGCACTGCAGCACAGACAGGATTAGATTGCTTGAAGCCATGCCTACCATCGACGTGCTGTATGCCTTAGTACGCGGTGTCATCGTGCCCCCATGTGGACAATCGGGGTGAAGTGCCTTGCCCAAGAACACAACGCAGGAGTCTGAATCGATCGCTCAGATGGTCATCCATCCAAGGACTAACCGGGCTAGATGCTGCTTAACTTCAGTGATCTGATGAGAGATCACACCCCAAAACGCTCGTTCTCATCCCAAGGTGATAACAAAGGTACCCAAGAAGTTTCGTGAAGATCGGTTCATAAATAAAGCCCCTAGCCTGAGCCGTATTGACATGTGTATTTACTGTGTATAAGTAGCACTGAATAAATCAAAGTTCATCTAATTTGCATATTTCTGCAAAAGAAAAAACCCTGTATTATATGTGATGTATTCCATGTTACTAAACATTCATACAAAAATTTGTTCAAATCAGAACTTTCATACAGAAGTTCTGTACAAAAAACTGATTGCACTAATTTCGGTACAAAATGGCTGCCGGCGGCCATCTTGCATTTCGGACCCATTCTTGTCCCACGGTGATAACAAAGGTACCCAAGAAGTTTTGTAAAGATCGGTTCATAAATATGGCCTCAAGCACGAGCTGTATTGAATTGTTGATGGACAGACAGACGGATAAAACCTCAAATTTGACTACGGCAAAGTTGACCTAAAAATAATGAAAGAGTCAATGACACTGTAGCTCAACCTGTCAAGACAAAGATATGTACATGTATAGTATGTGACACAGCAATGACAAACATCTAGGTAATGACCTGATAACAAAGGTACATATAAAGTATTGTAACGGTCTGTACATAAATACTGACCATAGCCTGTAACAAATGTATAGGTAAAGTATTGTAAAGGTGGGTGACTATCAGATGCTAAACTAGAAAAGAAATCTTGGAGTCCCAGAGTGGGTCTGACTGAACCCCAAAATATTTGTTCTCATAGCACAGTGATAACAAAGGCACCCCAAAACACACTCGTTCCAAGGTGAAAACAAAGGTACCCAAGAAGTTATGTGAAGATCAGTTCACAAAGACGAGCTGTATAGAACTTGTGACAAAAAACTGATTGGACCTAAGTTCGGTACAAAATGGCCACTGGCAGCCATCTTGAATTTTGGACCGTACCCAGAAACACTCATTCTCATCCAAAGGTGATAACAAAGGTACCCAAGAAGTTTTGTGAAGATCGGTTTATAAATACAGCCTCTACCCTGAGCCGTATTGACATGTGTGCTTACATTGTGTAAGTAGCACTGAATAAATCAAAGTTCATCTAATTTGCATAATGTCTGCAGGAAAAAAAAAACCCTTACAATATGTGATGTATTCCATGTTACTAAACATTCATACAAAAATTTATTCAAATCAGAACTTTCATACAGAAGTTCTGTACAAAAGACTGATTGCACTAATTTTGGTACAAAATGGCTGCTGGTGGCTATCTTGAATTTCGGACCACACCCAAAAACACTCGCTCTCATCCCACGGTGATAACAAAGGTACCCAAGAAGTTTTGTAAAGATTGGTTCATAAATATGGCCTCTAGTCTGAGCTGTATAGAAGTTGTGTACAAAAAACTGATTAGACCTAATTTCGGTACAAAATGGCCACTGGCAGCCATTTTGAATTTTAGACCGCACCCAGAAACACTTGTTCTCGTCCCGAGGTGATAACAAAGGTCCCCCAGACATTTCGTGAAGATCAGTTCATAAATACAGACTCTGGCCTGAGCCGTATTGACATGTGAACTTATTGTGTGTAAGTCGCACTGAAAAAATCAAAGTTCATCTAATTTGCATAATTTCTGCACGAGAAAAAAACCCGTATTATATGTGATGTATCCCATGGTACTAAACATTCACACAAAAAATTATTCAAATCAGCACTTTCATATGGAAGTTCTGTGCAAAAATCTGATTGCACCTAATTTTGTACAAAATGGCTGCCATCGGCCATCTTGAATTTCGGACCGGACCCAAAAACACTCGTTCTCGTTCCACGGTGATAACAAAGATACCCAAGGAGTTTCGTAAAGATCGGTTCATAAATACGGCCTCTAGCCGAGCCATATTGGCATTTGCACTTACAGTGCTGAAAGTAACACCAAAAAACATCAAAATTAGTCTAATTTGCACAATTTACGCACGAGAAAAAAACCTGTATTATATGTGATGTATCCCATGGTACTAAACATTCATACAAAAAATTATTCAAATCAGAGCTTTCATATGGAAGTTCTGTACAAAAAACAGATTTCTGCATCATCAGTACAAAATGGCGACTGGCAGCCATCTTGAATTTCTGACCGCACCCAAAAACTCTCGTTCTCGTCCCACGGTCATAACAAAGGTACCCAAGAAGTTTCGTAAAGATCAATTCATAAATACGGCCTCTAGCCCGAGCCGTATCCAATTGTTGACGTACAGACAGAAGGCAAGACAGCCAGACGGACGACGGGCCATGACAAAAGCTCAAATTTGGCTTCGCCAAAGTTGAGCTAAAAATTAAATTGTTTATATCTGATATTTTACCAAAGTCAATAAAAGTGTTCCTTGAGTGCAACAAGGCTTTGCAATGCTTTAGCATTACAAAGGCTTCTTGCATGGAAGGGACCTAATACACCACCACCCATGCTATTCTATAGATTATGAGGCCTAAAACATAAACCAAACCAAGAACATAAATTTTTTAATGGCAAAGAAATAATTACAAAAATAAATGAAAGTGTCAATGACACTGTAGCTCAACTTGACAAACTTGAACTTGGTAAGTTATAAATGAAATGGCAAAATTGAAGATCATTGGTACCTATGTCATTTTTTTTGCCAGTGGCAACATTTTTTGACAGAAACCGAAGAAAATCGATAGCTCCCATCTAGAGGCCTCCCCAAACAAGCATGCCAGGTTTCAAAGCAATCCGATCATAAATGTGCCCTGTAGGGTGTATAAAAGTGAAATACTGTGGTCTGACCAGACTAAATTCTAAGAACGTTGGCCGTGGCAACATTTTTTGACGGAAATGGAAGAAAATCGATAGCTCCCATCTAGAGGTCACCGTAAATAAGCATACCAGGTTTCAAAGCAAATCTCATCATAAATGTGCTCTGTAGGGTGAGCCAAAGGGAAATATTGTGGTCTGACTAAACTAAGTTCTAAGAATGTTGACTGCGGCAACATTTTTTGATGGAAATTGAAGAAAATCGATAGCTCCCATCTAGAGGTCACCCCAAACAAGCATGAAAGGTTTCAAAGCAATCCGATCATAAATGTGCCCTGTAGGGTTTGCCAAAGGGAAATATTGAGTCTTCTGACTAAACTAAGTTCTAAGAACGTTGGCCGCGGCAACATTTTTTGACGGAAATTGAAGAAAATCGAAAGCTCCCATCTAGAGCTCTCCCCAAACAAGCATACCAGGTTTCAAAGCAATCAAATCATAAATGTGCCCTGTAGGGTGTGCCAAAGGGAAATATTGAGGTCTGACTAAACCGAGTTCTAAAAAACGTTGGCCGCGGCAACATTTTTTGACGGAAATTGAAGAAAATCAATAGCTCCCATCTAGAGGTCACCCCAAAGAAGCATGGCAGGTTTTAAAGCAATCCGATCATAAATGTACCCTGTACGGTGTGCCAAAGGGAAATATTGAGTCTTCTGACTAAATTAAGTTCTAAGAACGTTGGCCGCGGCAACATTTTTTGACAGAAATTGCAGAAAATCGATAGCTCCCATCTAGAGGTCTCCCCAAACAAGCATACCAGGTTTCAAAGCAATCTGATCATAAATGGGCCCTGTAGGGTGTGCCAAAGGAAAATATTGAGGTCTGACTAAACTAAGTTCTACGAGCGTTGGCCGTGGCAACATTTTTTGGCGGAAATTGAAGAAAATCGATAGCTCCCATCTAGAGGTCACCCTAAATAAGCATACCAGGTTTCAAAGCAATCAAATCATAAATGTGCCCTGTAGGGTATGCCAAAGGGAAATATTGTGGTTTGACTAAACTAAGTTCTAAGAACGTTGGCCGCGGCAACATTTTTTGACAGAAATTGAAGAAAATCGATAGCTCTCATCTAGAGGTCACCCCAAAGAAGCATGCCAGGTTTCAAAGCCATCCGATCATAAATGTACCCTGTAGGGTGTGCCAAAGGGAAATATTGAGTCTTCTGACTAAACTAAGTTCTAAGAACATTGGCCGCGTCAACATTTTTTGACAGAAATTGAAGAAAATCGATAGCACCCATCTAGAGGTCTCCCCAAACAAGCATACCAGGTTTCAAAGCAATCAAATCATAAATGTGCCCTGTAGGGTGTGCCAAAGGGAAATATTGTGGTCTGACTAAACTAAGTTCTAAGAACGTTGGCCGTGGCAACATTTTTTGACGGAAATTGAAGAAAATCGATAGCTCCCATCTAGAGGTCACCCCAAACAAGTATGCCAAGTTTCAAAGTAATCTGATCATAAATGCGACCTGTGAGGTGTGCCAAAGGAAATTGTGGACGTACGTACTAACGTACTAACATACTAACGTACGTACGTACGTACGTACGTACGTACGCCGACGGACGAGAAGTGACGGCAATAGCTCAGCTTGACTTTGTCAAGTTGAGCTGAAAATCAAATAAAAAACCGCCAGCCCGTATATAATTTTACAAAAAATGGCCTGAGAAACAGAAGATCTGCTTTTGTGAGGGCTTACATGATTTCATTACATGATGGAAGTATCAAAGGCACTGTAGCTTACATTGACTTGATGGTGCAATTATAGGATTAATGGTCGTAATTATCTTACTTTTGTTGCATTCAAGTAAATTGTGACATAATTATTCAAGGTTCGTACCCCAAATTTAGTTTTAAATTCAGGGACTTTTCCAGGACTTTCAAGGACCTGAATCACAAATTTTCAGGACCTACATTTGTATCTGTAAAGTGAAATACTTGTGGTATTAATATCTTGTTCTTTTAATGTAAATTCAGCATTTGAAAAAATATTATTTTTCAAAAAATTTCAACAAAACCATATCATGCTCGTTCCAACGAGGGGTCACATGATATGGTTTTGTTGAAATTTTTTGAAAAATTTGAAAAAATTATATTTAAAATAATAAATTTTGATATCGTCTGCGTTGGGTACAGGGTTAAAACAGATCTTTTTCCATTGAAAGATATGCGATGTGGGTGGTTATAGTTATTGGGTTTGTTTCAATTATTTATTTATTGGTGTTTAAGGGCACATACTTATGCACTATGGCTAATCATGACCGTGATTTCATGGATGGAGAAAGCCGGAGTACCCGGAGAGAATCACCGAGCATGGACAAGCAACTGTCAGCTCCTCAACATTCTAACTCTGTTCAAGCTCCGCTCAAGCAGGGCTAGAGCGGTTGAAGACATGTGCACCATCGTCATGCAGTACGCCTTAGTACACTGCATCACCGTGCCCACATGTAGGCAGCCGGGATAAAGTGCCTTGCCAAGGACACAACGTGGGTCGTCCCGGACGGGGATCAAACTTGGGGCCTCTAGCATAGAAGTCCATCACTCTACCACTGAGCCACCATGCTCTGTTTGTTTTGATCAACAAGTGGAGACGTTTTGATTAATTCCTGTGGATGCTTTTACCAAAAATGGAAACATCTGGGCTACCATTCATGGGGCAGTTTCATTGAAGGGCCAATTTGACCAGCTCTCAGGGTATTGAGTGTTAAGATAATTTTCAGTGATAATCAGAAATGAAAGGGTTGTGTTCAAGTTGATACAGACAATCAGGGTGTTCTGATGAAGCAAAACTAAGCACAAACACAGTCACTTGTATCAGCCTCACTTTGAATTATTGTTACATTGCCAGTGGTCAAAGCCATTTGAACAAGCTGATCAAGGGAAAGAAATTAAGTCGATGTCTGGTTGACAATTTTTATACTTGAAAAGTTAAAAAATTTATAGTAATTTATATATTTTTTATACTTACCAATGACCCAGACTTAGCTGGTGCTAACTCTAACAAAACCAGGGCCAAACACAAATTTTGCCCCCCAATCCCCAAAATTTGCATCCAAAACAAAAAGAAATCATGTCCTAAAGGACCTCCATACTACGCCTCTACTGCGCATGCGCAGTGACGCAGACGTCCCGAAATTGGCGCCAATTATCATTCTTACTGGCAGTGCCTGGTCAGCGCTATGTACTCAGTGGGGAGGCAAGAGTTCCCAACTCCAGGGAGGGCCATCCCCGTCTGGGTCATTGGTAAGTATAAAAAATATATAAATTACTATAAATTTTTTAACATTTTTATACTGTACCAATGACCCAGACTTAGCTGAATAGTAAACAGGCTGGAGGGCCTAGGACATAAAGGAAAATCCAATAAGCTCAACTATATAGTAAAGAGGTAACCCCTTAAGGAGAAAAGGAGTATTAGGCTTTACATGTATCTTTCTTATTTAATATTAAATTAGAAAGATACACTACCCTTAATAATTGAGCACAATAACATTCATGTTCTCTATTAACATCCAGTATAACCCTTATACTAATTATTTTTAAAGCAAGCCAATAAATAAAGTAGTCCAGAGAACTGAGACTCTTTATAGTCATTTAAAAGTGTCCGAGTATTGTATATTAAAGCCCGTTTGACACTTGACATATACAAATGCTTCACACCGAGCTACACTTTAAAAATAAGACATGAATGAATTTAAACATTAATATTACACTTTAAAACCATCCCGGAAGCGACTCAGAAATACTGACTTGGAGGAGGCATTCCCTTGCTTTTCACTATAAAGCAGGTGACCTAAGGGAACACCCGCCCCCCCCCCCCCCCCCCCCCCCTTCCCCTTGCCCTGGGTCAAAAAGCCCAGAGCGAAGAGGGCAGCCGGACGGAGTCACTGCCAGAACAGAAAGCCTGCATAACTATAGTTGCAACTGTTTAGTGGACGACATTCTGAGCAACAGATAACGGACCTAAACAATGCAGGTCTCCAGAAATGGACTCAATATTTCTGAGATAAAAATTCGTAAATGTGGATGGCTGAGACCAATAAGCAGCCTTCATTAAATCTGTAATAGCAACACTATTAGCATAAGCCCAGGAAGTAGAAAGAGCTCTTACTTCATGAGCAGAAATCTTAAGCACAGACTGCTGAGAAGAAGATAAATCTTCATAAGCAGTACGGATAGTTAACTGAATCCATCTGGCAATAGAATGGACTGAAATATCCTTTCTATTAGGCATCAAAGACAGAAAGAAACGTTTCCGTCCCTTTCTGATAAACTGAGATCTCTGTTTATAGATACGTAATGCTCTAACAGGACAGAGTAAAGGCCTACGCCCGTCTGAAGACGGAAGAGCCTTAATAACAATAGGTTCCGGATATTTATTAGGAGCCTGATTCTTAGCTAAAAAACCCACATTAGTAGTGAAGGTGATAGTGTTCCCAACACTACGATAATGAGAATCATCCACCGATAGTGCATGAAGCTCACTGACTGTTCTAGCAGAAGAGAAAGCTAAGAGAAAAGCTGTCTTATAAGATAAGAATTTGAAAACTACTGTCCCAAGAGGTTCAAATGGCTTTTCCTTCAATTTAAGAAGAACCCAAGCTAAATTCCACTTAGGAATTAATCTAAGAGTTCTGGGTCTATTTATCGAAAAGTTTCTAACCAACTTCGATAAAGAGACATTAGATCCAATTTGTAAACTATCATGATGTGCATAGGTATCAGATAACATAGATCTATAACCCTTTATAGTAACAGGCTGCAGTTTGATTTCGTCAAACAAGTATACTAGAAAGTTTGCAATGTCTGGTATAGAGGGATCGAATATATCTACAGAATGATCCCTACACCAACGACGAAAAACCTTCCACTTAGCCGCATAGTTTAGCGAAGAGGAGATCCTCCTACAGTTAGAAATTGCGTCCACTGCTCGTCCTGTAAAGTGCTTGCCATGCAAGAAGGACCGCACAACGGAAAAATGTGAAGGTTGAGACCTTGCGGGTTGTGATGGAGTTGGCGCGATTTCCCCTGCGAAAGAAGATCCTCCCGTGGAGGAAGCTTCCGCGGTAGGTCCCACAACAGACACCTGAGTAGATTTATCCACGGTCTCTGTGGCGACAGAGATGCTACCAACAGAATCTTGCATTGAGATTGTTTTATCTTTAGCAATACTTGTTGAATTAACGGCGCTGGAGGATACGCATATCCTATCATTCCGTCCCAAGGGATCGACAGAGCGTCTACTGCAAATGCTCTTGGATCCGGACACGGAGACACATACGTCTGCAACTGATTGTTGAGATGTGTCGCAAATAAGTCTATCATTGGCCGTTCCCATTGGTAGCAAATCTGATTGAATACTTGTTTGTTGAGAGTCCACTCCGACGGCAACAAGCGACCCTTTCGTGAAAGGGAGTCTGCTAGCACATTCAGACGACCCGGTATGTGACGGACCGAATGAAGAACGTGATGTTCTAACGCAAACAGAAGGATTGAACAACGGAACTGAATGAGTGCCTCCCTGATTCCGTATATACGCCACTACTGTCGTATTGTCGGATAGGATTTGGACATGAGCATTGTGAATAATGTCCATCCATTGACGTAACGCAAGCCAAATTGTCATCATTTCCTTGATGTTTATGTGCTTGCACAGGAATTGCGGATCCCAAAGACCCTGGCATCTCGAATCCGTTGGGATTAATGATGCACCCCAACCTGTTTGACTGGCATCCGTCATAATGGTAAAACTCGGATCCGGCAACTGCAGCGGAACTCCTTGAGTTAACCACTGAATGTTTGCCCAAGTCTGAATCTCTTGTTTCACTTGATCTGACAAGAGAACGTCTACATCGAGCGAATGAATTTTCACACTCCAATTCTGAGTCAGGAAAATTTGAAGAGGACGTGTGCGTAACCGCCCCATCGGAATGAGATCCGCGGCGGCTCCGCACAGACCTATCAGTCTCATAAATTCTCTCGCCGTGACTTTGTCTGCGTGCAGACAATAGCGAGCGTAACAACTGACTAATTTCGCTCTGGTTAACGGCAGACGAACGAGATTGTTGTGCGTCTCGAAGCTCATTCCCAGATGAGTGAATGACTTGGATGGCACCAGATCCGACTTCTCCTCGTTTACTATAAAACCGAGACGTCGGAGCAATAGAAGAAGATTCTGAACATCGTTCTGAAGCGTTAACTCGTTGCCGTACCTCTGAAGAATGTCGTCCAGGTAGGCCGACGTTACCGCAGACGAATGAGCTCGGAAGTAGATCATTACCGAGTTCATTACCCGAGTGAAAGCCCAGGGTGCTAGATTCAATCCGAAGCACATCGCCCGGAATTGATACACCACTCCTAGGACTGCGGAGCGTAGATACTTTCGGAATGTCGGATGTACCATGACGTGAAAGTACGCATCTTTGAGATCTATGCTCGTTGCATAATCGTTCACCCGAATACTCGCTCTGACCGATCGAATCGTCTCCATATAAAACTTCGGAGCGACGATCAGCTTGTTTATCCAGCTCAAATCTATGACTGGACGGAATGAGCCGTCTGGTTTCGGAACCAGAAACAGATGGCTGTAGAATCCCGGAGATTCCTGGTTTTCTACGACCTCTACCGCGTTCTTCATTAAAAGAGACTGCACCTCTGATAACAGAGCGTCTCTTTTGTGCGGATTTGACGGAAGATGAGTCCACTTTGGACTTCGAGTTAATGGAGGCTTTCGTTTCAAGGATATCTTTAGACCTTCCGAAGTCACTCCTCTCACCCAAGGGTCGTCCGTAATCGACGCCCATTCTTGTGAAAAGCTCGACAATCTTCCGCCAACCGGAACGCGATAGAGGTTTAAGCCATCACCTCCTGGACCTGCGAGGCCTGCGGTAGGAGAAACCACATCTTCCACGACCCGCACCTCGCCCCGTCGACCTTGGGGCGTCCGACCGATTGTCTCGGCCTGAAGGACGTCCCGAATGAGAGTCGCTATCCTGACGGTCTCTCGAATAAGACCAAGAGGACGCACCGGAACCTCTATAGGAACCTCTCTTGGGCGCATTAGACCCAGAAGTGCCTGTCTTATTCGTGTCTGCTGTATCCGACTTCTTAGGAGCAGATTTGAACAACAGAGAATCCTTAGCTTTCTTTGTAATTTTATCATAAATAGCGGAAAGCTTGCCGTCAAAGAGAAGTTCTCCTGAGACCGAAGCGACTCTAAGAGAGTTCTTCACCTTAGAATCCACTAATGTGGATGTAGCTAGGGCTGCGTCACGTCTAACCAACTCCAGATTTGCCACTGAAAGGGCGGAGTTACACGTGGAATAAGCTACTGCCCTTGAAAGAAGTCTTAAAGAGGATTGTATATCCCGAAACTCTTTCCCCTGAAGGTGCAGTGATAACGCCTTAGTAAGGTGATCTGCGTAAGAAAAGGCATCTAAATTGGCTCTATTAGACGCAATAGCTGTTTCCAACACCGCGGTTGGAATAGAAGCTGACGACGGTAATGATAGCTCTAAGTCTTCGGCCTCGTCGTCCATACGCAGAGGAACTCTCGGTATACCCTGTCCTGCCGTATCGAATTTATTCCTTGCATTAATGAAAGGCAGGTTGAGAGTATTAGCGGACAAGAAACCTGCTTTCCCCGTCCTGGAAGCAAGTTTAAATATAGCGTCGTTCAATAATTCAAATGTTCTTGCAACATTATTGGACTGCGACGGAAACTCGGGAGCAATGTCCCTGAACCGCTCAAAAAATTCAGAGTCCAATGACGCTATAATTCTCTTGTCCGGAAGCGGAGCAGTCTGGCCCGACGGAACAACTTGAGGGAGAAAGTGCCGGATGAAGTCCACGGCAGCTTTATGTTGTTCCGAAAGGGATAGCTCCAAGTCATCCGTATCCCTTTCACCATCCGGTCGGACCTCATGATGTTCCCGGTCGTCCGCCCCCGGCGGAGCGTACCGACCCAGTACCGTCGGATAATTCTCGAACCGACACCGTTTCTGTCGGCTGCTGGGATGCTGCGATAAGCTGTGCTATCTGCACAAGAATGTCCGGCGTCGAGACCTGCGGAGGCGCAGTCTTTCGCTGCTTCGCCGAGGGCAGCTCCGCATCAGATGGCTCCCGCATATTTTTCCTAAGCGAACGTCCGGAGTCCATCGGTCTCGAATCCCTGGCTGCCGGATGGTGTGGCCTGGTCGCCGAAGAATCCTTGATTGGCGAAGCTGGTAATATATCGGCGGTCACGCAGCCAAGGTGCGGTCGTGTGCGCTGACAAGAAGAGGAAGCCTTAACAGTCTCTGCGGACTTCTTATACAACGGAGCGTCCCGAGCGACGGACGTATGCTCCGCTAAAGACACATTTTGTACCACAACATCTGGTCCCAGATGTTGTTGTACGAGAGAGGGGCCTCTCTCGCTCGCGGCCCGGCTGGACCTGGACGAGCTAGGAACCGGACTCAAAGGCTTCCTCCGTTCTCGCTTACTATCCGCCGTCACTAGTGTGCATCTATTATGTTTATAGTGCTCGCATCACCCAAAATTTCCTCTTGGACCGCATCGGACGAACCCGGCTGCCGAACCATTCGGTGAATGGACGCTACACCGGGCGAGCTAGCGGACGACATTTGTCTAATCTCCATGAGCACTTTTGCCGCTAGCTCTGAATTCATTTGTGACGACGGACGCACACTTGAAGAAGATAACATGGAAACATCACCCTGTTCTGGTTCCTCTGAAATAGAAACTGAGAGAGTAGAGTGACCTTGCGGAGAAAGAGCCGGCATCGCTCTTTCTCCAGAAACAACATATCGTGACACACGTTTCCAATGTTTCTCATCCCAATGTTCACATATAGGACAGGGATTAATGCGAGAACACTGACTACAATTAATACAATGATCATGAAAGTCAGAGGAAGATTTCTTCCTATTACAATTTGAACAACGTCCCTTCATTGTGAAAGAACAACAATAAGTCCTAGTTACTCGCAAAAACCCCTGACACAAAGATACATAATAACATGATCCATTAATAAATGAAAAAACAATTGCAAAACAAAATAATTTTGAAAAAATATTTTTTCAGCGAAGCCCAAGTTGCTGAAAAGTAACGTTGAGCCCCGATGGATCCGATGGCAAAGTGTGGTCAAAAATTTTAAATTTATATTGAATAATTAATGAGACACTTTCGGATAATATAAATGTATCTTATAGTGAGATAAACTACAGCAAAGGCAAACAGCCCCCCTCAAAAAAGGCTGTTGCCAATGAAAACAAACAGTGTAAAAACACCAGAAAACATGACTCCAGGCACTGAAAAAACTGGCCCGGAATCAGTCATCAATTACACTCTATCTGATGCAAAACAGAGACTCCCAGGGGAGAATCTGTAGAACATCAGATGGAAGATGCAGAACACAAACGTTATACACCCATGGGTGAAAACGTAACTATGGGGAAAATAACAGAAAACATTCTGTAACCAAGCAACTCTCCCAGGAAATTTTAGAAATGAAATTTCTCAAAAATATGCCAAAAGCATGGGAGAATTGCAAGGGGGGACTTTAGAAGGCTAGGGGAGAGGAAACACTGAATAAGCAGTGCAACAATTAGCAAGAATGACAACAAGAGGCCCATGCCTCGAAAATAGGCAACTTAACATAATTTCATCAAAAAATTTTAAGTACAGCCCTGATTATTTTTTGTCACTTCTTTTTCCTCTCCTCCTTCTATCCTCCTTAGAATCACATTTTCTCCAAAAATTACGTGTCTGGCATCCTTTAAACTGAGATTTACAAGCACAAAGATCAGTGAGATGTTGACTGATGAAGGGCCAAACAGAGAATGATAATTGGCGCCAATTTCGGGACGTCTGCGTCACTGTGCATGCGCAGTAGAGGCGTAGTATGGAGGTCCTTTAGGACATGATTTCTTTTTGTTTTGGATGCAAATTTTGGGGATTGGGAGGCAAAATTTGTGTTTGGCCCTGGTTTTGTTAGAGTTAGCACCAGCTAAGTCTGGGTCATTGGTACAGTATAAAAATATTTATTGCCATACTTGAAACTTGTAAGTGCAGATTCGCAAATACAGTGGAACCCTGTTAATTGAATAGCCAAATTATTCAATTAACAGGAGTATTCAATTAACAGGGATTGTATCACTTTCCTGTATTCTAGATAAACTTAGCATTTATGCTATTATATTTTGATTGACAGAGAGCTCCATGAGCTCTGTCAAACAAGATATAATACATTGAATGCCTGTATTGGATGTACTGAGGCCAAATAGGTCTATAAACAAAGGAAAACTGAGTCGAGTCAGGGTAATTTCTCGACAGATTGCAAGATTTTTTTATTCAATTAACAGGAGTTTACTCTATAACCTATATTCAAATGACAGGTCAAATTTGTACTGGAGGTATGGTAAATGGTTTTGTGTTGGAAGATTATATTCAAATAACAGGGTTATTCAGCTAGGAGATACCCAATTCAGTGGGTTCCACTGTACTGGCATGTATTTCCAATATCGCCCAACTTGGCACAATTTGCTCAGTGGCCATCTTTTAAGTCATGTCTGAGCCATTCAAAACTCTTTTTTCTCCAGCAACCTTTTTCTTAAAAGTACACTTATATAGCATTTTGTATAATCTAGTCATGTAAAACAAGAATTGAAAATTTAAGTACAATTCAACAGCATCAGATGAAACATGGAAATAACAAAACATAAATTGACCTTTGATAGGTGCATGTCAGGGCTCCAAAAATTTTGACTCGTTTTCCAGAACTTTCAATGAGAGACCTGACAAAATGTTAATTGTCCAAGATTTTCCAGGCCTGGACTTTTAAAATGGCAAATTTCAGGATTTTCAAGATGGTCAGTCATGGTCTTGAATACACCCCCAGCTGGAAGTTGAAAGCCCTGGGGGCCACTGGGTTTGAGGAAACCAACTCAAACACAAAATCTTACAATTCGGATATTGGAGCTGACTTGAATTGTTACAAGTACAAGTTCACAGATTTTGGGCTGAAAAAAAGAAAAATGGGCAAAATAACAGCACTTATACTTAATATAAGAGTTAACAACTACACTCGCAATAAAACACATGTATAAGCAATATTGATCCCCATAATATGCAATAAAGTTTACTTTAACACAACTTCTTACAACAGAAAATTCAAAAAAGTTTTCACCCGAAAAAAAAAAAAAAAACATTTGAAGAAAAATGTCAATAAAATAGGGGTTAAAGCCTGTAGTTATGGTCCTAAATAACACACAACTCCAATCTGAAAGTCCTAGGGCCACTGGGTTCAAACAAAATTTACTTAAACACAAACGCTTACAAAATTGGACGTTGATGCTAGGGTCATGGCATTACCTCACCTCAGTTTCATAGCAGGGGAGCTAAAAAATGAAAGTGACATTGTAGCTCAATTTATTTAAGACATGTACATGTATAGTATGTGACACAGCAATGACAAACATCTAGGTAATGACCTGATAACAAAGGTACATGTAAAGTATTTTAACGGTCTGTACATAAATGCTGACCATAGCCTGTAACAAATATATAGGTAAAGTATTGTAAAAGTGGGGTGACAGTTAGATGCTAAACTAGAAAAGAAATATTGGAGTCCCGGAGTGGGTCTGACTGAACCTAAAAATATTTGTTCTCATAGCACAGTGATAACAAAGTCACCCAAAAACACTTGTTTCTGTCACAAGGTGATAACAAAGGTACCCCAAGAAGTTTCGTGAAGATCAGTTCATAAATACAGACTCTAGCCCGAGCCGTATTGACATGTGCACTTACAGTGTATAAGTAGTACTGAACAAATCAAAGTTCATCTAATTTGCATAATTTCTGCACGAGAAAAAACCTGTATTATATATGATGTATTCCATGTTACTAAACATTCATAAAATAATTTATTCAAACCAGAACTTTCATACAGAAGTTCTGTACAAAAAACTGATCGCACTAATTTTGGTACAAAAAGGCTGCTGGTGGCCATCTTGGAATTTTGGACCGCACCCAAAAACACTTGTTCTTGTCCCACAGTGATAACAAAGGTACCCAAGAAGTTTCGTAAAGATCGGTTCATAAATATGGCCTCCAGCCTGAGCCGTATATAAGTTGTGTACAAAAAACTGATTGGACCTAATTTCTGTACAAAATGGCCTCACCCAGAAACACTCGTTCTTGTCCCAAGGTGATAACAAAGGTACCCAAGAAGTTTCGTGAAGATCAGTTCATAAATACAGACTTTAGCCCAAGCCGTATTGACACATGCACTTACTGTGTATAAGTAGCACTGAAAAAATCAAAGTTCATCCAATTTGCATAATTTCTGCACGAGAAAAAAACCCGTGTTATATGTGATGTATTCCATGTTACAAAACATTCATACAAAGATTTATTCAAATCAGAACTTTCATTCAGAAGTTCTGCACAAAAAAACTGATTGCACTAACTAAAGTACAAAATGGCTGCTGGTGGCCATCATAAATTTTGGACTGCACCCAAAACCACTCGTTCTTGTCCCACGGTGATAACAAAGGTACCCAAGAAGTTTCATAAAGATTGGTTCATAAGTCCGGCCCCTAGCCCGAGCCGTATTGGCATTTGCAGTTACAGTGCTGAAAGTAACATTAAATTGATCAAAGTTAGTCTAATTGGCATAATTTAGGCACGAGAAAAAAGCCTGTATTATATGTGATGTATCCCATAGTACTAAACATTCACACAAAACATTATTCAAATCAGCACTTTCATGTGGAAGTCCTGCGCAAAAATCTGATTGCACCTAATTTTGTACAAAATAGCTGCCAGCAGCCATCTTGAATTTCAGACTGGGCCCCCAAAACACTCATTCTCGTCCCACGGTGATAACAAAGGTACCCAAGAAGTTTCGTAAAGATCGGTTCATAAATACGGCTCTAGCCCGAGCCGTATTGGCATTTGCACTTACAGTGCTGAAAGTAACACTAAATAAATCAAAGTTAGTCTGATTTGCATAAGTTACGCACCAGAAAAAAACTTGTATTATATGTGATGTATCCCATGGTACTAAACATTCATACAAAAAATTATTCAAATCAGAGCTTTCATATTGAAGTTCAGCGCAAAAATCTGATTGCACCTAATTTTGTACAAAATGGCTGCAAGCAGCCGTCTTCCTCATATTGAACTAAGTTATAATTCGGGCTCCCACAGGGAGCTCAAATATGAACCCAGGGACTTGGTTTTAACAAATTTGAGTCTCACCTCCCTAACGATAAAGTATGCCAAATATCAAAAGATTCTTACTGGTGGATGTGAAGAAGATTTTTAAAGAATGTTCCTCATACTGAACTAAGTTACAATTCGGTCTCCCACAGGGAGCCCAAATATGGACTCAGAGACTTGGCTTGAACAAACTTGAATCACACCTCCCTAAGGATGCTGTATACCAAATATCAAAACTTTCCGACTGCTGGATCTAAACAAGAAGACTTTTAAAGAAAATTCCTCATATTGAACTAAGTTATAATTTGGTCTCCCACGGGGAGCCCAAATATGAACTCAGAGACTTGGCTTGCACAAACTTGAATCACACCTCCCTAAGGATGCTGTGTACCAAACATCAAAACATTCTAACTGCTGGATCTGAACAAGAATATTTTTAAAGAAAATTCCTAATTCAGGCCCAAATATGAACCCAGAGACTTGGCTTGAACAAACGTGAATCTCACCCCCTAAGGATGCTGCATACCAAATATCAAAAGATTCTGATTGGTGGATCTGAAGAACAAGATTTTTAAAGAATATTCCTCATACTGCACTATTTTAAACATTTGGGCTCCCATAGAGAGCCCAAATATGGACCCAGGAATTTGGTTTCAATAGACATGTGAAACAATCTTCCAAAGATGTTGTATGCGAAATATGAAAGCTTTTGGAGCAGTGGTTTTGGAGAAGAGTCTTCAATATTTTCCCCATTACCCACAGTGTTAAAAAATGCTGACTCAGCATTTTTTCAAAGCCCTGAAAAAGTACCCTATGATAAAACCAATAGCAATTTTTTTCTCACCATTCCATTCTGTTGGTCCTAAGGAAGCTTCACACCAAATAAGAATTCTCAGAGTTGTGTAGTTTTGGAAATATGGGCGTTTGAAATTTTTTTTTATTTTTAGCTCCTGTGGTTCCCACGGGGCATTTTGAAAACGTTTTTTGGCATAAATCAAATACTCATGACCCATTAATACTTCACATCAAATTTGGTTCAAATCGGTCTCTCGGTTTGGAAAATAGAAATTTTGGGTGGGGCAAAAATTCTTGTCCCTCCAGTAATGACGACAAATATTACCCCTCAAACTTCTCTTGAACAAACTTGAGTCTCCACCTCAAAACGAAGCTGTATACCAAATATCAAGTCTCTGCTACAACTGGTTCATGAGAAGATTTAAAAAATTTTTTAGGCATTTTGGCCCCATCTCCTCCTCAATATGAGCAGAAACCCAATTTGAAAAAAACCCAAATACCCCTATATAATCACTACTCATGTGAAATTTCATTAAAATGTGGCCAGTGGTTTGGGAGAAAAAGACCCAAATACCACCTTCACGACAGATGACAGACAAAAAGTGATCAGAATAGCTCACCATGACTTTCAGTCAGGTGAGCTAAAAATAAAACTTAAATGGTTTAGGCCCCAAAAAGTAGATCTTCTGTTTCTCAGGCCATTTTTTTGTAATATTGCGTGCGGGCAGGTTCAAATATATCAATAAAATTAACGATTTAGGCTTACAAAAATTAAAAATCTGTTTCTCAGGTCATTTTGGCTGCCGCATGCTCTATTTTTATAACAAATGTCAACTTAAAAACAAGAGGCCCCACGGGGCCTGAAGCGCTCATCTTGTACAGAACACAATTTAAACAGAGTCCAAGAATGAGTCTACATTAAGCAAGCCATCTCCATAGGCTACACTGTCAATCCTGGAGTCCCTCAGGAGTGACAAAAATAATCTGGGCATCATGCCTTTTCTTCAGTTGATCATAAGTAAAATGTAGAGCTCCCCTATGAAGCCCCTTGATACAACCTATGTGGATTAATCTTAGTACCTCTAGAGGGTACTGAATACAAAATTTTTAATTCTTCAGCAAAATGGCCAATTCCGGCTCCCATAGAGAGCCCAAATATTAACCCAGGCTCTTGATTTGGACACAGTTAAATCTGACTTCCCTAGAGATGTTGTGTACCGAATATGAAAGCATTCTGACTGTTGGATCTGAAGAAAAGAAATTGTAAAGAAATTTTTTCGAGCCCAAATACTGACCTATGGATCTGATTTGAACAAACTTGAATCTGACCCCCTAGAGATCATTTTTGAAGAAATTCCCTCATATTGTACTAAGTTAAATTTCATGTTCCCATATGGAGCCCAAATATTAACCTAGGCACTCGAATTGAACAACCTGGAATCTGACCCCCCTAGAGATGTTGTATACCAAATATCAAAGCATTCCGACTGGTGGATCTGAAGAAGAAGATTTTTAAAGAAATTTTCTCATATTGCACTAAGTAAAAATTTGGGCTACCATAGTGAGCCCAAATATATACCTAGGAATTTGATTTGAACAAACTTGAATCTGACCCCATAGAGATGTTGCATACCAAATATCAAAGCATTCTGACTGATGGATCTGAAGAAGAAGATTTTTTTAAATTACCCTCCATATTGAACAAAGATAAAATTTGGGCTTCCGTAGGAAGCCCAAATATTAACCTAGGGACTTGGTTTGAACAATCTAGAATCTGACCCTCATAACAATGATGTATACCAAATATTAAAAGATTCTGACTGGTGGTTCTGAAGAAGAAGATTTTTAAAGAATATTC
Source organism: Pictodentalium vernedei (assembly GCA_031216915.1). Lineage (NCBI taxonomy): Eukaryota > Metazoa > Mollusca > Scaphopoda > Dentaliida > Dentaliidae > Pictodentalium > Pictodentalium vernedei. The sequence goes on along the minus strand of CM062291.1, from coordinate 413,734,351 downwards.
CCCATATTACCCTATGTTAAAACTTCGGGCTCCTGTAGAGAGCCCAAATATGAACCAATGAGCTTTATTTCTACATACTTTTATCTGACCCCCCTATGAATGCTGTATACCAAATATCAAAAGATTCTGATGATTGGTTCTGGAGAAAAGATTTTTTTAAGTTTTTGCAAATATGCTGACTCAGCATTTTTTCGATGCCCATTACAGAACACCCTAACATAACCGATGGCAATTTTTTTTTACCATTCAATTCTACTGGTCGTAAGGATACTTCATACCAAATAAAAGCTCTCTGTTCCGTGGGGTTTGGGAAATATGGGCGTTTGAAAATATTTCTATTTTTAGCTCCCAGGGTTTCCATGGGGATGCGGGAATTTTTTTTTTTGCATGGGTCAAGTACTTATAACCCAATACTACCACAAACCAAATTTGGTTCATACCGGACCATCGGTTCAGAAAATAGAAATTTTGGGCGGGACCAAAAATCTTACCCCTCCTATTACAAAGCCAAATATTACTTTACGAACTTCGTTTGAACAAACTTGATTCTACACCTCATATGGAAGCTCCATAGCAAATATCAAGTCATTGTACACACTGGTTCTTGAGAAGATTTTAAAAATATTTTGGAGCATTTTCCCCCACTCCCTCCCTATGGGGCTGGGCATGCTGAGTTGAACAAAAATGAAATGTCCCTTTGGGACCATCACTCACACAAACTTTCACTTGAATTGGCCCAGTGGCTTTGGAGTAGAAGACCAAAACATGGTGTTGACGGACGACGGACGGGAAGCGATTAGATTAGCTCAGCTTGACTTTGTCAAGATGAGCTAAAAATGAAAATTCATAGTCTATGTCTAATATTTTACCCAAGTTAATAAAATTGATGTTTGTTTGTTTGTTTGTTGGTGGTTAACGTCACATATTTATGCACCATGGCTAATCGTGACACAACATGGAGATGAAGTCAAGTTTAGTCAATCGTTGATCTACATGTTGCCCATTTTAGAGGACTTTCACCCCAAGCATTGGTGACTGGGTCCTATTTTACTAGTAAAGCGGAACTGGTTTACCACAGTAAACAAGTGCTGCTTACTTCCCGGGGTTCCCACGGGGAAATAAAATTGATAAATTTGTCCCTTGAGTGCAAGAAGGCTTTGCAATGCTTTAGCATTGCAAAGCCTTCTTGCACTCAAGGGATGAAATACACCACCACCCATGCTATTCTGTAGATTATGAGACCTAAAACATAAAACAAACCAAGAACTTTTGCTGACAAACAAATAATTACTAAAAAAAATAAAAAAATGCCGATAGGATCACCGATCCAATGTCGAGTTGTGACGGCACAAAAGTGGGTTTAATCATTATCAACTTATCGTCCGGAAACCAATTGTTTACAATTTACTATGTGAAGGGTCAGTGTGACCTTGACCTTTGACCTAGTGATTCCAAAATAAATAGGGCTCTTTCTTGCACTAATGCCAACCTACCTATGAAGTTTCATGAACGTAGGTGGAACCATTGTCAAATTATCATCTGGAAACTAATTGTTTACGATTTTTAATGTTCAAGGTCACTGTGACCTTGGCCTTTGACCTAGTGAGTCCAAAATAAATAGGGGTCTTCCACTCACCTAGGCCAACCTACCTATGAAGTTTCATGAATGTGGGTCAAACCATTATCAATTATTGTCCGGAAACCAATTGTTTACGATTTACTATGCTGCAGGTCACTGTTACCTTGACCTTTCACCTAGCAAGTCCAAAATAAATAGGTTCTTCCTCTCACTGATGCCAACCTACCTATTAAGTTTCATGAACATGGTTCGAAACATCATCAAGTTGTCATCCAGAAACCAAATGTTTACGATTTACTATGTTGAAGGTCACTGTGACCTTGACCTTTCACCTAGCGAGTCCAAAATAAATAGGGTTCTTCCTCTCACTAATGCCAACCTAACTATGAAGTTTCATGAACATGGGTTGAACCATCATCAAGTTATCATCTGGAAACCACTTGTTTTGATTTACTATGTTCAGGGTCACTGTGACCTTGACCTTTGACCTAGTGAGTCCAAAATAAATAGGGTTCTTCCTCTCACGAATGGCCAACCTACATATGAAGTTTCATTAATGTGGGTTGAACCGTAGTCAAGTTATCATCTGGAAACCAATTGTTTACAATTTACAATGTTCAAGGTCACTGTGACCTTGACCTTTGACTAAGTAAGTCCAAAATTAATAGAGTTCTTCCTCTCACCAATACCTCCCTACCTATGAAGTTTCATGAACATGGGTTGAACCATTATCCAGTTATCATCCGGAAACCAATTGTTTACGCCCACCCGCCATTCACCAAACTATAAGTCGAGTTTGACTTCGTCACAACTCGACTAATAAAAAAACGCCTGCCCGCATGCAATTTTACAAAAAAATGGCCTGAGAAACAGAAGATCAACTTTGTGGGGCCTAACTGATTTGGTCTATTATATAGAAAGAAACAGTTAGAAAGCAAACTTACCTTTCCCCCTGTAACAGAGAAATTGGCAAATATGCAGTATTTCTCATTTTTATGCGATGTGTATGTTTTCAAACACTGAAATAAAACATAGAAAAATAATCAAATGACAAAGTTCCTTAATAAAAAAAATAAAAAAAAAATATCACAAAAATGTTAAAAATGAATTCTGAACCTTAACTCCACCCTTAGTTAGGTCTGTCCCCGATATTTGGGACAAATCTTGTGATCAAACAGTTAACTTTATCGGCTTACACAATCGGTCGACTATAGGATATCAGAATCGAATCAGCACTACCAGAAAAATATCGGTTCTCACAGAGTGTAATTTTTTTCAAACACAAGTCACAAATCACCAACGACAATTTCGTAAATTGCCTGCTGACAGCAAGAAATCAGCAGAGTACTATCATACTACCAACTGACAGCTCCGATAGATTTACAACCCCCAGTTTCGATGAGATAATAAGCAAATATAAAGTCTAAGTTACTGACTATTTTCATGATATGAACAATGAATATGAAGGATAACAGGTCCCGAGAAATGTTACATATCCCTCGCGGACCAATATCATCATTCAGTGGTATGATGTACACAGCAAAAAATAGTCGACTATAAAAAATAATAATCAACTATAGCACCTTCAGGAGGTCAGTCGACTCGATTAATCGAATAGTCTTGGCAGCCATAAACATGGATATACAATTCATAATCGGAATCGGCAAATTATGACTGAATAATCGGTAATCGATTCATGGGCCTTTGATGTAATTGGCTGATCACAAGACAAATCATCCCACATTAAACTGGTTTGGGGACAAAACGCTCCATAACCGCTGACAACACTTTCTCCCCCCCATTTCCTGTACAAGATATGCATGTCTCATGTGAGAATGCCATGTGAGATCTATCTCACATGACCCGCTTGAACGGCTTATTAGCATATTTAATGAGCACAAGAATATTCAATCATCGCATGTTCTTCTGTAAACAAATAACCTGGTGTCATGTTTCGGAAATATTTGCAGATGGACGCTTGTCGAAGAAAATAGAAATAAAAACAGGTCTGCAAAACCAAAGGACACTTGACTCTTTTATATGAATTTTTGGATGAACCCCATTATGAGTGGAAACGAGTTGCAAGAAATTCCCATCGAAAAGTTATGCGAATACGTTGTAGAAATCGGAATGTGTCATGTTCATTTCACTACAAATCTTTAACCCCTGTCTTGCCATCTTTGGGATTTAATTTTGTGATATATACCTGTAGTATACACAGAACTTTTGTGTGCTCTTTCTTTCCGATAAGCAAATCAGTTTTTTTTCAGAAATGGACAACAAAATTGCTCGATATGGCTTTTGATGATGTCAGAGTGTTTTGCTGGGGGGAGGAAAATTATCCCTGATGGGGATGGGTGTGAGATGAGTAAATTTCACGTTTGGGACAAGATAATTGGTCCAGCCACTTGGCAAGCCTCGTGTCTGGCCCAAATATCATGCCCTCGGGTGAGATTTCCCAATCTCACACCCTCACGCATCAGAGATAATGATAATCTCACCATAGCATTATGATACTGTAATTGCCAGTGGGGGATTATCATCGGTTTAAATTTAGCTCTTTCCACATTCTACTGCCCAAGTCTATCCTCACAGACCTTGGAATGTTTGTTTTATTTCTGAACTGTTAAAGAGGTAGATCTGAACAGTTGTCATTATAACAAAAGTGATTTAATATTGGCTACATTGTATTTGAATCAAGCTGAGGTGAGAAGACAAATGTGGGCATGCTCAGTTGGTCACATTGGATATTTCGACCAATGGCATTCCTGCATTTTCAACCTGGAAATTTCATTTGCTTGGGTAATCCCTAAAACATTCTGTATATTTTATCAGTTATTTCAAAGTGATTGACTGTTTCTATATACATGTCGATGTCACGATAGCATCTTACCTTAAAAATAGTGTGAAGAAATGTGTTTGATGTAATCTCAACACAAGGCATGTTACTATTTTCAAATTAACAAAAACATGCTGTTTATACTTCCATTGCTAACAAGCCTGGAAATAAGTAGGCTGTCATCTGCAGAATGAGGTCCCCAGAGGGTGAATGTGGTGATGCTACCCTTTGTGAACCTCAGTCTGAATCAAGGTTTCAGGCTTAAACAGAAATTGGAACCCAGAGGATATATTGGGGGATTCTACTTGCCCACTGTATGGGATAGCATCAGCAAATTCACCCTCTGGGGATCTCCATCTGCAAATGAGACTGCTTATTTCCAGGCCTGGTTTCTAAGAAAAATACGTTGATATTTGACTAGTGCACTATAGCTATCACTTAGAGGTGTGCTTTTCATAACTGTTAAGGCATGCTCATTTTAAAACTTCTCATGAGTAAGTGCGACATATGACAGACGTGCCTTTTCTGGGATTTTCAAGTAAAAGAGTGGTATACAGGGGGTTTCCACATCCTGGAAAAAATAATTTTAAAATTCTAGGGTAGGGTACTTAAGGGTTTTCAAGGAGTTCTGGGAACTCTCTACTGGCTATACCAGAATGCTGCTAAGATTATCGAAAGGAACCTTCCTCTAGTTGGGTCTGTCTTGCAGGGATGTGAATGGGACCAGATGAAAAAACTTAAATCATGTTTGCATGGTGGAAAGGTTGCAAAATCAAGCTTTATATCTCCATATAACTGAAGTCCTGTAGAGATAAAGCTTTTGTTGCCATTTCATTTCTTTGAAATTACATGAAAATGGTCTGAAGGACCATTTTCATGTAAATTTAAGGAAATAAAAATATGAGGTTGGGCAAGAAACAAGAGGCCCCAAGGGGCCTTGAGCGCTCACCTGACAAATTGGCTCTAAACTATGGCAAAGGTACATTTCACTTGACTGATAATTTGATAAACAGGAAGAGACACCAATAGAAGGACTAGTCTGGATTCTCTGCATCCTCTGTTTTGAAACAAAAATTTAAAAAGCTGTGTGTGTGTGTGTGGGGGGGGGGGGGGTTCCTCCCAAATCAGTCATGCCCCCCCAAACTAGGTGCTGCATGCCTTTTGGACCCTATCTCTCAATATTTCTGCATTCTGGTACCAATAAATGGGAGGAGACTTTACTACCTGTCCTGAAAGTGTATGCTACATTTGGGGTGCAGTGATGGCTGCATTTGTTTGACCAACTATTCCTCAAGGTGCCCAGGCAATTCTGTCAAACTTGCACGTTGTCTGAATGGTTGACCCAGATTGTCCTTCTGTTGTATTTGCCTATAATTTTGAAACATGAAACCATTTACCATATTTCAGTTATTCTTTTCTCAATGGTGCTTAGGTTGATCTCCACAAAACTTGCAGAGTGGAATTGCCTTTGGGGGTGTCTGCCCATAATTTTGAAACACAAAACCATTTACCATACTCCATCTCCATTTGCTGACAGGAAATTCTTATTTCTGTACCAACAACTTAACCTCTTACAATGAGGTAAACCATGGTCACCCTCATTCCGCCCTGTTGACCAAGGTACTTAAACCCAGACCCCTTTATAAATCTCCCCCACTATTTTTGATTTTTTTTTTTTGTACAGCTCTATTCGGCTGGTCATGAGGAAGCTTAGTGCTTAAAAAAATGTTCTGAGCCGTGCAATTTTTGAGATATGGCCATTTTTATTTTTTTTACTTTACTGTTTCTGGAGAAGATTTTTAAAGGTTTTTGCACCTTTCCGCCCCTTCTGGGGTCCCCATTGGGCGCGGTAACTTTAGTCACACAATTTCTAAATGACACATGCTAAGGAAGATACCAACCAAATTTGGTTCAATTTGGACCAGTGATTTAGGAGGAGAAGTTGTTTGAAAAGTGTTCACGACGACGGACGACGACGGACAACGGATGGAAAGTGATAAAGTTGAGCTCCCTTCAGTGAGCTAAAAATAGCAATTTAGGGGTGGGCTGTTAGCTAATCAGAAGCTGTGGCAGCCATGTTGGATGGTGGGCGGACATACCGAACACAATTCTGAAAGAGGACCACCCACTGGTTAACCTCAGCAAATTTTATTCAAATTGATCCAGCAGTTCTGAAGAAGAAGATTTTAATGTGTTTCCCTAATCACCAGCCATGGCAGCCATGTTAGATGGGCGACAGAGATTTCAAACACAATTCTTTGAGTGTTCCACCTAATGATCAATCCCAGAAAATTTTATGTGGCCCAGTGGTTTGGGAGGAGATGATTGTTGACGCGAGAAAAAGATTTTTTAATGTTTTTCCATTACCTTCAGTGTTAAAAAGTGCCAAGTCAGCACTTTTTCAGAGTCCCGAAAAAGTACCTTAGAAAAAAACCGTTAGCGATTTTTTTCTTCCATTCCTTTCCACTGGTCATAAGCAAGCTGCACAGCAAATAAAAAGTTTCTGAGCCGTGCAGTTTTGGAGATATGATCGATTTTAATTTTTTCTATTTTTAGCTCCTGGGGTTCCCACGGGGCTATGAGAAAATTTTCTTCAGCATAAATTAGATACTTATGACCCAATAAGTCCTCAAAAAAAATTTGGTTCAAATCGATCTCTTGATTCAAAAAATAGAAATTTAGGGGTGGAGCGTCAGCCAATCAGAAGCTGTGGCAGCCATGTTGGATGGCGGGCGGACAAACCGAACATAATTCTGAAAGAGGACCACCCACTGGTTATCTCCAGCAAATTTTATTCAAATTTATGCAGCGGTTCTGAGGAAGAAGATTTGAATGTGTTTTGCCAATCAGCAGCCAAGGCAGCCATATTAGATGGGCGACAGAGATTTCGAACACAATTCTTCGAGTGTTCCACCCAATGATCAAGCCCACAAAATTTTATTGAAATTGGCCCATTGGTTTTGAAGGAGATGATTGTTGACGTGAGAATAAGAGTTTTTAATGTTTTTGCATTACCTTCAGTGTTAAAAAGTGCCGAGTCAGCACTTTTTCAGAGTCCCGAAAAAGTACCTTAGAAAAAGACCGTTAGCGATTTTTTTCTACCATTCCTTTCCATTGGTCATAAGCAAGCTGCACAGTAAATAAAAAGTTTCTGAGCCGTGCAGTTTTTGAGATATGAGCGATTTTAATTTTTTCTATTTTTAGCTCCTGAGGTTCCCACGGGGATATGGGAAAACATTTTTCAGCATAAATTAGATACTTATGACCCAATAAGTCCTCAAAAAAAATTTGGTTCAAATCGATCTCTTGATTCAAAAAATAGAAATTTAGGGGTGGAGCGTCAGCCAATCAGAAGCTGTGGCAGCCATGTTGGATGGCGGGCGGACAAACCAAACACAATTCTGAGAGAGGACCACCCACTGGTTATCCCCAACAAATTTTATTCAAATTGATCCAGCGGTTCTGAAGAAGAAGATTTTAATGTGTTTTGCCAATCAGCAGCCAAGGCAGCCATATTAGATGGGCGACGGAGATTTCGAACATAATTCTTCGAGTGTTCCACCTAATGATCAATCCCACAAAATTTTATTAAAATTGGCCTAGTGGTTTGGGAGGAGATGATTGTTGACGCGAGAATAAGAGTTTTTAATGTTTTTGCATTACCTTCAGTGTTAAAAAGTGCCGAGTCAGCACTTTTTCAGAGTCCCAAGAAAGAACCTTAGAAAAAAACCGTTAGCGATTTTTTTCGACCATTCCTTTCCATTGCTCATAAGCAAGCTGCACAGCAAATAAAAAGTTTCTGAGCCGTGCAGTTTTGGAGATATGAGCAATTTTAATTTTTTCTATTTTTAGCTCCTGAGGTTCCCATGGGGTTACGTGAAAAATTTTTTCGGCATAAATTAGATACTTATGACCCAATAAGTCCTCAAAAAAAATTTGGTTCAAATCGATCTCTTGATTCAAAAAATAGAAATTTAGGGGTGGAGCGTCAGCCAATCAGAAGCTGTGGCAGCCATGTTGGACGGCGGGCGGACAAACCGAACACAATTCTGAGAGAGGACCACCCACTGGTTATCCCCAGTAAATTTTATTCAAATTGATCCAGCGGTTCTGAAGAAGAAGATTTTAATGTGTTTTTGCCAATCAGCAGCCAAGGCAGCCATATTATATGGGCGACGGAGATTTCGAACACAATTCTTCGAGTGTTCCACCCAATGATCAATCCCACAAAATTTTATTAAAATTGGCCTAGTGGTTTGGGAGGAGATGATTGTTGACGCCCAACGACGACGGACGACGACGGACGACGACGACGGACGGAAAGTGATCAGTAAAGCTCATCCTGAGCTTTGCTCAGGTGAGCTAAAAAAACTGAATTCAGATAAAAAACTGAAAAATCACACCCCTGATCTTGCCATAAAAGAAAGGGATCTGTTGGACATACAGTATTCAGGTTATTGCCTGGACAAGTGAAACAGACATCCAGACATATCTACACTATAATTGGGCATGCTCCAATTTTCTTTATTCATTTATTGGAGTTTTCCAACACTTTCGACAGCCAGGGTCACCTTGTGTTGGACAGTTTTACGTGTGGAGAAAGCCAGAGTACCCGGAGAGAATCACCAAGCAATGACAAGCAATTGTCAGACTCCCCAATATACTAACTCTACACAAGCAGGTTTAGAATTGGTCGAAGACAAGTGCACCATCAACATGCAGTACACCTTAGTACACAATGCCTCTGTGCCACCACATGGGCAATTAAGTATCTTATCCAAGGACACAATGCAGTTGCGGTAGGTGGGATTCGAACTGAGGACAACTTGGCTTGCAGCCAGCATCTCTACTTTCTGATCCATCACCGCACTCCCATTTGAGCATATTTAACAAAAAGGTTCCCTGAGAGAACCACCGGGCAATGACGAGCAACTGTCAGACTTCCCAACATAGTAACTCCACATAAGCAGGGTTAGCATTGGTTGAAGACAGGTGCACCATCGATGTGCAGTTTGCCTTAGTACACAGTGCCAATGAATCCCGACCTGGCCAAATGGGATTAACCCTTTACCCAATGAATTGCCCACATCTGCCCGCGTAATATGCAAAATCAGCAGCTGAAAAAATATTTTTCGAAAAATTTCAACAAAACCATATCTCTTGGAGCTCGTTCCAAAGAGGGGTCACATGATATAGTTTTCTTGAATTTTTTGGAAAAAATTTAAAAAATGATATTTAAAATAATAAATTTTATATCGTCTGCGTTGGGTAAAGGGTTAAGTGCCTTGCCCAAGGACACAACATAGTTACTCCAGTTAACTAAGTTTGCAGTTCAATGCCGTAACCACTAAGCCACTGCACACCCGGCTATATAAAAACATTCCAACAAAATACAAATGTTCTCAATGACAACACTAAGAATTTGATCTATAAAACAAACAAGTGAAAAAACCTAAACCTCTTCTCACCTTTCCTTTACTGTAATCCCATAATTTGAGTGTACTGAAAAGATAAATAAAATACATCAACCCATAACATAACACAAAGTACAGACAGCAGAATTGACTCATTAGGCCTCACAAAGTAGATCTTGTTTCTCAGGCCATTTTTTTAAAATTGCATGTGGGCGTGTGTTTGTTTTATTTTATTTTTTATTTTTGTAATTATTTCTTTGCCAACAAAAGTTCATGTTCTTAGTTTGTTTTATGTTTTAGGCCTCATCATCTACAGAATAGCATGGGTGGCAATGTATTGTTGCACTCAAGACACAAATTTATCAATTTTATTAACTTGGGTAAAATATTAGACATAAGGCCTAAAAAAATTAAAAATCTGTTTCTCAGACCCTCATGCATGGGCCTTTTGGCTGCCGCAATCTCTCTTTTTATAACCAATGTAAACTTAAAAAAAAAAAAATTTAAATAGTTTATGTCTGATATTTTACCAAAGTTATAAATTTGATAAATTTGTCCCTTGAGGGCAAGATGGCTTTGCAATGCTTTAGCTTTCGAGGGAGGGGTGGGGGGGGGGGGGGGGCAAGGGGGGTGGGGGGCTCAGTAGGCAGAGGTGCAGACTGCAAGCCGAGAAGTCCTCGGTTCGAATCCCACCTGAGGCAACCGTGTTGTGTCTTTGGGCAAGACACTTCACCCCCATTGCCCACGTGGGGGCACGGTGGCATTGTGTACAAAGGCATACTGCACGTCGATGATGCACCTGTCTTCACCCAATGCTAACCCTGCTTGTATGGAGTTAGTATGTTGGGGAGCTGATAGTTGCTCGCCGTTGCTCGGTGGTTCTTTCCGGGTACTCCGGCTTCCTCCACACGTAAAACTGTCCTGTTCATGATTAGCCATTGTGCAGAAATATATGACCTTAAACGCAAATAAATAAATAAATTGCTCTCATGGGATGAAATACACCACTACCCATGCTATTCCGTAGATTATGAGGCCTAAAACATAAACCAAGAACATGAACTTTTGATGGCAAAGAAATAATTACAGAAATAAATTAAAGTGTCAATGACACTGTAGCTCAACTTGTCAAGACAAAGACATGCACGTGTAGTATGTGACACAGCAATGACAAACATCTAGGTAATGACCTGATAACAAAGGTACATATAAAGTATTGTAACGGTCTGTACATAAATACAGACCGTTGCCTGTAACAAATGTATAGGTAAAGTATTGTAAAGGTGGGTGACAGTCAGATGCTAAACTAGAAAAGAAAGCTTTGAGTCCCAGAGTGGGTCTGACTGAACCCCAAAATATTTGTTCTCATAGCACAGTGATAACAAAGGCACCCCAAAACACACTCGTTCCTGCCCCAAGGTGAAAACAAAGGTACCCAAGAAGTTTTGTGAAGATCAGTTCATAAATACGAGCTGTATAGAACTTGTGACAAAAAACTGATTGGACCTAATTTCGGTACAAACTGGCCACTGGCAGCCATCTTGAATTTTGGACCGTACCCAGAAACACTCTCATTCTCGTCCCAAGGTGATAACAAAGGTACTCAAGAAGTTTTGTGAAGATCGGTTCATAAATACAGCCTCTACCCTGAGCCGTATTGACATGTGTGCTTACATTGTGTAAGTAGCACTGAATAAATCAAAGTTCATCTAATTTGCATAATGTCTGCATGAAAAAAAAAACCCTTACAATATGTGATGTATTCCATGTTACTAAACATTCATACAAAAATTTATTCAAATCAGAACTTTCATACAGAAGTTCTGAACAAAAGACCGATTGCACTAATTTTGGTACAAAATGGCTGCTGGTGGCCATCTTGAATTTCGGACCACACCCAAAAACACCTGCTCTCATCCCATGGTGATAACAAAGGTACCCAAGAAGTTTCGTAAAGATTGGTTCATAAATATGGCCTCTAGTCTGAGCTGTATAGAAGTTGTGTACAAAAAACTGATTAGATCTAATTTCGGTACAAAACGGCCACTGGCAGCCATCTTGAAGTTTGGACCGCACCCAGAAACACTCGTTCTCGTCCGAAGGTGATAACAAAGGTACCCAAGACATTTCGTGAAGATCAATTCATAAATACAGACTCTAGTCTGAGCCGTATTGACATGTGTACTTACTGTGTGTAAGTCGCACTGAAAAAATCAAAGTTCATCTAATTTGCATAATTTCTGCACGAGAAAAAAAACCGTATTATGTGTGATATATCCCATGGTACTAAACATTCACACAAAAAATTATTCAACTCAGCACTTTCATATGGAAGTTCTGGGCAAAAATCTGATTGCACCTAATTTTGTACAAAATGGCTGCCATCGGCCATCTTGAATTTCAGACCGGACCCAAAAACACTCGTTCTCGTCCCACGGTGATACCAAAGGTACCCAAGAAGTTTCGTAAAGATCGGTTCATAAATACGGCCTCCAGCCCGAGCCGTATTGGCACTGGCACTTACAGTGCTGAAAGTAACACCAAAAAACATCAAAATTAGTCTAATTTGCACAATTTACACACGAGAAAAAAACCACCCGTATTATATGTAATGTATACCATGGTACTAAACATTCATACAAAAAATTATTCAAATCAGAGCTTTCATGTGGAAGTTCTGTACAAAAAACAGATTTCTGCATCGTTGGTACAAAATGGCGGCTGGCAGCCATCTTGAATTTCAGACCGCACCAAAAAACACTCGTTCTCGTCCCACGGTCATAACAAAGGTACCCAAGATCGGTTCTTTAATACGGCCTCTAGCCCGAGCCGTATCCAATTGTTGACGTACGGACAGACGGACGACGGGCCATGACAAAAGCTCAAATTTGGCTTCGCCGAAGTTGAGCTAAAAGTAAAATAAAAACACGCTCGCCCACATGCAATTTTACAAATAATGGCCTGAGAAATAGAAGATCTACTTTGTGGGGTCTAAACCATTTCATTTTTATTTTTTAAAGTTTGCATTGATTATAAAAAGAGAGCATGCGGCAGCCAAAAGGACCATGCAGGAGGACCTGAGAAACAGATTTTTAACTTTTTTTTAGGCTTTATGGAAATTAATACAAGTTTGTATACTACTTAGGCAGAAAAAATATTCACAGAACAATGGTTACACCACATTAATTATAGTCACAGATAAATGATTTTATTATATGCTCAACTGAAAAATATCAAGAAAATAATAAAGTTGTCAAATGGAAGATTTGGAGAATCAATTTTATAAGGCAACAGGCCAGAAAACAAGAGGGGTGTGTCCGTCCCCATTAGCTCACCAACACATGACATGCAATAAATCTAGGCTTATTACAAATCTGCAAAAAATGTCTGGTCATGCACATGCATAGGAAAACAAGTCAGAAATTTTCTAAAGTCCACAGTGACAAAAAGTCTAACGTTGCATTAAAAAAGTCCAAAATCTCTGAAAAATGTCCGGCCAAGGGTTAATGTCATCTTATATTGATGTTTTTAACCCATATATGAAATATGAAAGCCACAGCATACCGGTGGTAGCCTTCACTCATACACAGAAAAACAGGTCAGAAATTTTCACACTGACAAAAAAAGTCTAACATTGCAAAAACAACTAAAAATCAATAACTTATCACTGGTTGAGGGTCTGTGGGTAATTGTAAGCCATAGAAACACAGTATCAGGTACATGGCAACAGCGCTGAGAGTCAAAGTGGACTGGTACAATAACCTTAACACAAGTGTTGATGCCGACAGGTCATGACATAAGCTCACACAACTTCGTTGGTGAGCAAATAAGCAGACTGTCACCTGCAAAATGAAGTCTCCAGAAGGTAAATTTGGTGATGACAGCAGGGTAGCATCAGCAAATTTACCCTCTGTGAACCTCAATTTGAATCAGGATCTCAAACCAAAACAGAAAGAGGTACCCAGAGGATAAATTGGCCCACTGTATGGGATAGCATCAGCAAATTCACCCTCTGGGGACCTCATTCTGCAAATGACCGATTGCTTATTTTCAAGCTATTGTAATTAAGGCAAAGCTTAACATTAAAATTCTAAATCAAGTTATCCAGACTGTCACCTTTGATAATTCAATAAAAATACTGATCTTACTTCAAAAATAATATTTTTCGAAGTTTCCCTTTGTTACATTTTTATTTTAACCCTTTGCCTGATGAATTGGTCACATGGTATTGTTTTATTGAAATTTTTAAAACTATTCGAAAAAATAGAAGTTTCAAGGGACCTTTATCGCTCACAAGAGACACATTGTTTAAAGGGGATTAAGGTCATATCCAGCATCAATGGCTAATTAACACTCCAGAGCCCAAACATGAACACATGCACCCGATTTAAAAAAGCTTGAGTCTAATTAACACTACAGAGCCCAAATATGAACCCAGGCACTTGATTTTAAACAAGACTCTATTTCCAGTATTGACCAACTTGAGATAATTTCTCCAGTATTTTTCCAGGACTGGAAAATAAAAAAAACATTTTCCCAGCATTTTCCAGTATGGCGTATGAACCCTGGAATACCGAATATCCTAAAATTCTGAGTGTTGGACATGACTAAGAAAATTTTTTAAAGAATATTCCTGATACTGCATTGAGTTAAAATAGGGGCTAACAGAAGAGAATACCGTATTTACTCTATGTATTGGGACAGCTAAAAATAAATATTTTCACAGATGTCCCATATCTTAGAAAATGGGGAAAAAACACAACCTGGTCTTGTTTTGATGCTGAATCAAGTTGTGTGTGATTCGTTTTCCATCACTATATACGAAAATCGCCATCCAATTTTTTTTTAGATTTTCATTTTTTGCTTCCAAAACATAGCTTATGCCCCTCATTGGAACGAGCGCATTGCACCCGTTCTAATGAGGGGTCATAAGCTATGTTTTGGAAGCAAAAAACGAAAATTTTTAGTTACACGAGAATTCTTTTTATGAGTGTCATCTGCCACTAGCATTCAATAAAGGGTTGAAGATTGTCACAATGTAATATTAAATAGTCTTCCTCATGTCAGTCCGGACTGTAAATATTAAAACTTAGGAACAGATTTAAATAAAAACAACACAAATCAGAATGTATTATCAATTTTTTATTGTTTAAAAAGGAAAATTAAACACAAACTTAACTTTAATATTGAGCATTTTGCACCGTTTTCAGGTGTCTGGGCCAACTGGAAACAAGTCTCCTGAGTGTCCCAAACATTGGAGCATAAAAAAAATAATATTTTTCTGGAAAAAATGTGTGTCCCAAATTACAGTGTCCCAATATATAGAGTAAATATGGTAGCGGCTAACATAAGAAGCCAAGTATGGACCCAGAGATCTGATTAGAACAAATCAGAATCTGCTCCCCTCCCCTCAGACGATGTATACCAAATATTGAATAGGAGCTACAAATATAAACCCAAGGACTTGATTTGAACTTAGATGTGAGTCTTCCATGGAAGACGTGTGTCGCCTGAACTATATTTTAATATTTCAGACAGAATTCTAAGTGGAAAAGGGGCATAACTCTGGAAAAAATACAGTGAATCAAAAAAACAAAATAGGAGGTGCACAATGCCATTATGTGATAAAGAATCACTGAAAGTTTCATCAAAATCCATTCATAGGTTAAAGAGGAGTGGCGGATAAGAGAAAGTGTGACGCGGATGACGACGCAAGACGACAAAAGTAATCCTTATATGGCGCTCCCCACTTCGTGGGGCGGTGACACAACAAACTTAAATATGACACCCATAAGTATGCTGTATAAATGTATCAAGTATCCGAAAATAATAATTGGAGAATTTGAAGATTTTTTTCAAGAATATTCCTTATACTGGATTAAGTTAAATTTGGGCTTCCACAGGAAACCTAAATATTAATTATGACTGGAACTTGATTCGAGTTACTTTGAACTTGAGCCCCCTAAGGATGCTGTATACCAAACTTCAAACGGCTATGACTGGTGGATCTGAAGAAGAGGATTTTTTAAGAATATTCCACATATTGCACAAAGTTAAAATTTGGGCTCACAAAAGGAAATTGATTTGAACAAACTTGAGTTTGACCCCCATTAGGATGCTATATACCAAATGTCAGATGATTTCGACATGTGGATCTGAAGAAAATTTTTGAAGAATATTACTCATTGCACTCTAATATCACTGCAGGGTCTTGATTTGAACAATCTTGAATCTGACCCCATAAGGATACTGCATAACAAATATCAAAAGATCCTGAATGGTTGAGCTGAAGAAGACAATTTTTAAAGACAATTTTTAAAGAAATATCAAAAGAATCTGACTGGTGGATCTGAAGTAGATTTTTAAAGATTATTCCCCAAACTGCACTAAGTTAAAACTCGGACTCCCATAGGGAGCCCAAATATACACCCAGGGTCTCAATTTGAACAAACTTGAATCTGACCCTCCTAAGGATGCCGTATACCAAATATCAAGATTCTAAATAGCAACAAAGCATATCAACACTGACTATATAATTTCATAAGTAATATGAAGCAAATTCACAAAATATGAAGCCCTAACGTTGAGGTACCTACATTTCTGAAAAGAGCTGAAATATGGGCTTTCAGCACTCTACCAGTCGAGCAAATCTCAAATAAAATACTCAGGCCTGATGATTCTGCACTTGGCTTTATAAAGTTTGTAATTAGAATATTAAACTGACCAATTTTACATGGCACAGTTACCATTTCCAGATAATCTCTAAAACATTTTTACTCTTTATTCTAGAACTGATAACTACAGCTCCCATCAATATTTGGAAAGCTGTATTGGAGAGCTTTACACGACTAAAGTCATAAGTTGATATTAAACATGGAAGACATAGTATAAGTAAAATTTTCTAGATGTTAGGCCCTACAAACTAGATTGTCTGTTTCTCAGGCCATTTTTTGCAAAATTGCATGTGGGCAGGCATTTTTTTATTTTATTTTTTATAATTATTTCTTTGCCATGAAAAGTTCATGTTCTTGGTTTGTTTTATTATTTTAGACCTCATAATCTACAGAATAGAATGGGTCGTGATGTATTTCGTCCCTTGACTGCAACAAGGCTTTGCAATGCTAAAGCATTGCAAAGTCTTATTGCACTCAAGGGACAAAATTATCAATTTGGGTAAAATATTTTTACTTCTTCAAGTTTGCATTGGTTATAAAAAGAAAACATGCGGCAGCCAAAAGGACCATGCGGGAGGGCCTGAGAAACAGATTTTTAACTTTTTTAGGTCTTATTCCAACATTGTTTTGTTGTTGTCCTATTCTTTTTGTTAATTTTGAAAAATAAGATATGTTTAAACTGAAAACTCCCAACATTAATTTTCAAAACTTTTTGAGACCTTGAGAGTAATTTAAAGACTTTCAAGGCCTCAAAAGTTTTATTTTGAAGTTCAAAAACATTCAAGATTTGCAAGAATCAGTGGGAACTCTAAATTCTTTTTGTCTGTTTATTTATAGGAATTCAAGGTTACTTTCAACATCTATGGCTAAATAGTAACTCTAAATTGTATAAAGTCAAATTTAGCCAATCTTTTATAACAATGTTACCCACTTTGAGGACACACACCCCAGGCATTAGTTATCAGGTCTTATTATAATCTGAAGCAGATGTTGTCTACTGTAGAGATGGGCAATATACCGAAAAACCAAACCGATACTGATATCATGAGGATACCGAAAAACCGAACCTAACCAATCGTTGAATACCGAAACCGCCTGGATTTTCAAATTTTCCTACATTCGCTATTTATAAGGCCCTGTTGAGGCTTGATAACGACTGAAAGGTTCATTTTCACAAAAGAAGTGCCTGATTTTCTTTCCAGTTTTGTTAACCCTCAACGGCTTGTGGGCAATTCTCCTGAATTCACACAAGGCTACAACTTGTATGTGTCCAGTTGCTTAGCAGTGATTTCTAGTCAAGTCTTGGTTGCCTGTTAAGGCAACCAAGACTTGACTAGAAATCACTGCCCAGGTGATTTGTCTATTGTCAGCAGGACCTCCTCTAGAGAAAGCATGGTCGGGGCCACATGCTCTGAGATTGCAAAAAACTGAAATATCTTTAAATGTTGGGGTGTGTTTGGAAGAAGTCACAACTTTACTGTAGATATGATTTGTGTTCATAACAGAATGGCACTGTAAAGCTCATTTGGTAGTGACATTTATAGCATTGTGGTAGAATGATACAAGAACAACTTATTCTGTTTTTTTTTCCTGATGTGTTGCAACTACCAGTACATCTCAGATCAGATACCAAATACTGAACAGATACCGAGGTATACTTCCCTAAAAATACTGAAACCGAGGCGACCTAAAAATTTCAATACCACCCATCTCTAGTCTACTGTAGTAAACAAGCAGTGCTCTACTTCTGGGGTTACCATGGGAAAACCATGAAGAATAGAATCATCAAGTTTATACATACTTGTCAAGTGTTGCTGCTAATATATATTTTCCGTTGGGTGAAAACTTTACAAATGATACAGGAGGGTTATCATCATCTACAAAAACAACAGATTATAATTATGATTATTGAAGAATGTATAGAAGATATATACACTATTTTAGTGAATATCAGGAATTATCTAGAGAGTGGAACTAAAAGTTTTATTTTTCACGTGCACTTGCACGAGTGAAAAATAATATTTTCATGTTCACACGAACAAGATAATTCCGGATATTCACTAAAATAGCGGTGATTTTCTTTTTATTATATGCAACATAACATTTTACAGTACAATATTCAACCCAATATATTTCAACACAATAACAAAGATCAGCTGATCACTCTTTCAAGCCTGTACTTGCCAAATCACTCATAAAAACAATAGTCCCACTTTCCCAAGATAATTTAACCAACTAATTGTTCAACTCACATGAGAAATTTAATAATTATAATACACCAAATAAGAAAATTCTCATATTTGTCATTAATGTTAATATTTAGATCATTTTAAATGTCAATTTACAACAAGGAATTTGGAACTGAGTGTGCCAACTCACTACGCCCTCCCCCACTCCACCCAGAAAAAAAAACTTCCTGTGTGAATCGATCAACAAGGTTTTTCAGAAAAGTTACCCAGTTCAAGGCTCAATATCACTCTTGGAATCACATTCTATACATCTAATTATTTTAGTTTATTATTATTATTATTATAGAATGGCTTGGAATAGCATAAACTTCTTGTCCATCTGGTAAAGCCAGCAATGAATCGCTTAAAACAGTACTGAAGGCGAAGTCATGCGCCAAAGCACTTTGTCTTTTAGGAAGCTATTGAGGGATATTCCTCATTATCCATCAAGGCAATGGATATCGAGAAATATCTTTTAGATAATTTGCGATAATTCACAGGCTAGCTAAAAGTAGCTTTTCAGCTATCTTCCTCACTATCAAATTTTAACATCAATTGTGGAATATACCAGATTAAGATTTTTAATTTTAACCAAGACTTTTTCAGCCTCATCAAACTTCCTTACGAACCCAACCAAAACATTTCAATTAAAACTTTTCAATTAAAACTTTTTTCCAGATAGGATGTTTCTTTTTTTCAGCCATAAACCTTTTACCTAACACGAAAATCAGTCGACAATTGACAAGCTTGTTCCAAAGAGGGATCATAACCTATGTTTTTGAGACAAAAAATGAAAAAATAATGAAAATTAATTGGCGATTTTTGTGAATAGCACTGGTTGGTTTTGGTTGTTATGTTGGGTAAAGGGTTAATATACGTATATTGGTATCATCATAAAATTTTTTAAAATTTGAAACAAAACCATATCATGTGACCTCTCAATGAAATGAGCTCGCTGAGCTTGTTCCAAAGAAGGGTCACAAGATATGGTTTTGTTGAAATGTTTTGAAAAATTTGTAAAGAACACTAATCAAACTAATAAATTTTGATATCCTGTGTGTTGAGTAAATGGTTATTGTCCCAGAAAACCAATCACAAATCTGAATAAGGCTTAATATGTTAAAAAAATTGTTTCTCAGGCCCTCCCTCAGGTCCTTTTGGCTGCCGCATGCTCTCTTTTTATAACCAATGCAAACTTAAAAAAATAAAAATAAAATGGTTTATGTTTGATATTTTACCCAAGTTAACTCGAGATGGTCTGTCACCCAGTATACCCCCACCGTGGCATACCGCCTGGTGTGGGTGACTGAAAAGGGGCATTCAATGTTTCTAAGTAAAACAAAAATCCAATATGGCCTCCAGTCGGCCATCTTGAATCCGATCTGGAAAAAATTTATGTCACGCACTGCTCCTCATCATGTTGATCAATTTATATTGAGCTTCATGAAAATTTAAATTTTATAGTAAATTTCCTTTCTTATACCTACCACAATTGTTTACTATAGGCTTGCACTACAGTGGAAGTCCCTTACTCGGAAAATATACTCTCTATTTTGATCTTTCCCAAGCGATTTGGGAAAGAAAAGTGGTGCAAAAGCACCAAGAAAAAATAAGCCAAAACTGGGTTGAGTGCTACCGGCGCAGACCCAGTAAGGGATGCTCTTCTCCAAGTACAACTCCACGACTTCCGTTGGCAGTGTGCAGACACGTTGCAAATGACTCATTCTTTTGAATCTGCCTACGTCGGTGTTATGTGATCAGTGGGGAGGTAGGATTCTTACCCGAATAAGAAGACGGGAGGGCCTCCATGTAAACAATTGTGGTAGGTATAATAAGAAAGGAAATTTACTATAAAATTTAAATTTCTTATCAACCTACCTTACAATTGTTTACTACAGGCTGAATAGACAATAGGATGGAGGGAATCACATAACCAACCCACACATAACTCAACTGCACTGGAACCGTGGATAGAGGAAGAGGTCCCCAGGCCTATCAAATGATATCCACACAAACATTAGTAAAAGACAATGAGAGATGAGGCGTACAGTTCTGTGTAACGCACAGACAGGAAAGGACAGTAACAGCACAGAACTGGAACTGACGTTGAGACCAGCCTAATGGCTAGGGCAAACAACAGCCTGAGCAGAAGAAAGAGGGCCCAAAGTAAAAAGGTCCCCCCAAGCAATGCAGCACCCATGAATGATTCCATTTTGGGGTAAGCTGCAAAGTCCTAGGCCTTTTCAAGGAAAAGTGCCGAACAAGCTTGGAGAGGTATGGATTAGAACCGATACGACACTTCCCCACATACGAAAAGGTCTCCGAGAGCATGGACCTGTACCCCTTGATGGTGACAGGCTGGAGACCCCGAGAATCAAACAGATATACCAGAAACTCCGCAATCTGTGAAATCGAAGGATTGGCATAATCAACAGAGTGATCGGCACACCATCAACAGAAGACCTTCCACTTAGCCGCATAGGCTAAACCAGTGAATAGCCTCCTTCAAGAAGAAATGCACTCCACTGCTCGTCTCGAAAAACCTCTACAGAGGAGACAGGACCTGACAAAAGAGATGCGTGAAGGTACAATGAAGTCGGGTCGACGTGAAACCTCCTTGGGTGACCTTGGCAAAGAAGGCCGCGACGTAGAGGGAGACATGCCGGAACCCCCGCCAACAGAGAGCGGAGCTGATTGATCCACATCCACTGAGGCGACAGGGGAGCGATCAGAATGATTCGACAACTGCAGGTTCGAATCCTTACTAGAACCTGAGGTAGAATTGGAACCGGCCGGAAGGCGTAGTCGACCAGCCCATTCCAATCGAGTGACAGAGCGTCCACGGCAAAAGCCAGACGATCTGGACACGGGGACACGAAAGTGTGCACCTGATGGTTCCAACGAGTCGCAAAGAGATCGATGTGGGGACGAACCCAGAGATCGCAAAGCAACTTGAACACTGCCCTGTGGAGCATCCACTCAGTGGAAATGACCCTGCCTCGTTGGGACAGGGAGTCGGCTAGGATGTTCAGACGACCAGAAGGAGCAAGAAGCTCCTTCTGGTTGATGTGCAGAGCTGCCTGATCCTGGTCCCACGCCCCGTGAAGGGAAAGACCTAGAGGATCCAACGTCGCACCCCATCTGAGATCGCTGGCATCTGCTGTCAGAACATGATCGGACGTGGGTAAGTCCAACGGAAACCCCTGCGTAATCCACTGAACATCTGTCCAGGGAAGAAGGCGAGGAT
This sequence comes from Pictodentalium vernedei, assembly GCA_031216915.1. NCBI lineage: Eukaryota > Metazoa > Mollusca > Scaphopoda > Dentaliida > Dentaliidae > Pictodentalium > Pictodentalium vernedei. The sequence continues at coordinate 413,712,370 of CM062291.1, read as the reverse complement.
GAAGAGAGTCTGGTAACTGAAGCACCAGATCCAGAGGATCGACATTCGGCCTCCAACAGCCTGAGCAGAAGAAAGAGGGCACAAAGTTAAAAGGTTCCCCCAAGCAATGCAGCACCCAAGAATGATTCCATTTTGGGGTAAGCTGCAAAGTCCTAGGGCTTTTCAAGGAAAAGTGCCGAACAAGCTTGGAGAGGTATGGATTAGAACCGATACGACGCTTCCCCACATACGAAAAGGTCTCCAATGACTGAGCAGAAAGTGTTGGAGCGGTCTGACATGCAGCCGACCTAGAGGAATGAGATCCGACACTGAACTGCAGAGACCGAGCAGCCGGAGAATACTCCCGAGCTGTCGCGGACATGGACTGGGACAGAGTCAGAGCAAAAGCTGAAAGAATCACAGCCCTTGCCCGGGAACCGCTACCGTATTGAACTGAGAGCGGAAGTGCATCCCCAGATGACAAAACGACTGAGAAGGGACCAGATCCGACTTCTCGTTGACTCTGAACCCTAGCGACGTGTGCGATGGAAGGCTATCACATGCAACATCAGTCAGGTGAAACCCAAGGAGCCAGGTTGAGGCCGAAAGACATGGCCTTGAACTGGTAAACTCGCCCCAGAAAAGCGAACCTGAGATACTTTCGCGATGTCCGATGAATCGGGACGTGAAAGTAAGCGTCTGGCTTGTTGATGCTGGAAGCGAAATCTCCCTGGTGAATGGAACGGCGAACCGACCTGAAAGTCTCCATGCTGAACTTGGGTGCAATGACAGACTAGTTCAGAATACTCAAATCGATAACCAGTCGGAGTCAGCCGTCCTTCTTTGGCACCAAGAACAGGCGGGAATAAAACCCCACTGACGGAATGTTCTTGACAACCTCGATCGCCCCCATTGCCAGGAGATTGTCTATCTCCGTGGTCAAAAGCTCCCGACGTGAAACCACCTTCACTGCTATATAAAGAATCCTGAGTCCTCCCTCTAGCCTGCCGATGCTTACCCTTACCCCGTGAGTATGAAGTAGAAGCGGTGGCAGGTGGATCAGCCCTTTGCTTCGCACCAGAAGCAGAAGGGTACTTGTTAGGCTTTGAATGGCCCCTGCCTCCAACAGAAGGTTGATCAAGCTGACAAAGCAGCAGATTATCTTTGGAATGATGTAGGACGTCATCCCGGACTGTCGCCCCGGAACCATGGAACAGTTGCGGACCTGCCAAAGAAGCAGATCGAAGAGCAGCGAGCTGCCCCTCAGGAAGGGAACGGCCTGTGTCCAGCACAGCGTCCCTGCAAACTAGTTCCAAGTTAGCCGTGTTACAGGCATGCGTGTGAGTAAGATGAGTGAGCGCTTTGGACAGCACACGCAAAGGAGCCTGTACGTCATCAAACTTATCTGGGGGCAGATAAGCAGCTAAGGAAGAGACAACGTGATCTGAGAGAGAAAGCATGTCCAGCATCTCTCTCGATAAGCCCAACACGGACTCCAGAGTTGCCATAGGAATAACAGCCGACTTGGGCTTGGAAAGCCCGAGGGAGTTGGAGTCCTGATCCACGACTGTCAAAGTCTGGCAGACTGACAGATGGGCAGAATCGTAGGAACGATAATGTGCCGTAAGCAAAAAAGTGTCAACCCTGGTGAAGAATGACGTCTTCATAGCCTTGGAACTCAGCTTAGAGTCCAAAGCTGTAAATGCTTCAACCACCTGTACCAACTGGCACGGCTGAAAGCGCTCAGAAGCAGGTTGCTCCACAGGCTGTAGGTGCGCGACAGATGATCGCGGCCTGGCTGACACTGTCGGCTGGTTTGACGGTTTGAGATCTGGAAGGAACCCAAACACAAAGTCAAGAGCTGCCCCCAAGTCAGAAGACTGTTGGCTCTCAACGTCAGGTATGTCAGACTCATCCCTGAGTTGAAAGACACATAGCCCATCATGGGCAAACCAGCAGATGCCTCCCATGGTGAAGGCACACCAGGGGGATCAGAAAGCGGTCTGTTTCCAATCCCGGGAGGGGGTGTCTGGAAACCACTCATTGCCTCGCTGGAAGCAATGGGAAGGCTCTTGGACAGAACCTGAGTGAGCAAGGAGAGGGCCTCCCTAAGATCACTGTTGGCCGGTTCGACATGGGAACGAACCGGCAAAGTGGCTTCACTCCTGACCCTCTTAACCAGCGAAGGGTCACAATCCTCAAATACACCCGAAGTGGGGAGACAGGCGGTAGCCAAAACATCTGAAGGCAGACGTATATAGGGGTATGACATACCCCGAGGATCTACAGAGCGGTTACTCAGGAGTGTCACCGCAGACCTCTGAGGGACAGAAGGTCCAGGCTGCACAAAAGGCGTTGGTCCTGCTAAACTGGCCTTGTGACCAGAGTGCATGGACGGAAACGAAAACGGAGTTCAGAGTGGCCCCACCATGAACATCCGAATCCAATGAAAAAACTGTGGTGCTCGATGGCGGAGAGACCACAGTAGAGGGTTTGGCCGGCAGCCCCTTCCGACTTCACCGAGTTGAAGTCAGGGAAGGCTGAGGCCTATATCACACGTACACACTGCCAGACATCGCCAAGGCTGGCTGAAACAATAACCGATGACGTAGCAGACGGAACAGCAGTAGTAGCAGCAGATACATCGCGAGTCGTTGAGGTTGGTGGAAAGGTGGAGAGAGCACCCACGCTCGGCTCCGAAGGAGGAGTCACAACCCTAGTGACAGCCTCAGATGTCGACTGGAGAGGGACCGTAGTCCCAGAACCAGGCATCTCTTCACCAGACAACTCAACGGCTCCCGCAGTATCCACCGCAGGAAAAGACTGCACATCCCCCATGGAGGAGGAATCACTTTCACAAGACGTGGTCGTTTTGGGAGGCCCCGAACGACAGCGTTCCCCTTTCCCGTGGGTACGGGGGGCACGGCCAAGAGAACGCACAACACGGTTCACAGACGCCAAAAAAGTGGATGACCACGATCCACATAGCCCACAGGACCGATCGGCAGAACACCCATTGCAGGAAGAGCAGGAAGCATGTGAATCGTCTGCATGCTTAGGAAGAAGGCATTGCCCACAAGGAATAGTCCTGGGCATGACAGAAGTAAGAGATGAAGAGAAGGTGAATTCAACAGATGACAGAAGAACACCCCCAACAAAAAGAGAAAGGTGACAGAAGAAAATAGACCGGCGGAAACACAACAGACCCCAGACGGTCGACAGGGACCCCAAAAAACAGAAGGACCACTCTCAACGGAGAGAAGAAATTCTGTTTAAGAAGCACCCCGCTGACACCTAACTCAACACAATTAACAATATCAAAAATGATAACATAAACTAAATTGTGAAAAATTTCTATGTCCGAAATGCATGGCTCACGAAATACGCGCGCGACATGGAGAAGAGAAGATAATACATAATGGTGAATAATTTTATAAACGAGAATATAAATAAAACCCAGTCCTGATAATAGTGGATCCTTAGATCCAACAACTTAACACAGGAACACACAATCAACGAGCCAGGATGATCACTGATTTCGAGTGCCGAGAAGACGTCTCGTCAACATGGCGGACGAAAAAAGAATGTGTCATTAGCGACGTGTCTGCGCACTGGCAATGGAAGTCGTGGAGTTGTACTTGGAGAAGAGCATCCACTACTGGGTCTGCACCGGTAGCACTCAACCCAGTTTTGGCTTATTTTTTCTTGGTGCTTTTGCACCACTTTTCTTTCCCAAATCTCTGCTAAGTCGAGGTGTTAACCTGTTGTAATGAAGCCAAAAAAAAAAAAAATTTCAAGCCTTTAACTGGTAGAGTGCTGGAAGCCCATATTTGAGTTTTATTTTGAACTGCAGGTAATGCAGCTTAAAGGCTTCATACTCTGTAGGTGTGCATCATATAGTCTGTATTGATTTGCCTTGTTACAATTTATGGGAGAGTGCCTATGCCATAGGCCTGGCATTCTGAAAAATGCAGGAGGGCAAAAAGTCGCTCTCCTCAATCAGCTTAGGAGAGCAATTAGCTTTACACAGCATTTTAAGTATCCAGTTGAACGAATTCATTGAAACTGAAACCAACAGACTATTACATTGATCAGTGATTTTATTAACTTTACTAAGGTAAAATGAAATCTCTTAGACATCTAGATGTCTCACTCAACAACCGAACACACACTTGACAAGACCTGTGTGTGTGCCCAAGTTGGGGGTGGGTGGGTTGAAGGTGGTAGTGGTAGGTATATGACTTTCTTGGACAACAGGTCTGCTTGAATCTACAGTCACATCCTGGTGCAAGTGCTTCAAGTGACAGGATAGTAGTAATGGTAGTATATTATAGTGTCAATATTCCTTGAATAATTACCCTTCAAACTGTGATGTCAGTTGTTCAAAGTGACAGAAAAAAAAATACTGCTGTGACCCATTTTGCTTCAAATGATTGCAACTGTGTTTCGGCATGTACAAAGTACATACCCAAATACAGTTGCAGCCATTACCTTTTACCACTAAACCACTTACATGTAATCTCAATCATCCCAGACCAAAATATTTAGGAGGGCAATTTTTCGCTCTCCTTAATTCTTTCAGGAGGGCAGTAAGGAGAGCTAAAAAATCGCTCTCCTGAAATTGCCAAGCCTGGGCACTCTCCCATAAATTGTAACAAAGCAAAAACATGTGAGCCAATATTGATGACCAAAAATAATTTAGCACTCTACCAGTTAACCCTTTGAACACGATAGACCGCTTTAAGGGTCAGGATAGTAATATGACCTGCATTCATAAAGTAGATAGTTACAGTAAAACCTGTCTTGAGAGACCACTGTCTTGAGAGACCACCTGTCTTGAGAGACAACATCTGCTAGGCACCGATTGGTTTTACTCAATAATGGACCTGTTATGGGAGACCACCTGTCTTGAGAGACCACCTGTCTTGAGAGACCACCTGTCTTGAGAGACCACAGTGACCTGGTACCAACTTGTATTTTTATGCCATAATGGACCTGTCTGAGAGACCGCCCCTTTAAAGACTGAAACCATGACAAAAACTTTTTACCTGTTCTGGAATTGGAAAATCCATTGTGGTTATACTAACATAATTAAAAGTATTAAAAGCTCTTAATTGGGTTTCATTTATTTATTATTGGGGTTTAAGGTCATATATTTCTGCAGTGGCTAATCATGACCATAACAGTTTTACGGGTGGAGGAAGCCGGAGTACCCGGAGAGAACCACCGAGCGACTGCGAGCAATTGTCAGCTCCCCAACATACCAACTCCACACCAGCAGGGTTAGCAATGGTTGAAGACAAGTGCACCATCGACGTGCAGTACGCCTTAGTCCACGACGTCACCGTGCCCCCCAGATGGGCAATGGGGGTGAAGTGTCTTGCGTAAGGACACAACGCGGTTGCTGCAGGTGGGATTAATTGGGTTTCAATTGCTATTCAGTTACATAACTCATTAAAGATTGAGATGTTTTTATAAGACCCCTGTGAAAAGATTAGGATTATTGCTGAACAAACAATTTCATACATACCTGAAATGTGACAGATAGGATTATAAAAATAAATATGTGTTGAAAATCTTCGTTGAAGATTTTCAACACTAATTTATTTTTATAATTTTTATAATAGTCCATTTCAATTTGTTACAAAAACTTCATAAAAAAGAACAACTACAAAGTAATTACAAATGAAAGTGTCAATGACACTGTAGCTCAACTTGACAAACTTGAACTTGGTAAGTTATAAATGAAATGGCAAAATTGAAGATCATTGGTACCAATGTCATTTTTTTTGCCAGTGGCAACATTTTTTGACAGAAACTGAAGAAAATCAATAGCTCCCATCTAGAGGCCTCCCCAAACAAGCATGCCAGGTTTCAAAGCCCTGTAGGGTGTACAAAAGGGAAATATTGTGGTCTGACTAGACTAAATTCTAAGAACGTTGGCCGTGGCAACATTTTTTAACGGAAATGGAAGAAAATCGATAGCTCCCATCTAGAGGTCACCGTAAATAAGCATACCACGTTTCAAAGCAATCTAGTCATAAATGTGCCCTGTAGGGTGAGCCAAAGGGAAATATTGTGGTCTGACTAAACTAAGTTCTAAGAATGTTGGCCGTGGCAACATTTTTTGCCAGAAATTGAAGAAAATCGATAGCTCCCATCTAGAGGTCACCCTAAATAAGCATACCAGGTTTCAATCATAAATGTGCCCTGTAGGGTGTGCCAAAGGGAAATATTGTGGTTTGACTAAACTAAGTTCTAAGAATGTTGGCCGCGGCAACATTTTTTGACGGAAATTGAAGAAAATCGATAGCTCCCATCTAGAGGTCACCCCAAACAAGCATGCCAGGTTTCAAAGCAATCCGATCATAAATGTACCCTGTAGGGTGTGCCAAAGGGAAATATTGAGTCTTCTGACTTAACTAAGTTCTAAGAACGTTGGCCGCGGCAACATTTTTTGACAGAAATTGAAAAAAATCAATAGCTCCCATCTAGAGGTCTCCCCAAACAAACATACCAGGTTTCAAAGCAAGCTGATCATAAATGTGCCCTGTAGGGTGTGCCAAAGGGAAATATTGAGGTCTGACTAAACGAAGTTATACGAACGTTGACTGTGGCAACATTTTTTGCCAGAAATTGAAGAAAATCGATAGCTCCCATCTAGAGGTCACCCTAAATAAGCACACTAGGTTTCAAAGCAATCAAATCATAATGTGCCCTGTAGGGTGTGCCAAAGGGAAATATTGAGGTCTGACTAAACGAAGTTCTAAGAACGTTGGCCGCGGCAACATTTTTTGACGGAAATTGAAGAAAATTGATAGCTCCCATCTAGAGGTCACCCCAAACAAGCATACCAAGTTTCAAAGTAATCTGATCATAAATGCGACATGTGAGGTGTGCCAAAGGAAATTGTGGACGTACGTACTAACGTACGTACGTACGCCGACGGACGAGAAGTGATGGCAATAGCTCAGCTTGACTTTGTCAAGTTGAGCTAAAAACCATTCTTCTCCATTTCTAAATTTTGTGGTTGGTTATTCACTGACTTGAGAAAACCTGAAACCTGTTATGAGAGATCACCTGTCTTGAGAGACCATTTTTGTGTGGCCCAAAGGGCGGTCTCTCAAGACAGGCTTTTCTGTATTCAGCAAATTTGTGTGTTAGACCAATCAAGATTTTCAGCATGCAGCCCCAGGGCTGCACATTGGAAATATTGATTCGTCTTCCCTCCAGAAACGAATATAGGCTCTACCAGTTGATGACTCTGAACTGTCATGGAATATACCATCATGGTTCAAAGGGTTAAGAGTTCAAATCTATGATGAGAATCAAATGAACATTTTGTGAGAATCAAAGTTGATACTCAATGTTTTCCTGGTCAGAATTCTGATTGTCAAGTGAATTTTAAGCACTGATGGTAACCGTACAGTATAATTTAAAGGTGTTACTAAATTGTGTAACTAAATCAACTATAAATCAATGAAATTGCTATATATTTAAAAAAGTTTGTGAAAATCATATCTTTTCAAACACAAACTAATGTCTAGAATATTTCTGAAAAATCACAAAAATATCATCAAAATAACTGAACAGCTATGGAGTATAACTACCATACCTATAAGTGTTTTTAAACATTGCCCTGATGCTGTATCCCATATTCGACTGAAAAAAAGAAAAGTATCAATGTTGGTATCACAATATGTTTACCTGATCTGACCTGCCCAAACTGGGTGAATTATCATTTAGTTCGCCTAAAAAGAAATTGGACGTCTAGAATCAAGACGTATCTATTCTTAAACTACGATTCAACTGTTTTTTTCATTTCAAAGTTTTAGTTTTGACATGTGACCCCAGAATAAGTACAAACCACCTCTTTTAAACTGACTTTAAGCTTACTGTGCTCGACATATCTACATGTTGTAAACAAATAAACTATCTATACAGCCTGCAAAATTAGTACGTGTTCAGGACTGCACTGGTTTGGGTGATTTGCAATAATTGATAATATAACAATAACATGACATTGAAGGGTGTTACGGTTTATTAACGGTCCAAGAGGAATGAATAACAGCCCAAGGGTTTATTTCTGGCCTGAGACAAAGTCATGGACCATTAATAAGCCAGAGAACTGTTAATCAGTCCTCTAGGGCCTTTAATAAACTGGGGCACCGCACAAAATCATGTTATTACTATTACAGTAGAATCCTCTTAATTGAAGATCCATTTTGCCAGTGAAAATTATTCAATTAACAGGAGTATACAATTAACAGGGATTTCGTCAGTTTCCTGTGTTCTGGAGGTAAACTGAGCATTTATTCTATTGTATCTTGTTTGACAGAGCTCATAGAGCTCCGTGAAACAAGATATAATTGAATAAATGCCTGTATTGGATGTAGTGAGGCCAAAAAGGTTGATAAATAAGGGGAATTTGGTGCGTGTCACAGTAATTTTTTCTATATATTACAAAAATTTATTTAAGGAATGATCATTTCTTTTTGTCTATTTCTCGAGTTATGAATCCCGAAAAAACAAAGTCCAAACTGTGTAAATGGGCATTGGCCATTTACGTGATGTTTGGACTTTGTTTTTTGGGGTTCATACCTCAAGAAATAGACAAAAAGAAACGATCATTCCTTATAATTAAATGTTCGTGACCCAAATAAATAGTGTTAGTCATCCTCTACTTCAGCGAACAAAGACTTAAAAACTAAAACTGGTAGACATATTATTTTTCTGGCATAAAAGAGGGCGCATATTATTGAAATGCAGGTAGCAATTGACACACTTTCCAAGTCAAATGCACTTATGTCATTAAATTTTTTATTGACCAATGAATTACGTAATGCAAAGAAAACGTCATAAGCCACGCCTCCCTCAAATTTCATTCAACTGTTCACTTCACGTAAAAGTTACGTTCTGTGGTAGGTGGAAGTAGGCCATCAGTATTACATTGTATTTTGGTTTTGACCGTTTCTTGAGAACTGAAAAACACAGTTTGTAAAAGTGGAGTTAGATATAAAGCCAGATGACATGAAATTAATTGAATTCAATGTCAAAATTGCCATATTCGTCGTGACCAGCCATTGTTTACAATCGATTTGGGTAAAACGATGAATGCAGACGATCACCCAGTGTGCATAAAAATTGAAATGTCAAATAAACACAGTTGTGAAGAAAAAGAAAAATTGACCCACCACGGTCATTTAAATATTTTATAAATAATTTCATGGTGATAAATTAGTAATATAAATTTATTTTTCTTTTTCAGATTTAGAATGTGCCAGTGTTCTAACTTCTATTGATTTGACACCATGTTGCAACTCCGAAGACTGGTATTTTAGGGGCGTGGCTGGGGGGCGGACCTAATTGTGTTTTTTGCAGTTCATTGAGTTATGAAAAGAAAAAACAGAATCGTGTGAGCCAATCGTTTATCTGAAAATGCATGAACCAAAAAAAAGTTTAATTATATACAATTAACAGGAGTTTACTCTACAACCCATATGCAATTAACAGATCAAATTTGTACTGAAGGTGTGGTAAATGGTTTTGTGTTTGAAAATTATATTCAATTAACAGGGATATACAATTAAGAGATATCCAATTAAGTGGGCTCCACTGTTATTTAATTTTTTTATATTTATCGATATTTTGGGGGGGGGGGGGGGTATTTTTAATTTCTATTTTTATACATATTATATCATCGACATGTATTACCATGACTGGAAGTGGGCTGTTAATGAATTTTCTTTTCTTTAACACCTGCCGTTAGCTTCTGGTTGCACGATGTCAGTAATTACCAAGTTTTACAGCCCTGCTAAACTCAGTTAATATACTAGAGATTGCCTGCTAAAATGGTAATAATATAACAATAACCTGACTTTGTTGGGCATTGTGGTTTATTAATGGTTAACACATAATGTGACTTCGACCGAGTTTACAGGTACTAATAAATTAGTATTGTTTCTACTTCAAATATCTTTCTCATTCCACATCACCCCTTTCCACGCTTTAAACTTTTTTCAGGATCAACCTTGGTAATAATAGTAATAACATGACTTTGTTGGAAATTGTGGTTTATTAATGGCCCAACAAAAATGATTAACAGTCTGAAAGCTTATTAGCAGCCTGAGACTGTGGGGCTGTTAATCATTTCTGGTGGGCCAAGAGATGTTGCACTCCTAGAGATGTTGTATACCAAATACGAAGGCATTCTAACTGGTGGATCTGTAGAAGATTTTCAAAGAAGATTCCCCAAATTGCACAAAGTTAAAATTTAGGGATTCCATAGGAAGCCCAAATATTAAGCTAGGGACTTGGTTTGAACAATCTTGAATATATGACCCTCATAACAATGATGTATACTAAACATTAAAAGATCCAGACTGGTGGCTCTGAAGATTTTTAAAGATTATACCCCATATTGCCCTAAGTTAAAAATTCGGGCTTCTGGATTGAGCCCAATTATGAATCAAGGGGCTTCATTTTAACTAACTGATATCTGTCTGCCTTCCCCCTCCCCCAAATGGATGCTGTATACCAAATATCTAAAGATTCTGACCATTGGTTCACTGGAGAAAATATTTTAAAATTTTTTTGCAAATGACTCTGCATTTTTTACGATTCCCCCTACAGAAGAACACCCTGGCATAACCAATCACATTTTTTTTTTACCATTCAATTCTACTGGCCCTGGATTCTTCAAGGCGAGCTAAATAGAAAAAAATGCCGATAGGATCACTGATCCAATGTCGAGTTGTGACAGCACAAAAGTGGATTTAATCATTATCAACTTATAGTCTGGAAACCAATTGTTTACAATTTACTATGTGAAGGGTCACTGTGACCTTGACCTTTGACCTAGTGATTCAGAAATACATAGGCCTCTTTCTTGCATCAATGCCAACCTATATATGAAGTTTCATGAATGTAGGTGCAAACATTGTCAAATTATCATCTGGAAACCAATTGTTTAAAATTTATTATGTTCAAGGTCACTGTGACCTTGGCCTTTGACATGGTGAGTCCAAAATAAATAGGGGTCTTCCACTCACCTAGGACCACCAACCTATGAAGTTTCATGAACGTGGGTCGAAACATTATAAAGTTATCATCCAGAATCCAATTGTTTACGATTCACTATGTTGAAGGTCACTGTAAGGGGGCGCAGTGGCTCAGTAGGTAGAGGTGCAGGCTGCAAGCCGAGAGGTCCTCGGTTCGAATCCCACCTGCGGCAACCGCGTTGTGTCGTTGGGCAAGACACTTCACCCCCATTGCCCATGTGGGGGCACGATGACGCCGTGTACTAAGGCGGACTGCACGTCGATGGTACGCATGTCTTCAACCAATCTAACCCTGCCTGTGCTGCAGTGTGGAGTTACGATGTTGGGGAGCTGGCAGCTGCTCGTCGTTGCTCGGTGGTTCTCTCCGGGTACTCCGGCTTCCTCCACCCGTAAAACTGTCACGGTCATGATTAGCCATTGTGCATAAATATGTGACCTTAAACATCAATAAATAAATAAATATAAATGAAGGTCACTGTAACCTTGACCTTTCACCTAGCGAGTCCAAAATAAATAGGGTTCTTCCTCTCACTGATGCCAACCTAACTATGACGTTTCATGAACATGGGTTGAACCATTATCAAGTTATCATCCGGAAACCAATTGTTTTAATTTACTATGTTCAGGGTCACTTTGACCTTGACCTTTGACCCAGTGAGTCCAAAATAAATGGGGTCCTTACTCTTACAAAGACCAACCTACATATGAAGTTTCATGAACATGGGTCAAACCATTATCAAGTTATCATCTGGAAACCAATTGTTTTGATTTGCTATGTTCAGGGTCACTTTGACCTTGATCTTTGACCCAGTGAGTCCAAAATAAATAGGGTCCTTACTCTCACATATGAAGTTTCATGAACATGGGTTGCACCATTATCAAGTTATCATCTGAAAACCAATTGTTTACGCCCGCCTGCCTGCCATTCATCAACTTGTAAGTCGAGTTTGACATCGTCACAACTCGACTAATATTAACAATAACTATGGGTGTAATTAACGTTCACAATATGAACGACATATGTCAAAGAGGACTTAGTCCTAAAGCAATGCAATGAGTTTGTACTCATCAGAGACGTGGGGAGACTGCTTGCTCTCTTTGTATTGTGTTGCTTTTGGCAGGCAATTATCTGGGTTACTGGGTGCAAACTTTTGTGGCTTTGATAAACGACTGTTAATTCTTGGCAGGCAACTCATCATGGGTGAACTCCTGGGTGTTGGGGGGTCTGATTTAGTTGGTAACCCAGCTGATGTTAATTGTGTAATCCACCCCCAAATGCCAAGCTTGAGTTTCTAGTCATTTATCTTTACTGATATTGAATTAATAAATATCTTATCTTATTTTATCTCCATTAAATCATAATGCCATTACAGCAAGTCACCAAATGTGTCCTTGGGTCACTAATGCCCACACTTTTTGATACACCGTTGTAAATATGAAGGGCCATAAAATTGCCAAAAAACATTGTACCAAACCCACTATCAATCCCAACCTGTATTATGTGGTTATAAACCCACATAAAAATTTTTGTGTCATTTTGTTCTGTCAAACTAAAGTTATTGTTCGGAAGCCATATTCAGGATATGTACGTATGTACATACGGATGGACAAGGGCAACATTTAATGCCCCTTTGTCAAATTGGCGGGGGAATAAAAACAACAAACATTTGAGGCTAACATCTTCTAAGCATGTCTGAGAAATGCATTCTTACTATTCTTATTTATTACAAACACACAAATAACAAGGTGCTATGCCACCAGTATCTCCCGCCAAGGGTTTCTTAGTTGAAAAAAAGGGGAAAAAGGCACATAACTCTAGAAAAGAAATGGACAGAACCTGTTACTTGTGAATATCCTTCCCCCATGGTGGTCTATCAGCATCCCAAAGATCATTTAAATCCAACATCCACTGACGAAGATAATGAAGGTCCAAAGTTGTTACAGACGGATGGATGGACAAACCCCATTTCTCTGTCGCCTATAAACTTCATTTTGGCAGAGGATAAAAAAGAATATATGCATTATACTTACCAGAGACCATCGTAACTACTAGATACTATTAATGAACCATCTCTATTAAAATGAACCTGTAAAACAGAAGCAAATACAAGAATTTTTTTACTTATTTTCATTAACAGTTTAGGCCACGGTTAGTTAATTTTCAGTTTAGCATTATTTCAGGTTATCACAACTATGCCCCCGACCTTCAAAGGAGGATTCAGGGTATCTAATGAAGACATCTGTTCTTTTCTCTGAACAAACATTTTTGGATTGTAACTTCAAAGCCATCAGTCAGATTTTGATCTCCTTCAGTATGCTGATAGGCCCGCAGCGGGGAGCGGATATGCACAAGGAAAGGGTTCCATCCAATAATTTTAACCAGAGTTATGTCCCCTTTTCACTCTTTCGAATTAGAAAATCTTTCTCTACCTCTGTATTGCATTCATTGCATGTTGGATTTGAAAACTGCTCATTTGATCAAATCATAATTTTAGGGGTTACTTGATTATGACTAGACAAGGTTTCCTTTCTATCTTGGTCCAGCTAGCCAATTCAATATGGCAGCCGTGACATTATGACACTGTCAGGGACATATTCCACGCTTCACATTACTCTTGTTAATTATTAATTATATCCTTGTGGGGAAATGGCGTAATATGTCTCTTCCCACAAGATTAATATTTTATCATTTTGCACTTACAATGTACACAATGCTTCCTTTCAGTTTCATATGTAGGCTGCCTCAGATAGTAGAACTTTCACTAGACAGTATTATATACAGAACAGCCTATAACAAAATATACCATCAGTCAACATTTTACCCTTAATAACACCAGACTATTGCCTAATTATTGCCAGATTGCAAAAGCAATCACAAAAGTAATTTCTTTGGTACAGTGGAACCTTGTTAACTGTATAGCTACTTTGCCAATGAAAATTATTCAATTAACAGGAGTATTCAATTAGCAGGGACTGCATCACTTTCCTGTATTCTAGAGATAAACTGTAGGGTTGTCTTCATTTCACTGTACAGTAGAACCCTGTTAACTGAACAGCCACTTTGCCAATGAAAATTATTCAATTAACACTAGTATTCAGTTAACAGGATTGTGTCACTTGCCTGTATTCTGAAGATAAACTAAGCATTTATTCTATTATATCTTGTTTGACAGAGCTCTGTGAGCTCTGTCAAACAAGATATACTAGATTAAATGCCTGTATTGCATGTAGTGAGGCCAACTAGATCAAGAGACAAAGGAAAACTGGGGAGAATTTCTCGACAGGTTACAAGATTTTTTATTCAATTAACGGAGAAATTATATTCAATTAACAGGGTTATTCAGTTAAGAAATATCCAATTAAGTGGGCTCGACTGTACCAGAAATGACTAAAAGCCAGGTAAGTGACAGGCACAATCTGCAAGTTTAAAAGTAACAATTCACTTGTGCCTAAAATAACAAGCATTACAATTTCTAACATTTTAAAACAACTCAGGCCTGTCATGATTAATCGAAAAATCGACTGATCATTGGAAACACCCATAATCGACTACAAAGATGACTATTATGGGTTTCCATAACTCCTTTACCGAAGAATTATAAGTTATTACTCTCCTCCCAATTGTGCTTGTAATAAGTGTCAGAGCCTGTAGAATGTTAAAAAATTTATAGTAATTTATATATTTTTTATACTTACCAATGACCCAGACATAGCTGGTGCTAACTCTCAAAATATAGGGCCAAACACAAATTTTGCCCCCCAATCCCCAAAATTTGCATCTAAAACCAAAGAAAACATGTCCTGAATGGCCCTCCACACTTCACCTCTACTGCGCATGCGCAGTGTCAAGGACGTTCCGAAATTGGCGCCATTAATCATTCTTATAACCAGTGCCTGGTAAGCGCTATGTACTCAGCGGGGAGGTATGAGTTCCCAACTCCTGGGAGGGCCATCCCCGTCTGGGTCATTGGTAAGTATAAAAAATATAGAAATTACTAAAAAATTTTTAACATTTTTATACTGTCCCAATGACCCAGACATAGCTGAATAGTAAAAAGGCTGGAGGGCCAAGGACATAGAGCAAGTTGGAATACGCTCAATATATAAAATAGAGTCATCCCCTCTAGGGAAAAAGAAGTATTAGGCCTTACATGTATCTTTCATATTTATGATAAATTAGAAAGATACAACACCTTCCAAAATTGAGCATCATACATCCATGTACTCTATTAATATCTGGTATAATCCTTATACTAATAATTTTTAAAGTAAGCCAATAAATAAAGTAAGTCTAGAGAATAGAGACTCTTTATACTTCTTAAAAGTGTCTGAGGATTGTATAATAACGTCCGTTGACACGTGCTATATTCAAAAGCTATACTTTAAAAACTAAGACCTGAATGAATTTTTAAAACATAAACTTCTCACTAAAAAACCATTCCAATAACAGCTCAGAATTACTAACTCCGGAGGAGGTATCCCCTTGTTTTCATAGTAAAACAGGTGACCCAAGGGAACACCCTCCCCACCCCCCCCCCCCCCCTTTTTCTTGCCCTGGGTCAAATAGCCCAGAGCGAAGAGGGCAGCAGAACGGAGTCACTGCTGAAACAGACAGCCTACCTAGCTATAGTAGCAACTGTTAAGTGAATGACATTCTGAGCAGTAGATAATAGACCTAACAATAGAGGCCTCCAGAAATGGACTCGATATTTCTGAGATAAAAATTCATGAATGTGGATGGCTGAGCGCAATGAGCAGCCTTCAAAAATCTATAACAGCGACACTATTGATGTAAGCCCAAGATGTAGAAGAACTCTTACTTCATGAGCCGAAATCTCAAGCACAAGTGCTGAGTCAATGATATACCATAAGCAGTATCGATAGTTAATTGAATCCATTAGCAATAGAATGGAGCGTAACGTCCTTCTATTAGGCATCAAAGACAGAAGAAGCTTACGCCCGTAGTAATAAACAGATATCTGTTTATAAATACGTAAACTCTAACCGGACAGAGTAAAGGCCTATGCCCGTACGAAGACGGAAGGACCTTAATAACAATAGGTTTCGGATATTATTAGGAGCCTGACTCTTATGCAAAAATCCAACCTAAATAGTAAAGGAAGTAGTGATTCCGAAACTACGAAAGTGAGAATCATCCACCGATAGTGCATGAAGCTCATTGACTCTTCAGTAAAAGAGAAGCCAACAGAATTACTGTCTAAAAGGTCAGAATTTGAAAACTACTGTTTCCAGAGGCTCAAATGATTACTTAGCTAAATAAGAACCGAAGTTAAATTCCGTATAGAAATTTAATCTAATGATTCTAAGTCTATTTATCGAAAAGTTACTAACTGACTTAGATAAAGAGACATAAGACTCAATTGTAAACTATCATAGAGTGCATAGGTATGAGATAACATAAACCTATAACCCTAATAGTAACAGGCTGCAGTAGATCTTGTCAAACAAGTATACTAGAAAGTTGCAATGACTAATATGGAGAGATCAACAATATCAACATAGTGATCCCTACACCAACGACGGAAGAGCCTCCACTTTAGCCGCATAGTATAGCGAAGAAGAGGTTCTCCTACAGTAAGAAATCGCGTCCAAAGCTCGTCCAGTAGAATGCTTACAATGCAATAAGGACCACACAACGGAATACGTGAAGATTGAGACCTTGTGGGTTGTGAAGAAGATGACACGATTTTCCCAGCGAAAAAAGATCCTCTCATGGAGGAAGTTTTCGCGTTAAGTCCCACAGTAGACCTCAGAGTAAATTTACCCACGGTCTCTGTGAAGACAGAGATGCTATCAACAGAAATGTATTGTGGTTGTTTATCTTAGCAATACATGCTGAAACAACAGCGCAGGAGGATACGCATATCCTATCATTCCGTCCTATTAGATCAATAGAGCGTTAACAACATAAGCTCAGAGATCCGGACATGTAAACACATACGTCTGCAATTGATTAGCAAGTTGTGTCGTAAATAAATTATCATTGGGCGCTCCCATTGATAGCAAATCTGATTGAATACTTGTTTGTTGAGAGTCCATTCTGACGGCAACAAGCAACCCATAAGTGAAAGGGAGTCCGGTAATACTATCAGACGACCCGGAATATGACGGACCGAAGCAGAACTTGGTGTACTATAACAAACAGAAGGATTCTTTCCATTAAATTGAATAACGGAAACGAATGAGTGCCTCCCTGGTTCGGGAGATACGCCACTACTGTCGTATTATCGGACAGGATTTGGACATGCATTTCTGAATAACGTTCATCCAATGACATAAAGCAAGCCTAAAAAACATTATTCCGTGGAAGATAAGTGCTTGAATAGAGACTGCGGAACCCAAAGACTCTGGCACTTCGAATCCGTTGGGATCAATATTGCATCCCAACCTGTTTGACTGGCAACCGTCATAAGTAGAAAACTCGGATCCAGCAACTGCAGTGGCACTCTCTGAGTCAACCATCGAATGTTTGCCCCAGTCTGAATCTCTTGCTACACTAGATAGACAAGAGAACGTGTAAATCGAGCAATTCATGGACTGCTAAAAAGTTGCCGTCGAAGAGAAGCTTCTCCCGAGACCGAAGCGACTCTGAGAGAGTTCTTCACCTTACTATCCATGCGCGTCACGTCTAACCAACTCCAGGTAGCCACTGAAGGGCGGAGTTATACGTGAACAAACTACTGCCCTCAAAAGAAATCACATTGAGGATCATATCCCGGAATTCTTTCTCTTGAAGACGTAATGATAACGCCTCAGTAAGGTGGATTACGTATGATAAAGCGTCTAAGTTAAGTCTATTAGACATCATTGTCGTTTCCAACATTATGGTTGGAAAAGACATAGACGGCGAAAAAGATAATTTGCAGTCTTTAACCACGCCGTCTAGACGCATATGAACTCTCGGTATGCCCTGTTCTGCCAAAATAAATTATTCCTGTAAATGATAAAAGGCAGAATTGAGCATTGCGGACAAGAAACTAAACTATCATGCTAGGTAGCAAGCTTATATATATATATAGCGTCGATAAATAAAACACATGTTCTAATGACATTATTGGACTGTGTCGGTAAGTCAGGGACAATGTCCCTGAACCGATCCAAAATTCCGTGTCCAATGACGCTATAAGTCTCTTATCCAACATCGCAGCAATGTAGTCCGAAGGAACAACCACTGGAAGATAATGCCGGAAGAAATGTATGGCAGCTTCCGATGTTCCGAAAGAGAAAACTCGAAATCGTCCGAATCCCTTTCGCCATCCTGTCGGACCCTATAAAGCGTTCGGTCGTCCGAACCTAATGCAACCGCAGACCGCACTGACCCAGCGCCGTCGGATAATTCCTGATCCGACCGAGAAACTGTTGATTGCTGGGATGCTGCGAAAAACTGTGCTAACTTAGAAAGCACGTCCGTCACTGAGGCCTGTGGAGAAGCGGTCTTACGATGCATTGCCGCTGGAAGCTCCGTGATCGTTACCCCGTGCATACTACTATTATGCGAGCGAACGGGGTGTATAGGCCTCGTGTCCCTTGGCTACCGGATGGCGTGACCTGTTCGCCATGGAATCACTGAGTGACGAAACTGGTCGGATACTCGAGGTCACGTAGCCAATGTGCGGTCGTGTGCACTGCTGTGAGGATGAGGAAGCATTATCGACAGTCTCTCGGACTGTCAATATAACGGAGCGTCCCGAACGGCGGACATATGCTCCGAATGTAAAATATCTGAACCACCACATGCGGTCCCCTATGTTGTTGGATGAGAGAGGGACCTCTCTCGCTCACAGCCCGGACGGACCTGGACGAGCCAGGAATCGGACTAACAGGCTTCCTTCGATCTGTCCACAATCCGCCGTCACTGGGTGAGTACTAAAGTTATTATAGTGCTCGCACCACCCAAATCTCCTTCCTAGACTGCAACGGACGAACCCGGCAGCCGAACCATTCGATGAATGTACGCTACACCGGGTGAGCTAGCGAATGTCACTCCGTCGATCCTACAAGGGACCTCTTAGGCGATAGACATATTCCATGAGCACTTATTGCCGCTAGCTCTTCATTAACTATGATGACAGAGGCACACTTTTGAAAGACATCTCCGTAACTTTGCGAACAAGAAACCAGAAATGCTTGGTAATAGCAAGCATATAATAATAAATATATAGCGTCGTTCAATAATTCGAAAGTTTGTGTGACATTATTGGACTATGTCGGAACTGAGGGACGATGTCCCTGAACCGAACCAAAAATTTCTAAGTCCACCGACGCTATCAGTTTCTTATCCAGCATCGCAACATTCTGGTCCGACGAAAGAACCAGTAGAAGATCAAGTCAGATGACATACACAACAGCATATGTTGTTCCGAAAGGGAAAGCTCGAAATCCTCCGAATCCCTTTCGGTATCCCGTCAGACCGGATGAAATTTTCGGACATCCGTACCCGCTTCCGCGGAGCGTCCCAACCCAGCATCGTCGGATAATACATTATGCGACAGATTCAGTTATTGCTGGGATGCTGCGATAAGCTGTGCTATTTAGGATAGCACGTCCGTCCCCGAGGCCTGTGCAGAAGCTGTCTTACGATGCATTGCCGCCGGAAGCTCCGTGTACGTTGACTCCCGCACACTTTCCTATGCGAACGTCCGGAGTCTGCAGGCCTCGTGTCCCTGGCTACCGGATGGTGTGACCTGGTCGCCGATGATTCTCTGACTGGCGAAGCTGACTGGATATCCGAGGTCATGTAGCCAAGAGCGGTCGTGTGCGCTACCATGAGAATGAGGAAGCCTTATTGACAGTCTCTGCGGACTGACTATATGTCGGAGCGTATGCTCCGAATGCGAAACATTTTGTACCACAACATCTGGGGCCAGATGTTGTTGTACGAGAGAGGGGCCTCTCTCGCTCGCCGTCCGGATGGACCTGAACGAGCTAGGAACCGGACTAAAAGGCTTCCTCCGTTCTCCCTCTAATCCGCCGTCACTGGGTGTGCATTTGGTTGATTTATAGTGCTCGCATCACCCCAAAACTCCTTCTAGACCGCAACGGACGAACCCGGCTGCCGAACCATTCGATGAATGGACGCTACACCGGGCGAGCTAGTGGACGTCAAAGGCCGTCGAACCTACTAGGGTCCCCTTAGGCAATTGGCGTATTTATATGAGCACTTTTCCGCTAGCCCTTCATTAATTGTGACGACGGAGGCACACTGTTGGAAGACATCACGGATACATCACCCTAATCTTGATCGTCTGAAATAGAAATTGATAAAGTAGAGTGACCCTGCGGGGAAAGGACCGGAATGTCCAATTCCCCACTAACATACCGTGACATACGCTTCCCATGTTATCATAGAAATCATCACATACAGAACAGGAGTTAGTGCGAGTACACTGACTACATATAGAATGATTATAAAAGTCAGAGGAAGACTTCCTCTAATTACAATTGATCAAAATCCTTTCAATGTGAAAAGAAAACAAAGTCCTGGTACTCGCACCAACCCCTGACAATCAAAATACATAATAATATGATCCATTAACATAGAAAAAATAATTGAAATCAAAATATTTTGAAAAAATATTTTTTTAGAACAGCCCAAGTTTCTGAAAAGTAACGTTGAGCCCCAATGGATCCCAAGCCTAAGTGTGGACAAAAATTTTAAAAATATTTTAAACAATTTATGCAACACTTACGAACAATAATAATGTATCTAGTTATGATTAAATTAACATCAAGATATTATTTTCAAGAAATCCCCCCTCACACAGAGGGCTGTTGTAAATGTAAACAATAAGTGTAAAAACACTAAAATAAGACTCCAGGCACCCAGGCCCGAAATCAGTTACCAATAATACACTATCTGATGCAAAACAGAGACTTCCAGGGAAGAAACCGCAGAACATCAGATGGTAGATGCAGAACACAACGCCTAACCACCCATAGGTAAAGACGTAAACATGGGGAAAAGAACAGAATTCATTCTGTTATTCAGCTAAAACTCCCAAGAAATTTTAGTAATAATAATTACAGAAAATATGCCAAAAGCATGGGAGAATAGCAAGAGGGGACTTAAAGGAAAGGGAGAGAGGAAAACACTGAAAAATCAGTGTAACTTGATAACAAGAATGACAACAAAATGGCTGCTGCCTCGAAAGTTAAAAAATTTATAGTAATTTATATATTTTTTATACTTACCAATGACCCAGACATAGCTGGTGCTAACTCTTAAAATATAGGGCCAAACACAAATTTTGCCCCCCAATCCCCAAAATTTGCATCTAAAACTAAAGAAAACATGTCCTGAAAGGCCCTCCACACTTCGCCCCTACTGCGCATGCGCAGTGTCAAGGACGTTCCGAAATTGGCGCCATTAATCATTCTAATAACCAGTGCCTGGTAAGCGCTATGTACTCAGCGGGGAGGCAAGAGTTCCCAACTCCTGGGAGGGCCATCCCCGTCTGGGTCATTGGTAAGTATAAAAAATATATAAATTACTATAAATTTTTTAACATTTTTATACTGTACCAATGACCCAGACATAGCTGAATAGTAAAAAGGCTGGAGGGCCAAGGACATAGAGCAAAATGGAATACGCTCAATAAAATAAAATAGAGTCATCCCCTGTAGGGAAAAAGAAGTAATAGGCCTTACATGTATCTTTCTTATTTATGATAAATTAGAAAGATACAACACCTTCCAAAATTGAGCTTCATACATCCATGTACTCTATTAATATCCAATATAATCCTTATAGTAATAATTTTTAAAGTAAGCCAATAAATAAAGTAAGTCTAGAGAATAGAGACTCTTATACTCCTAAAAGTGTCTGAGGATTGCTTAATCATGTCCGATGACATATGCAATATTCAAAAGCTATACTTTAAAAACTAAGACTTGAATGAATTTTAAAAACCTAAACTTCTCACTAAACAACCATCCCAATAACAGCTCAGAATTACTAACTCCGGAGGAGGTATCCCCTTGTTTTCATAGTAAAACAGGTGACCCAAGGGAACACCCTCCCCCCCCCCCCCTTTTTCTTGCCCTGGGTCAAATAGCCCAGAGCGAAGAGGGCAGCCGAACGGAGACACTGCCGAAACAGACAGCCTACCTAGCTATAGTAGCAACTGTTAAGTGAATGACATTCTGAGCAGTAGATAATAGACCTAACAATAGAGGCCTCCAGAAATGGACTCGATATTTCTGAGATAAAATTCATGAATGTGGATGGCTGAGCGCAATGAGCGGCCTTCAAAAATCTATAATAGCGACACTATTAATGTAAGCCCAAGAAGTAGAAGAACTCTTACTTCATGAGCCGAAATCTTAAGCACAACTGCTAAGTCAATGATATACGATAAGCAGTACCGATAGTTAATAGAATCCATTAACAATAAAATGGAGCGTAACGTCCTTCTACTAGACATCAAAGACAGAAGAAGCTTACGCCCATAGTAATAAACAGATATCTGTTTATAAATACATAAACTGTACCCGGAATGAGTAAAGGCCTATGCCCATACGAGGACGGAAGGACCTTAAAATAATAGGTTCCGGATAATAGGAGCCTAACTCTTATGCAACAATCCAACCTAAATAGTAACGGAAGTATTGATTCCGAAACTATGAAAGTGAAAATCATCCATCGATAGTGCATGAAACTCACTGACTCTACAGTAAAAGAGAAACCAACAGAATTACTGTCTAAAAGGTCAGAATTTGAAAACTACTGTTTCCAGAGGCTCAAATGATTACTTAGCTAAATAAGAACCGAAGTTAAAATCCGTATAGGAATTTAATCTAAAGATTCTAAGTCTATTTATCAAAAAGTTACTAAATGACTTAGATAAAGAGACAAAAGACTCAATTGTAAACTATCGTAGAGTGCATAGGTATGAGGTAACATAAACCTATAACCTAAATAATAACAGGCTGCAGTAGATCTTGTGAAACAAGTATACTAAAAAATAGCAATGAGTAGTATGGAGGGATCAACAATATGAACATAATGATCCCTACACCACGACGGAAGAGCCTCCACTTTAGCCGCATAGAATAGCAAAGAAGAGGATCTCCTATAGTAAGAAATCGCGTCCAAAGCTCGTCCAGTACAGTGCTTACAATGTAATACGGACCACACAACAGAATACATGAAGGTTGCGACCTTGCTGGTTGTGATAAAGATGACACGATTTACCCAGTGAAAAAGATCCTCATATAGAGGAAGATTTCACGTTAAGACCCACAGTAGACAAGAGAGTAAATTACTCATGATCTCTGTGAAGATAGAGATGCTATCAACAGAAATGTATTGTGGTTGTTTATCTTAGCAATACCTGCTAAAACAACAGCGCCGGAGGATACGCGTATCCTATCATTCCGTCCTATA
The DNA here is from genome assembly GCA_031216915.1 of Pictodentalium vernedei. NCBI lineage: Eukaryota > Metazoa > Mollusca > Scaphopoda > Dentaliida > Dentaliidae > Pictodentalium > Pictodentalium vernedei. The sequence continues at coordinate 413,688,925 of CM062291.1, read as the reverse complement.
GATCAATAGAGCGTTAACAATATTAGCTCAGAGATCTGGACAAGCCAACACATACGTCTGCAATTGATTAGCAAGCTGTGTCATAAATAATCATCATTGGGCGCTCCCATAGATAGCAAATCTGATTGAATACTTGTTTGTTGAGAGTCCATTCTGACAGCAACAAGCGACCCGTAAGAGAACGGGAGTCCGATAAAACAATCAGACGACCCGGAATATGACGGACCAAAACTGAACTTGGTGTACTATAACCAACAGACGGATTCTTTCCATTAAATTGAATAACGGAAACGAAAGAGTGCCTCCCTGGTTCCGGAGATACGCCACTACTGTCGAATTAAAGGACAGGAATTTGGGCATGCGTTTCTGAATAATGTTCATGCAATGACATAAAGCAAGCCTAAAAAACATTATTCCGCGGAAGAAAACTGATTGCTAAAAGACTGCGGAACCCAAAGACCCTGGCACTTCGAATCCGTAGGGATCAGTATTATATCCCAATCTGTTTGACTGGCAACCGTCATAACAGCCACACTCGGGTCCGGCAACTGCGGCGGCACTCTCTGAGTCAACCACCGAATGTTTGCCCCAGTCTGAATCTCTTGTAACACTAGATAGACAAGAGAACGTGTAAATTGAGCAATTCATGGATTGCCGAAAAGTTGCCGTCGAAGAGAAGCTCCTCCGAGAACGAAGCGACTCTGAGAGAGTTCTTAACCTTACTATCCACGCGTGTGGATGTAGCTAGGGCTGCGTCACGTCTAACTAACTCCAATCAGCCACTGAAGGGCGGAGTTATACGTGAACAAACTACTGCCCTCAAAAGAAATAACATTGAGAATAATATCCCGTAAATCTTTTCTTGAAGACGTAATGATAACGCCTCAGTAAGGCGGATTACGTATAATAAAGCGTCTAAGTTAAGTCTACTATACATAATGTCGTTCCCAACATTGAAATTGGAAAAGACATAAACGGCGAAAAAGAATATATGCAGTCTTTAATCACACCGTCTTGACGCATATGAACTCTCGGTATGCCCTGCTCTGCCAAAATAAACTATTTGTATAAATGATAAAATGGCAGAAATGAGCAACGCGGACAAGAAACTAAACTATCATGCTTAGTAGCAGGCTTGTATATATATATATAGCGTCGAAAAATAAAACACATGTTGTAATGACAATATTGGACTGCGTCGGTAAGTCAGGGACAATGTCCCTGAACCGATCGAAAAATCCGAGTCCAATGACGCTATAAGTCTCTTATCCAAGATCGCAGCAATGAAGTCCGAAATAATAATCACTGGAAGATAATGCCAGAAGATATGAAAGGCATCTTCCGATACTACTAAAGGGAAAACTCGAAATCTTTCGAATCCCTTTCGCCATCCTGTCGGACCCTATAAAGCGTTCGGTCGTCCGTACCTGATGCAACCGCGGACCGCACCGACCCAGCGCCGTCGGATAATTCCTGATTCGACCGAGAAACTGTCAATTGCTGGGATGCTGCGAAACAACTGTGCTAACTCGGATAGCACGTCCGTCACTGAGGCCTGAGGAGAAGCGGTCTTACGATGCATTGCCGCTGGAAGCTCCATGATCGTTACCCCGTGCATACTACCAATATGCGAGCGAACGGAGTGTATAGGCCTCGTGTCCCTTGGCTACCGGATGGCGCGACCTATTCGCCGTGGAATCACTGAATGCCGAAACTGATCGGATACTCGAGGTCACGTAGCCAATGTGCGGTCGTGTGCCCTGCTGTGAGGATGAGGAAGCATTAAAGACAGTCTCTCGGACTGTCAATATAACGGAGCGTCCCGACCAACGGACATATGCTCCGAATGTAAAATATCTGAACCACAACATGCGGTCCCCTATGTTGTTGGGCGAGAGAGGGACCTCTCTCGCTCACAGCCGGACGGACCTGGACAAGCCAGGAGCCGGACTAACAGGCTTCCTCCGATCTGTCCTCAATCTGCCGTCACTGGGTGAGTACTAAAGTAATTAAAGTGCTCGCATCACCCAAATCTCCTTCCTAGACCGCAACGGACGAACCCGGCAGCCGAACCATTCGATGAATGTACGCTACACCGGGTGAGCTAGCGAATGTCACTCCGTAGGCGATAGACATATTCCATGAGCACTTATTGCCGCTAACTCTTCATTAACTATGACGACAGAGGCACACTTTTGAAAGACATCTCCATAACTCTTCGAACAAGAAACCAGAAATGCTTGGTTAGCAAGCATAAAATAATAATATATATAGCGTCGTTCAATAATTCGAAAGTTTGTGTGACATTATTGGACTATGTCGGAACTGAGGGACGATGTCCCTGAACCGAACCAAAAATTTCTAAGTCCACCGACGCCATCAGTTTCTTATCCGACATCGCAGCATTCTGGTCCGACGAAAGAAGCTGTAGAAGACCAAGTCAGATGACATACACAACAGCATATGTTATTCAGAAAGGGAAAGCTCGAAATCCTCCGAATCCCTTTCGGTATCCCGTCGGACCAGATGAAACTTTCGGGCGTCCGTACCCGCTTCCGCGGAGCGTCCCGACCCAGCATCGTCGGATAAAATATATGCGACAGATTCAGTTGATGCTGGGATGCTGCGATAAACTGTGCTATTAAGGAAAGCACGTCCGTTCCCGAGGCCTGTGCAGTAGCGGTCTTACGATGCATTGCCGCCGGAAGCTCCGTGTACGTTGACTCCCGCACACTTCCTATGCGAACGTCCGGAGTCTGCAGGCCTCGTGTCCCTGGCTACCGGATGGTGTGACCTGGTCGCCGAAGAATCCTTGATCGGCGAAGCTGGTAATATATCGGCGGTCACGCAGCCAAGGTGCGGTCGTGTGCGCTGACGAGAAGAGGAAGCCTTAGCAGTCTCAGCGGACTGCCTATACAACGGAGCGTCCCGAGCGACGGACGTATGCTCCGCTTACGACACATTTTGTACCACAACATCTGGGGCCAGATGTTGTTGAACGAGAGAGGGGCCTCTCTCGCTTGCCGTCCGGATGGACCGGAACGAGCTATGAATCGGACTAAAAGGCTTCCTGCGTTCTCCCTCCGATCCGCCGTCACTGGGTGTGCATTAGGTTAATTTATAGTGCTCGCATCACCCCAAAATTCCTTCTAGACCGCAACGGACGAACCCGGCTGCCGAACCATTCGGTGAATGGACGCTACACCGGGCGAGCTAGCGGACGTCAAAGGCCGTCGAACCTACTAGGGTCCTCTTAGGCAATTGGCGTATTTACATGAGCACTTTTCCGCTAGCCCTTCATTAATTGTGACGACGGAGGCACACTGTTGGAAGACATCACAGATACATCACCCTAATCTTGATCGTCTGAAATAGAAATTGATAAAGTAGAGTGACCCTGCGGGGAAAGGACCGGAGTGTCCAAATCCCCAACACATACCGTGACATACGCTTCCCATATTGTCATCGAAATCATACGATACAGAACAGGAGTTAATGCGAGTACACTGACCACATATAGAATGATAATAAAGTCAGAGGAAGACTTCCTCTTAAAACAATTGATCAATATCCGTTCAATGTGAAAGGAAAACAAGTCCTGGTACTCGCATTAACCCCTGGCAATCAAAATACATAATAATAATATGATCCATTAATATAGAAAAAATAATTGAAATCAAAATATTTTGATAAAATATTTTTTCAGAACAGCCCAAGTTTCTGAAAAGTAACGTTGAGCCCCAATGGATCCCAAGCCTAAGTGTGGACAAAAATTTTAAAAATATTTTAAACAATTTATTCAACACTTACGAACAATAATAATGTATCTAGTTATGATTAAAATAACATCAAGATATTATTTTTTAGAAATCCCCCCCTCACACAGAGGGCTGTTGTAAATGTAAACAATGAGGGTAAAAACACTAAAATAAGACTCCAGACACCCAGGCCCGAAATCAGTTACCAAAAATACACTATCTGATGCAAAACAGAGACTTCCAGGGAAGAAACTGCAGAACATCAGATGGTAGATGCAGAACACAACGCCTAACCACCCGTAGGTGAAGACGTAAACATGGGGAAAGAACAGAATTCATTCTGTTATTCAGCTAAAACTCCCAAGAAAATTTAGTAATAATAATTACAAAAACTATGCCAAAAGCATGGGAGAATAGCAAGGGGGAACTTAAAGGACAGGGAGAGAGGAAAACACTTAAAAAACAGTGTAACTAAATAATCAGAATGACAACAAAATGGCTGCTGCCTTGAAAATAGGTAACTTAACATAATTTCATTAAAAAATTTTAAGTTACAGCCCTGATAATATTCTGTCACACATTCTTTTCCTCTCCTCCTTCTCTATCCTCCTTAGAATCACCATTTCACTAATATTTATGTGTTTGGCATCATTTAAACTGAGATTTATAAGCACAAAGATCAGTCAGATGTTAACTGATGAAGGGCCAAACTTAGAATGATTAATGGCGCCAATTTCGGAACGTCCTTGACACTGCGCATGCGCAGTAGGGGCGAAGTGTGGAGGGCCTTTCAGGACATGTTTTCTTTAGTTTTAGATGCAAATTTTGGGGATTGGGGGGCAAAATTTGTGTTTGGCCCTATATTTTAAGAGTTAGCACCAGCTATGTCTGGGTCATTGGTACAGTATAAAAATATAGGTAACTTAACATAATTTCATTAAAAAATTTTAAGTTACAGCCCTGATAATTTTCTGTCACACATTTTTCCTCTCCTCCTTCTCTATCCTCCTTAGAATCACCATTTCACTAATATTTATGTGTCTGGCATCATTTAAACTGAGATTTACAAGCACAAAGATCAGTCAGATGTTAACTGATGAAGGGCCAAACTAAGAATGATTAATGGCGCCAATTTCGGAACGTCCTTGACACTGCGCATGCGCAGTAGAGGTGAAGTGTGGAGGGCCATTCAGGACATGTTTTCTTTGGTTTTAGATGCAAATTTGGGGGATTGGGGGGCAAAATTTGTGTTTGGCCCTATATTTTAAGAGTTAGCACCAGCTATGTCTGGGTCATTGGTACAGTATAAAAATATCAAAATATATTGTAATTGATATGGGAAAAAAGTATAAAGGTACAACACATGGCATGGTGTTCTACTAAGTATGGGAGTACAAATGATTGCCCTTCTCAGTTTGCCAAGGAGTGCAAAGGCCTTCTTAAATCTCAATGCAGCTATTACCACACAGAGATGGGTGGTATTGAAAATTTTGGTTCAGTATCAGTATTTTTTCAACAAGATACCTTGGTTTCGGTACAGTATTCGGTATCCATATCAATGTATTTTTAATAAACCACACTGCTCAATTTGGTATGAGCAATCATCTGATGTGTTCATATGATACTAAACAAGTTTTAAAAGACCAAATGTATCACTGTAGATCTTTTTTTGATTCATTTCATTTGAAATTAGTTCACACAGGGTTGTACATGTATGTGAGTATGGGGGAGAGGGGGTGGTGCGGGTGTCTGTGACTATGTGTGTGCAGCTTTCTGTTTGTAATATATCACTTTCTATAAATTTGGCTTAAAATATTCCCTTCTTGATTGATAATGTGATACCGCCACCAGTACATACACCTTGACCATTCTTGGGAGTAGGGATCTGTAAATTTATTATTAGCTGATGCCACATGACACTTTTGGAAATTGGATCTGCATGTATAATGCAAATGTCCTGACCCTCACACCACAAATGGCCATTATAGAATATATCTCTCACTCCCACTAGTACACCCCCCACCCCATAAGCTTCTCCCCATCAGGTGACCAAGTCACCCCAACTACTTGTGAATGCTTGTGCACATGCTCTGCCATTATTTACATTCCAACAACTTACCTATTTACTTTTTAGAACAGTGGTGGCCTATGTTGGATTTCTTGGAATTGGAAGTTTGGGGGGGGGGGGCTGAACACGTTAAAAAATTGTGCCCACTGACTTCTTGCTTCAGACATTTTTTGTCAAGGCAAGCAAAACTGCAATTGGCACTGCGTAAATTCCACGTTTACGGGGGATTTTCCAAGTACCAATTTTTTCGGTAATTTCTTCCACCCTTGGTTCAGTATTTTGGTATGATAACGATACTGATACTGTTTGGTATTTTTAATATACTGCCCATCTGTATTATTAAACTCTTGGACCACCTCAGGTCCAAACTTGAACCTAGGCTAAGGTTTGGGCCTGAGATGGTCAAGAGTGAATTTTCCGTGGAGAGCAGTGAGCCTGTATACCTGCATGCCTAAAGATTGTCTGGCACAAGAAATTAATGACCAACAATATTGTTTATTATCATATGACTCGTCCGTTTTGTTCACTTTAAAGCATTTGATATTTTGTTTTCATATTAATCAGTGATAAATAAAGCCTTCCGTCAATTTCATTGGTCAATTTCATTGGTCAATTTCAAAACTAGACAATTTGATTGGCTGAACAAATTACAACTGGGCCACATTTTCACTTAGATGTGAGTCTTCCATGGAAGACGTGTGTCGCCTGCACTATATTTTAATATTTCAGACAGAATTCTAAGTGGAAAAGGGACATAACTCTGGAAAAAATACAGCGGATCAAAAAATAAAACAGGAGGTGCACAATGCCATTATGTGATAAAGAAGCACTGAAAATTTCATCAAAATCCATTCATAGGTTAAAGAGGAGTGGCGGATAAGAGAAAGTGACGCGGACGACGGCGCAGACGATGCAAGACGACAAAAGTAATCCCTATATGTCGCTCCCCACTTTGTGGGGCGGCGACACAATAATTTGCGTAATTAGAGTTGGGAGCTTTCATTGGTCAATTTCAAAACTGGACAATTTGATTGGTTAAACAAAATCCAACTGGGTCATATTTGCATACAGTACGTGGAGAGTGTATTATCACTAAATCACTCGCAGAGTGGAGATTCCACTCAAGCAATAATTGCAAATTTGTTCCAAAGCATAACCAGCACAAGCAAAGTTTCAGCCAATGGACCTCCGGGTTGAACCCGGAGGTCCATTGGCTGAAACATTGCTTGTATTTTTTGTCGATATGTACAAAATTTGAAAGTTGTAGCTTGGGTGATAACTCCACTCCACGGGTGATTTAGTTACAATCCACTCTCTACGTACTGTACTTTCAGTAGGGAGAATTTACTTTATCTGTCCTATTAAGGGTGGGTTATATTGTATTAATCTTTTACCTACAACAAAAATGCTATTCATTTTTTTTTTATATTTTCACTTTTTGCTACCAAAACATAGGTTATGACCCCTCAGTGGAACGAGCTAGACGTGCTCGTTCCAATGAGGGGTCATAACCTATGTTTTGGAAGCAGAAAATGAAAATTTTATTGCTTCCAAAACATAGGTTATGACCCCTCATTGGAACGAGCTCGTTCCAATGAGGGGTCACAATCTATGTTTTGGAAGCAAAAAATAAAATTTTTTAGTTATACAAGGATGTTTTTTCCAAGTGCCGTCTGCAACTCAAGATAGGTGATGTGTTAATAAGTCATACTAAGCGGCTAATTTGTGCATGTGTGTGTCATATGATAAATAGAATAAGAAACGAGTGTTTTTCTCCTATAATATTTATGAAACTCGTCCGAATTTTGGGCTTGCCAAAACGGAAAATTCTTAGACTCGTTTCATAAATATTATATGAGAAAAACACTCATTCCATATCCTCTATATATATCTAGTTGTTTCTAGAGGTCACAGAGTATGATTAAAGCCAACTTTAATTAATTATTCTTCTTCAAAAGTTGATCATTTGATTTCCTAATCATGCCAGCCCTATAAACAACACTTACTATATTCAAACTTCTTTACTATTGTAATGTCACAAGATGTCCACTTTACTTGGGCTCTATCAAATTCTTCACTCATTGTCATTATTCATAGCAGACATCCACAACTTCTCATTCCAGGCCTAAAGAGAAATCAACAACTTCTTACAAACAAGTGTACTTACTGCGGTTACTGGATCTGAATGAGCTGGAAGTGTTTTTAAACATTTTCCTGTTTTAACATCCCATATTCTAACACTCTCATCAAACTGAAATATACAAGAAACACAAGAGCTGTTGCTAAAGGTAATTCATACCTCCCACTGCAATTTTGGACAAATAAAGCATAAATGACTTATAAACAAAGTAAGGACTAACTCTGTCGAAAAATGCAGGCAACTTCATATGCAGGGGTGGCTTGTCATAAGGATCCCTCATACCAAATTTCATTGAAATCCATCCATTCACTGGTAAGATATTGCTGTAGATAGATGGCCGGCCAGATGCACGGATGGGTACATGTAACCCAGTATACCCTCCTCCCACCATCTCTTTGAGAGTGGTGGTATAAAAATAGACAAGAAACAAGAGGCCCCAGTGGGCCTGAGGACGCTCACCTGACATGGCAGCATAAATATCAACCCAGGGAATTGATTTCAACAAGTTGCATCTGCCCCTCCTAAGAAAAGCTTATACCAAATATCCAAAGATTCTGATCAGTGGATCTAAAAAAAAGAAGATTTTTAAAGAATATTCCTCATATTGAACTAAATAATAATTCAGGCTCCCACAGAGAGCCCAAATATGAACACAGGGACTTGGCTTTAACAAATTTGAATCTCACCCCCCAAGGATGCTGCACACCAAATATCAAAACATTCTGACTGCTGGATCTGAAGAAGATTTTTAAAGAAAATTGCTCATTTTCAACTAAGTTATAATTCGGGCTCCCACATTGAGCCCAAATATGAACCTAGGGACTTGGCTTGAACAAACTTGAATCTCACCCACATAAGCATTTTGCATACCAAATACTAAAAGATTCTGATTGGTAGATCTGAAGAAGAAGATTTTTAAAGAATATTCCTCATACTCCACTAATTTAAACATTTGGGCTCCCATAGAGAGCCCAAATATGGACCCAGGGATTTGATTTCAATAAACCTGTGAAACAATCTTCCAAAGATGTTATATGTGGAATTTGAAAGCTTTTGGAGCAGTGGTTTGGGAGAAAAATAGTCTTGAATGTTTTTCCCATTACACACAACTGTTAAAAAATGCTGACTCAGCACCTTTTCAAAGTCCCAAAACAGTACCCCATGATGAAACCGATAGCAGTTTATTTTGACCATTCCATTCTGTTGGTCCTAAGGAAGCTTCACACCATATAAGAATTCTCAGTGCAGTGTAGTTTTGGAGATATGGGCGTTTTAATTTTTTTCTATTTTTAGCTCCTGCGGTTCCCGAGGGGCGATGAGAAAAAAATTGGGGCATAAATTAAGTACTTATGACCCAATAAGCCCTCATATCAAATTTGGTTCAAATCTGCCTCTCAGTTTGGAAAATATAAATTTTGGGCGGGGCGAAAATTCTTGCCCCTCCCATAACAAAGGCAAATATAGCTCCTCAAACTTCTCTTGAACAAATCTGAGTCTACACCTCAAAAGGAAACTGCATGCCAAATATCAAGTCTCTGCTACTGCCGGTTCTCGAGAAGAAGATTTTTGAAGATTTAAGCACACTTTTTGGGTGTGGCCCTTCCGAGGGGCGAGGCAACTTGATTTGAACAAAATCAAATTGCGATGTCATAACAAACTATTACCTCAAATATCAATTAAATTGGTTCAGTGGTTTGGGAGGAGAAGACACAAACACCATGTTCACGGACGACGGATGCCAGATGACAGACGGTGAGTGATCACTATAGCTCTCCTAACTGAAAGTCAGGTGAGCTAAAAATGCAATACAGTGGAACCCTGTTGACTGAGCAGCCACTTTGCCAATGAAATTTATTCAATTAACAGGAGTACTGAGGCCAAATAGGTCTATAAACAAAGGAAAACTGGGAAGAGTCAGAATAATTTCTCCACGGGTTACAAGATTTTTTATTCAATTTACAGGAGTTTACTATATAACCAATATTCAATTAACAGGTCAAATTTGTTCTGGAGGTATGGTAAATGGTTTTGTGTTGGGAAATTATATTCAATTAACAGGGTTATTCAGTTAAGAGATATCCAATTAACTGGGCTCCACTGTATAAATGATCTTCACTGAGCGATATTTTGTTCACTCAAGACTTTCTATTTTGCCAATTGTATCTTGTTTGACAGAGCTCACCACTTGTAGCTTGTTTGCAGAGTGCACTTGATAATCTCCTGTTAACGAATTAAAAATCTTGTAATCTATCACAGAATTTACTCTGACAAGTCTTGAATTCCTCACATTTCATGACTTATCAAATCTCATTCCATCCAATAACATAGAGGATCTCCAACAAGTCCCCAAATCATATCAAAATTGACAAACCAAGATCAGTACAATTGTTCTGGAGCGAGCATTAGCTCGGTACGGACCTAATTTATTGGAAAAGTTTTGTAAATTTCGATATAAACTGGAGATGAGTTGAAAATATTATTTATTATATGATAACCCCCCCCCCCCAAAAAAAACAAAACACTTTAATGGAAAGAGAAACAAGCAGCGGCTTTTTACAATTACACTTCAACTTAAGATGCATGGTTTGTCTACAAGGTATGCATTAGGAAAGAGTCCCTGATAAAGAATAGATTGTGGAGTATTTAATGACACAAATTTAATGAAATAATTTTCAAATAAATGTCAACTACTGTCAGAGACAACAAATGTTCATAATTCCTTGTTCCCAGTCTAAATATATGATTATTCTTCAATGCCTGATGGGCCACTGATTACCATTTTTAATGAATGGGCTTAATAAGCAGAAGTGATTAACTGATGTTTGGCAATCACATCTGACATCGGCCGATTTTAAGTCATCAGTTGACCATCGGTAGAGGTGTTTGAACATCGGTCCATACCGATGGCTACATGGGACACCACTGGATCAAAATTGTTTACCTTTACATTTGATTAACAATCTCAAACAAGCAGTAACAAAACTTAATAAGTTGCCACAATGATTGGCAGGAATCAAGATTGGCCTAATCTTTCTGAGCTTCCCCTTGATTGCTGCTCGTGACACACATCCAATATGTTGTGTGATGACTCAATGAAATGCGACATCAGCAGAAACAAGTTAACAGTGCAGCAATCCAAGACGCTGCACTGTTAACTTGTTTCCACCGATGTTTTTATTTTAACACACACACGGAGATATCTTGAGGTCAACAAATCAATCAGGGGCGCAGTGGCTCAGTAGGTAGAGGTGCAGGCTGCAAGCCGAGAGGTCCTCGGTTCATATCCCAGCTGCGGCAACCGCGTTGTGTCCTTGGGCAAGACACTTCACCCCCATTGCCCACGTGGGGGCACGGTGGCGTTGTGTACTAAGGCGTACCGCACATCGATGGTGCACCTGTCTTCAACCAATGCTAATCCTGCTTGTGTGGAGTTGGTATGTTGGGGAGCTGACAGTTGCTTGCCATTGCTCGGTGGTTCTCCCTGGATACTCTGGCTTCCTCCACCTGTAAAACTGTCATGGTCATGATTAGCCATTGTGCAGAAATATGTGACCTTAAACACCAATAAATAAATAAATATAACAAACCAATCAACCTGACTGTACTGTAAAATTAACCCTGTTCTATGCATTCTTAAAACATACTTCTTTTGGTTGTTACCATCCGACATCGGCACTCAGATTGTGTGCTCAACTAAATGGCAGGCAGATGGCAGTCGCAAATCCTTATCCGTTAATCACTAAGATTCAGATCATATAATAAATATAAAATGTTATTGAAAAATCCCTACAATTAATTTTTTAGATCATTGATGAACTCTATATGCACACTGTGTTTCTGGAATATAGGAAAACAAGAGGCCTCTCGGCCAAAATAGCTCCGCCCAAGGCAACTACTTTCAGAGGCAGCCATATACAGGGTAACATTTGATCCCCAGTCTCTGATAACACTTTACCCAACATGGATAGCAGACAACAGCATCATGTTTTGTCTCAAAAACATAGCTTACAGCCCCTCATTGGATCACGTTTGTTGAGCTTGTTCAATAAAGGCTCATTAGCTTTGTTTATTAGACAAAAATTGAAAACATAATAAAATTTGAAAAATACACTGGTGTTACTTTGACCAGGTAGGTAGTTTGTGACCTTAACGTTGATGGATACAGACCTTATTGTGATTGATGGCACACTGTCTATTGACAATACATACTGTTATAAATTTTTGTTAAAAAATATCCAGTGGTAAAGAAATTATGGCTTGGACAAACGAAATGTTGACGTTTTCCTGAGTTTTACCTTTACCATGTCGCCTGTGACCTTGACCTTGATAGATACAGACCTTATTAAGATTGATGGCACACTGCCTAGTGACAACACATACTGTTATAAAGGTTTGTTAGAAAAATATCCAGTGGTAAAGAAATCATGGCTCGGACAAACAAAATGTTGACGTTTTCCTGAGTTTTACCTTTACCATGTCGTCTGTGACCTTGACCTTGATGGATACAGACCTTATTGTGATTGATGGCACACTGCCTATTGACAATACATACTGTTATGAAGTTTTGTTAAAAAATATCCAGTGGTAAAGAAATTATGGCTCGAACAAACAAAATGTTGATGCTGGACGACAGACGGACGGATGACAGACAACAGACAACTCGATATCAGAAAAGCTCTGCTGACTTTGTCAGGCGGAGCTAATGACTAATTTCTTGCTAGTCCATGAACTGAAGATGTCACTTACCAAAATGTTTTTGAATAAGGCTATTAAAAAAAATTTCTTGTTTCTCAGTCACCTTCTCCCTCATCATAGAAAGTCTGCCTCATCATCTATTTTTTCACCTGGAAATCTCTTCTATGACACTAGTTTTCACTTGTAGGACAAATATTTAACTGACTATACCTTGTTTGACAGAGCTCAGAGAGCTCTGTCAAACAAGATATAGTTGGTTAAGTTTTCAACTACATTATGGGAAATTTTCACTGCTGAAAATATTGGGTTTGCCACATAATAGAGTATTAGTTAAATTTTGGATTCCAACTATTTTCAGAACTGTTTTGTGAAAGAAAAAAAGCCCCCCAAAAAAAGCTTCCCCCCTCATCATAAAATTGAGGAAATATTGCCAGAGAAACAATTTTTTATAGGCCCCAAAAATTTTTATTTTTTGACTAAAAAACATAGCTGATGCCCCATTTTTGGAATGAGCTCAACTTGTTTCTTCCAATGAGGGGGTCATAACGCAGGTTTTTGAGTCAAATAACCAAAATTTGAATGGCAATTTTGTGAATCGCACTTATTACATTCAGTTTAAACAATCTTTATTCATTAAGTATGCTATATGTTACAGTATTGAACACCAATAAATGTGACAATATATATAGAGAATATGAAGAATATAACTAACAAAAAAAACATATTATTAACCCTTTACCCAACGCAGACGATATCAAAATTTATTATTTTAAATATCATCTTTTTTTATTTTTCAAAAAATTTGAAGAAAACCATATCATGTGACCCCTCGTTGGAACGAGCTCGTTCCAACGAAGGGGTCACATGATATGGTTTTCTTGAAATTTTTTGAAAAAATAATATTTTTTCAACTGCTGAATTTGCATATTACGCGGGTGGATGCGGGCGATTCGTTAGGTAAAGGGTTAAGCAATGGGGGATCTGACAGAAAGCTGGGAGCTTATGTTAGTCATCTCCAGGAAATTACATTTGGTAAAGTGTTAACTGATTACTTCTGTTAATTGAGTATTTTTCAATAGCAAAGTTGGTGAGCAAAATTAAATTTTAACCGCGAGGCCTTGATCCCACTTTAGTAATCCATTCTCCCTGTAGAATACTTGCACATGTTTTAGGCTTTTAGATTAGTCTAATTTGGGCTCAACAGCAAATAAAGATCCACTATATTTTGGCCTTGAGGGTGAGAATACATCCAGTATGTCTACCTTCTCGGCATCCATTTCATATGCTTTTCTGGTCCACCCCACCTCCCCAGAATCATAGTTTACAGATGCCTGTAAAAAGTCTTCACCATTATTATTGATTCTCCTCCTCGAGCTCGTTTCCTCGAGTGGTTTCTTAGTTTTCCTGTGAAGTAAAAATCCTAATTAAGCATGACAATTAACTCTTTACATAACACAAGAGGCCCCAGGGGGGCTTAGGAGCTCACCGAATGTTCCATACTGTTAAGACACAAATTTTATCAAAAGCTATTCTTAAGGTTCTACAGATTAAATCTATACTCTCTGTGGAGCTAAAACATCAACAGGACTGAATGGGAGAATGCTGCTGATCAAATATCAAAAGATTCTGCATGATGGTTCTGAAGAAGATTTTTAAAGAATTTTCCTTGAGTTGCACAAAGTAAACATTCACGCCCCCATAGTGAGCCCCAATATTGATCAAAAGACTCAATTTGAACAAACGTGAATCCAACCCATACCAAGATGCTGCATACCAAATATCTAAAGATTCTGCCCACTGGTTCTGGTGAAGAAGATTGTTAAAGATTTTCTCTTAAATTGCACTAAGTAGACATTCAGACCCCCCATAGTGATCCCCAATATTGAACGGAGGATTCAATTTGAACAAACTGGAATCAGACCCATACAAAGATGCTGTATACCAAATATCGAAAGATTCTGCCCATCGGTTCCAGAAAAGAAGATTTTTAAAGAAATTTTCTTAAATTGCACTAAGTAAAAATTCACACCCCTTTTGTGAGCCGTAATATTGATCGAGGGCTTCAATTTGAAGAAACTTGAATCAGACCCATACCAAGATGCTGTATACCAAATATCAAAAGATCCTGCCCATTGGTTCTGGAGAAGAAGATTTTTAAATTTTTTTTCTTTAAATTGCACTAAGTAAAAATTCAGGTCCCCATAGCGAGCCCCAAAATTGATCAAGGGACTCCATTTGAACAAAACTTGACCCATACCAAGATGTTGAATACCAAATATCAAAAGATTCTGCCCATTGGTTCTGGAGAAGAAGATTTTTAAAGAAATTTTCTTAAATTGCACTAAGTAAAAATTCACGCCCCCATAGTGAGCCCCAATATTGGTTGAGGAACCCGATTTGAACAAACTTGAATCAGACCCATACCAAGATGCTGCCTACCAAGTATCCAACGATTCTGCCCAATGGTTGTGGAGAAGAAGATTTTTTAATAATTTTTCTATAATTCATACGGTGCTATCAGAGTTATGCCCCATACAGAGCCCCCAAGGGACATGGCCATTTCATTTGAACAAACATGAATTGCCATATAGTAATGAACATCCACATGAAGTTTTGTGAAAATTGGACCAGTGGTTTCAGAGGAGAAGTCGTTTGAAAAATGTTCACGACGACGGACGGCAAGTGATAAGTTGAGCTCCCTTTGTGAGCTAAAAATTCCTCATATTGACTAAGTTATAATTCGGGCTCCCACAGGGAGCCCAAATATGGATCCAGGGACTTGGCTTTAACAAACTTGAATCTCACTCCCCTAAGGATGCTACACACCACATATCAAAACATTCCAACTGCTGGAGCTGAAGAAGATTTTTTAAGAAAATTCCTCATTTCGAACTAAGTTACAATTCAAGCTCCCACAGTGAGCCCAAATATGGACCTAGGGACATGGCTTGAACAAACTTGGATAGTATATCATCATGTGAACCACCAGAGTTTGATCATCTTGACACAAAAAGTGATTTTTCTAAGTTTCACTCTGTCTCAGCAGAAGACATTCGAAAAATGATTTTATCATCATCCAATAAATCCAATGATCTAGATCAAATTCCAACATTCCTTTTGAAAGAGACAATTGATTATCTTCTGCCAGCCATAACATCTATTATATCTGCATCCCTACATGAAGGGTTTGTTCCAAATGCATTGAAAAAAGCACTTGTTTCTCCACTCATCAAGAAACCATCTCTTGATCCTGACAACCTGAAGAATTATCGACCAGTATCGAACCTCTCTTTCCTGTCTAAATTGTTGGAAAGGGTTGTTGCTTTACAACTCAAAAATCATCTGCATGAAAGTTAAAAAATTTATAGTAATTTATATATTTTTTATACTTACCAATGACCCAGACATAGCTGGTGCTAATTCTCAAAAATCTAGGGCCAAACACAAATTTTGCCCTCCAGTCCCCAAAATTTGCATCTAAAACCGAAAAAATCATGTCCTAAATGGTCCTCCATACTTTTCCTCCACTGCGCATGCGCAGTGTCAAGGAGGTCTCGAAATTGGCACCAATTATCATTCTTACAAGCAGTGCCTGGTCAGCGCTATGTACTCAGCGGGGAGGTAAGAGTTCCCAACTCCTGGGAGGGCCATCCCCGTCTGGGTCATTGGTAAGTATAAAAAATATATAAATTACTATAAATTTTTTAACATTTTTATACTGTACCAATGACCCAGATATAGCTGAATAGTAAAAAGGCTGGAGGGCCTAGGACATAGAGGAAAATCCAATAAGCTCAACTATATATAATAGAGTTATACCCTCAAGGAGAAAAGGAGTATTAGGCTTTACATGTATCTTTCTCATTTATGATAAATTAGAAAGACACAACAACACCCTCCATAATTGAGCATAATAACATTCATGTTCTCTATTAACATCCAGTATAACCCTTTATACTAATTATTTTTAAAGTAAGCCAATAAATAAAGTCAGTCCAGAGAATTGAGACTCTTTATACTCTTTAAAAGTGTCCGAGGATTGTATATTAACGCCTGTTTGACATGTGACATATACAAATGCTTCACACCGAGCTACACTTTAAAAATATGGCATGAATGAATTTTAAACATTAACTTTACACTTTAAAACCATCCCGGTAACGACTCAGAATTACTGACTCCGGAGGAGGTATCCCCTTGCTTTTCACTATAAAGCAGGTGACCTAAGGGAACACCCTCCCCCCCTTCCCCTTGCCCTGGGTCAAATAGTCAAGAGCGAAGAGGGCAGCAGGACGGAGTCACTGCCGGAACAGAAAGCCTGCATAACTATAGTTGCAACTGTTTAGTGGACGACATTCTGAGCAACAGATAACGGACTTAAACAATGCAGGTCTCCAGAAATGGACTCAATATTTCTGAGATAAAAATTTGTGAATGTGGATGGCTGAGACCAATATGCAGCCTTCATTAAATCTGTAATAGCAACACTATTTGCGTAAGCCCAAGATGTAGAAAGAGCTCTTACTTCATGAGCCGAAATCTTAAACACAGACTGCTGAGTTGAAGATAGATTATCATAAGCAGTACGGATAGTTAATTGAATCCATCTAGCAAAGGAATGGACCGTAATGTCCTTTCTATTAGGCATCAGAGACAGAAAGAAGCGTTTTCGTCCCTTTCTGATAAACTGAGATCTTCGTTTATAAATACGTAAAGCTCTAACCGGACAGAGTAAAGGCCTATGCCTGTCTGAAGATGGAAGGGCCTTAATAACAATAGGTTCCGGATATTTATTAGGAGCCTGATTCTTAGCCAAAAATCCAACATTAGTAGTAAAGGTAATAGTGTTCCCGACACTACGATAGTGAGAATCATCCACAGATAGTGCATGAAGCTCACTGACTCTTCTAGCAGAAGAGAAAGCTAAGAGAAATGCTGTCTTATAAGATAAGAATTTGAAGTCCACTGTCTCAAGAGGCTCAAATGGCTTTTCTTTTAGTTTAAGAAGAACCCAAGCTAAATTCCATTTAGGAATTAATATAAGGGTTCTAGGTCTATTTATCGAGAAGTTTCTAACTAATTTAGATAAAGAGACATTAGATCCAATTTGTAAACTATCATGGTGTGCATAGGTATCAGATAACATAGACCTATAACCTTTAATAGTAACAGGCTGCAGTTTGATCTCGTCAAACAAATATACTAGAAAGTTTGCAATGTCTGGAATGGAGGGATCAAAAATATCAACAGAATGATCCCTACACCAACGACAAAAGACCTTCCACTTAGCCGCATAGTTTAGCGAAGAGGAGGTCCTCCTACAGTTAGAAATTGCGTCCACCGCTCGTCCTGTAAAATGCTTGCCGTGCAAGAAGGCCCGCACAACGGAAATACGTGAAGGTTGAGACCTTGCGGGTTGTGATGTAGTTGACGTGATTTCCCCTGCGAAAGAAGATCCTCTCGTGGAGGAAGTTTTCGCGGTAAGTCCCACAGCAGACACCTGAGTAGATTTATCCACAGTCTCTGTGGAGACAGAGATGCTACCAACAGAATTTTGCATTGAGATTGTTTACCTTTAGCAATATCTGCTGAATCAATGGCGCTGGAGGATACGCATATCCTATCATTCCGTCCCACGAGATTGATAGAGCGTCTACTGCATATGCTCGGGGATCCGGACATGAAGACACATACGTCTGCAACTGATTGTTGAGTTGTGTCGCAAATAAGTCTATCATTGGCCACTCCCATTGGTAGCAAATCTGATTGAATATCTGTTTGTTGAGAGTCCATTCTGATGGCAACAAGCGACCCTTCCATGAAAGGGAGTCTGCTAATACATTCAGACGACCTGGAATATGATGGACCGAAAGTAGAACTTGGTGTTCTAGAACAAACAGAAGGATTCTTTCCGTTAAATTGAATAACGGAACGGAATGAGTGCCTCCCTGGTTCCGAATATACGGAACTACTGTCGTATTGTCGGACAGGATTTGGACATGTGCTTTCTGAATAATGTTCATCCAATGACGTAGTGCAAGCCAAATTGACATCATTTCCTTGATGTTTATGTGCCAAAGACCCTGGCACTTCGAATCCGTTGCGATCAGTGTTACACCCCTTCCTGTTTGACTGGCATCCATCATAATCGTAAAACTCGGATCCGGCAACTGCAGTGGGACTCCCCGAGTCAACCACTGAATGTTTGCCTAAGTCTGAATCTCTTGTTTCACTTGATTTGACAAGAGAACGTCTATATCAAGCGAATGAATCTTTACACTCCAATTCTGAGTCAAGAAAATTTGGAGAGGCCGAATGCGAAACCGCCCCATCGGAATGAGATCCGCAGCGGCTCCGCACAGACCTATCAGTCTCATGAACTCTCTCACTGTGACTTTGTCTGAGTGAAGACAATAGCGAGCGTAGCAACTGTTTAATTTCGCTCTGGTTAACGGCAGACGAACGAGATTGTTGTGCGTCTCGAAGCTCATTCCCAGATGAGTGAATGACTTGGACGGCACCAGATCCGACTTCTCCTCGTTTATTATAAAACCGAGACATCGGAGTAATAGAAGCAGATTCTGCACATTGTTCTGAAGCATTAACTCATTGCCGTACCTCTGAAGAATGTCGTCCAGGTAGGCCGACATTACCGCAGACGAATGAGCTCGGAAATATATCATTACCGAGTTCATTATTCGAGTGAAAGCCCAGGGCGCTAGGTTCAAACCGAAGCACATCACTCGGAACTGATATACAACTCCTAGGACTGCGAAGCGTAGATACTTTCCGAATGTCGGATGTACCATGACGTGAAAGTACGCATCCTTGAGATCTATGCTTGTAGCAGAGTCGTTCACCCGAATACTCGCTCTGACTGATCGAATTGTCTCCATACAGAACTTTGGAGCAACGATCAGCTTGTTTATCCAGCTCAGATCTATGACTGGATGGAACAAGCCGTCTGGTTTCGGAACCAGAAACAGATGGCTGTAGAAACCCGGTGATTCCTGGTCTTCTACGACCTCTACCGCGTTCTTCTTCAGAAGAGACTGTATTTCTGATAAAAGAGTGTCTCTTTTCTGCGGATTTGACGGAAGCTGAGTCCATTTTGGACTTTGAGTTAATGGAGGCTTTCGTTTGAGGATATTCTTAGTCCTTCCGAAATTACCCCTCGAACCCAGGGGTCGTCCGTAATTGACGCCCAATCGTTTATAAAACTTGATAATCTTCCGCCTACCGGAACACGATAGAGGTTCAAACCATCACTTCCTGGACCTGCGAGGCTTGCGAAAGGAGAAACTACGTCCTCCGCGACCCGCACCTCGCCCCGTCGACCTAGGGACGTCTGACCGGTAATCTCGGCCAGAAGAACGTCCACCACGAGAGTCGCTGCCTTGACGGTCTCTAGAATAAGACCTAGAGGACGCATAGGAACCTCTATAGGAACTTCTCTTGGGCGTACTTGTCCCAGAAGTGCCTGTCTTACTCTTTTCTGCTGTATCCGGCTTTTTGGAAGCGGATTTGAAACGCAGAGAATCCGAAGCTTTCTTAGTTATCTTGTCATAGATTGCTGAAAGCTTGCCGTCGAAGAGAAGCTCTCCGGAAACCGAAGCGACTCTGAGAGTTCTTCACCTTACCATCCACGCGCGTGGATGTAGCTAGGGCTGCGTCACGTCTAACCAACTCCAGGTTTGCCACTGAAAGGGCGGAGTTATACGTGGAATAAGCTACTGCCCTTGAAAGAAGTCTTAATGAGGATTGTATATCCTGAAATTCTTTCCCTTGAAGACGTAATGATAACACCTTAGTAAGGTGATCTGCATATGATAAAGTGTCTAAGTTAACTCTGTTAGACATTATTGTCGTTTCCAACGTCGTGGTTGGAATTGACATAGACGACAGTATAGACAATTCCAAGTCTTCAGCCTCGTCGTCTAGACGCAGAGGAACTCTCGGTATGCCCTGTCCTGCTGTTTCAAATTTATTCCTTGAATTGATGAAAGGCAGATTTAGGGCAATTGCGGATAAGAAACCAGACTTGCCCGTTTTGGTAGCAAGCTTATAAATAGCGTCGTTCAATAATTCGAATGTTCTTGTGACCTTATTGGACTGTATCGGAAACTCAGGAACGATGTCCCTGAACCGATCAAAAAATTCTGTATCCAATGACGCTATCAGTCTCTTATCCGGCATCGCAGCATTCTGTTCCGACGGAACAACCTCTGGAAGATAATGCCAGATAAAATCTATGGCAGCTTTATGTTGTTCCGAAAGGGAAAGCTCCAAATCCTCCGAATCCCTTTCGCCATCCTGTCGGACCCTATGAAGTTCTCGGTCGTCCGTACCCGATGCTTCGGCGGAGCGTACCGACCCAGCGTCGTCGGATAATTCCTGATCCGACAGAGATTCTGTCGTTTGCTGGGATGCTGCGATAAGTTGTGCTATTTGGGATAGCACGTCCGTCACTGAGGCCTGTGGAGTAGCGGTCTTACATTGCTTTGCCGCTGGAAGCTCCGTGTACGTTGACTCCTGCATACTTCTTTTATGCGAACGTCCGGATTCTACAGGCCTCGTGTCCCTGGCTACCGGATGGCGTGACCTGGTCGCCATGGAATCCCTGATCGGCGAAGCTGGCTGGATATCCCTGGTCACGTAGCCAAGGTGCGGTCGTGTGCGCTGCTGTGAGGATGAGGAAGCCTTATCGACAGTCTCTCCGGAATGTCTATATAACGGAGCGTCCCGAGCGGCGGACGTATGCTCCGAATGCGAAACGTTTTGTACCACAACATCTGGTCCCAGATGTTGTTGTACGAGAGAGGAACCTCTCTCGCTCACAGCCCGGATGGACCTGGACGAGCTAGGAACCGGACTAATAGGCTTCCTCTGTTCTCTCCTCTGATCCGTCGTCACTGGGTGTGCACTTTGTCTTATTATAGTGCTTGCATCACCCAAATCTCCTTCCTGGACCGCAACAGACAAACCCGGCTGCCGAGCCATTCGATGAATGGTCGCTACACCGGGCGAGCTAGCGGACGCCAATGCTGTCGATCCTACTAGGGACCTCTTAGGCAATTGACGTATTTCCATGAGCACTTTTGCCGCTAGCTCTTCATTTAACTGTGACGACGGAGGCACACTTTTGGAAGACATCACGGAAACATCACCCTGTTCTTGTTCCTCTGAAATAGAGATTGATAAACTAGAGTGACCCTGTGGAGAAAGGACCGGCATGGCCTTTTCCCCGCTAACAACATACCGTGACACACGTTTCCAATGTTTGTCATCCCAATTGACACATACTGAACAGGAGTTAGAGTGAGTACACTGGCTACAATTAATACAATGATTATGAAAGTCAGAGGAAGATTTCCTCTTATTACAATTTGAACAATATCCTTTCATTGTGAAAAGAACACAAAAAGTCCTAGTACTCGCACCAACCCCTGAAAACAAAGATACATAACATGATCCATTAACATAGAAAAAATAATTGAAATCAAAAAATTTTTTTGAGTTTCTGAAAGTAACGTTGAGCCCCAATGGATCCCAAAAAGCCTAAGTGTGGACAAAATTTTTTTAAAATATTACAAAAAAATTAATGCAACACCTACGTATAATAATAATGTATCTTGTTATGATTAAGGTAATACAAAGACAAGAAAATCCCTCTCAACAGAAACCGTTGTCAATGTAAACAAAAAGTGTATAAACACCAGAAACATGACTCCAGGCACTGATAAACATGGCCCGAAATCAGTTACCAATAACACACTATCTGATGCAAAACAGAGACTTCCAGGGAAGAAACTGCAGAACATCAGATGGTAGATGCAGAACACTACGCCTAAACACCCATGGGTGAGGACGAAAACATGGGAAAAAGAACAGAATTCATTCTGTTACCCAGCTAAAACTCCCAAGAAATTTTAGTAATAATATTACAAAAAATATGCCAAAAGCATGGGAGAATAGCAAGGGGGGACTTAAAGGAAAGGGAGAGAGGAAATACTGAACAAGCAGTGTAACTTTATAGCAAGAATGACAACAACAGGCCCATGCCTCGAAATTAGGCAACATAACATAATTTCGTAAAAAAAGTTACAGCCCTGATTATTTCCTGCCACTCATTTTTCTTCTCCTCGTTCTATTTCCTCTTTAGATCCACCATTTCTCTAATATTTATGTGTCTGGCATCATTTAAACTGAGATTTACAAGCACAAATATCAGTCAGAGGTGAACTGATGAAGGGCCAAACAAAGAATGATAATTGGCACCAATTTTGAGACCTCCTTGACACTGCGCATGCGCAGTGGAGGAAAAGTATGGAGGACCATTTAGGACATGATTTTTTCGGTTTTAGATGCAAATTTTGGGGATTGGGGGGCAAAATTTGTGTTTGGCCCTAGATTTTTGAGAATTAGCACCAGCTATGTCTGGGTCATTGGTACAGTATAAAAATATGATCTTTTAGAGCCTTTCCAGTCTGCATATAAAGCCAACCACAATACAGAAACAGTTTTATTGTGAGTCAACAATGACATTGTTAAATCAGTGTCTGAGGGTAAGGCTGTACTGCTTGTTCTCTTGGATTTGTCAGCAGCATTTGACACAGTCGACCATGGTATTCTCGTGCAGACACTGACACAGCATGGCATATGTGGAACTGTCTTATTGTGGTTTGCATCATATCTAGAAGGTCACAGTCAACAAATATATATCAATAAGATCGGTTAAAAAAACAGAACATTAAAGTGTGCTGTTCCTCAGGGCTCAGTTCTTGGACCACTCTTGTTTACTCTGTACACTTCTTCTCTAGGTCGCATTCTTAAAAAGCATGGCATATCATATCATCTGTACGCAGACGACACCCAACTGTACATCACATTCAACCCATCTGTTCCAAGTGACACATTCACAGCAGTCAATAACATGGAAACTTGCATAAATCTTGTGCGGGAATGGATGATAGACTTTAAACTGAAATTGAATGACTCTAAAACTGAATTCTTAGTGATATCTGGAGTTCGCATGCCTACACCCTCTGTTACATCAATTTTGGTTGGAAACAGCATCACTTTGAAAAGTGAATCGGCCAGGAATATTGGACTGATTATGGACTCAAATTTAAAACTAGACATCCATATCAATAAATTATGTCAAAAATGCTACTGGCAGCTTCGTAATGTTGGAAGACTGCGACCTTATCTTAACCAGTCAGCACTTGAAAAACTTGTGCACTCCTTCATCACCTCACTAGACTATTGTAATTCAGTGTTAGTGGGGCTGTCCAAGTGCCTGATTCAGAAGCTCAAAAAGTTCAGAATTCTGCTGCTAGGATAAAATTTTACTGGTACCAAACGCTCTGAACACATAACACCTGTTTTAAGACAACTACACTGGCTTCCAGTTAAACAGAGAACTGATTTCAAAATATTGATCTTAGTATTCAAATGTATCCACAAACTGGCTCCAGTTTAACTGCAAGAGCTCCTCACTGTATATAAACCATCACAAAGTCTCAGATCAAAAACCAAATTCAACTAGTTGTACCTTTTAGCAGATCTAATCAGGCTCGTGATCGTGTGTTCTCCATCATGGGTCCCAGATTGTGGAACTCCCTGTCAATTAGAATCAGAATTTCAGAAACTCTCGATGTCTTCAGAAGAAATCTTAAAACTTTCCTATTTACTGAAGCATTCTCCTGAACCTCTGTAAGTGGCAACCAAAACAGATGTGACTCTTTATTTCAGAAAAGTGTATTTATTTCTGTCAAGCATTTTAGAGCAATATTTGTGGTTTTACACTCTAGAAAGTTAAAAAATTTATAGTAATTTATATATTTTTTATACTTACCAATGACCCAGACTTAGCTGGTGCTAACTCCAACAAATCCAGGGCCAAACACAAATTTTGCCCCCCAATCCCCAAAATTTGCATCCAAAACAAAAAGAAATCATGTCCTAAAGGACCTCCATACTACGCCTCTACTGCGCATGCGCAGTGACGCAGTCGTCCCGAAATTGGCGCCAATTATCATTCTTACTGGCAGTGCCTGGTCAGCGCTATGTACTCAGCGGGGAGGCAAGAGTTCCCAACTCCAGGGAGGGCCACACCCGTCTGGGTCATTGGTAAGTATAAAAAATATATAAATTACTATAAATTTTTCAACATTTTTATACTGTACCAATGACCCAGACTTAGCTGAATAGTAAACAGGCTGGAGGGCCTAGGACATAGAGGAAAATCCAATAAGCTCAACTATATAGTAAAGAGGTAACCCCTTAAGGAGAAAAGGAGTATTAGGCTTTACATGTATCTTTCTTATTTAATATTAAATTAGAAAGATACACTACCCTTAATAATTGAGCACAATAACATTCATGTTCTCTATTAACATCCAGTATAACCCTTATACTAATTATTTTTAAAGCAAGCCAATAAATAAAGTAGTCCAGAGAATTGAGACTCTTTATAATCATTTAAAAGTGTCCGAGTATTGTATATTAAAGCCCGTTTGACACTTGACATATACAAATGCTTCACACCGAGCTACACTTTAAAAATAAGACATGAATGAATTTAAACATTAATATTACACTTTAAAACCATCCCGGAAGCGACTCAGAAATACTGACTTGGAGGAGGCATTCCCTTGCTTTTCACTATAAAGCAGGTGACCTAAGGGAACACCCGCCCCCCCCCCCCCCCCCCCCCCTTCCCCTTGCCCTGGGTCAAATAGCCCAGAGCGAAGAGGGCAGCCGGACGGAGTCACTGTCGGAACAGAAAGCCTGCATAACTATAGTTGCAACTGTTTAGTGGACGACATTCTGAGCAACAGATAACGGACCTAAACAATGCAGGTCTCCAGAAATGGACTCAATATTTCTGAGATAAAAATTCGTAAATGTGGATGGCTGAGACCAATAAGCAGCCTTCATTAAATCTGTAATAGCAACACTATTAGCATAAGCCCAGGAAGTAGAAAGAGCTCTTACTTCATGAGCAGAAATCTTAAGCACAGACTGCTGAGAAGAAGATAAATCTTCATAAGCAGTACGGATAGTTAACTGAATCCATCTAGCAATAGAATGGACTGAAATGTCCTTTCTATTAGGCATCAAAGACAGAAAGAAACGTTTCCGTCCCTTTCTGATAAACTGAGATCTCTGTTTATAGATATGTAGTGCTCTAACAGGACAGAGTAAAGGCCTACGCCCGTCTGAAGACGGAAGAGCCTTAATAACAATAGGTTGCGGATATTTATTAGGAGCCTGATTCTTAGCTAAAAAACCCACATTAGTAGTGAAGGTGATAGTGTTCCCAACACTACGATAATGAGAATCATCCACCGATAGTGCATGAAGCTCACTGACTCTTCTGGCAGAAGAGAAAGCTAAGAGAAAAGCTGTCTTATAAGATAAGAATTTGAAATCTACTGTCCCAAGAGGTTCAAATGGCTTTTCCTTCAATTTAAGGAGAACCCAAGCTAAATTCCACTTAGGAATTAATCTAAGAGTTCTGGGTCTATTTATCGAAAAGTTTCTAACCAACTTCGATAAAGAGACATTAGATCCAATTTGTAAACTATCATGATGTGCATAGGTATCAGATAACATAGATCTATAACCCTTTATAGTAACAGGCTGCAGTTTGATTTCGTCAAACAAGTATACTAGAAAGTTTGCAATGTCTGGTATAGAGGGATCAAATATATCTACAGAATGATCCCTACACCAACGACGAAAAACCTTCCACTTAGCCGCATAGTTTAGCGAAGAGGAGGTCCTCCTACAGTTAGAAATCGCGTCCACTGCTCGTCCTGTAAAGTGCTTGCCATGCAAGAAGGACCGCACAACGGAAAAACGTGAAGGTTGAGACCTTGCGGGTTGTGATGGAGTTGGCGCGATTTCCCCTGCGAAAGAAGATCCTCTCGTGGAGGAAGCTTCCGCGGTAGGTCCCACAACAGACACCTGAGTAGATTTATCCACGGTCTCTGTGGCGACAGAGATGCTACCAACAGAATCTTGCATTGAGATTGTTTTATCTTTAGCAATACTTGTTGAATTAACGGCGCTGGAGGATACGCATATCCTATCATTCCGTCCCAAGGGATCGACAGAGCGTCTACTGCAAATGCTCTTGGATCCGGACACGGAGACACATTCGTCTGCAACTGATTGTTGAGATGTGTCGCAAATAAGTCTATCATTGGCCGTTCCCATTGGTAGCAAATCTGATTGAATACTTGTTTGTTGAGAGTCCACTCCGACGGCAACAAGCGACCCTTTCGTGAAAGGGAGTCTGCTAGCACATTCAGACGACCCGGTATGTGACGGACCGAAAGAAGAACATGATGTTCTAACGCAAACAGAAGGATTCTTTCCGTTAGATTGAACAACGGAACTGAATGAGTGCCTCCCTGATTCCGTATATACGCCACTACTGTCGTATTGTCGGATAGGATTTGGACATGAGCATCGTGAATAATGTCCATCCAGTGACGTAACGCAAGCCAAATTGACATCATTTCCTTGATGTTTATGTGCTTGCACAGGAATTGCGGATCCCAAAGACCCTGGCATCTCGAATCCGTTGGGATTAATGATGCACCCCAACCTGTTTGACTGGCATCCGTCATAACGGTAAAACTCGGATCCGGCAACTGCAGCGGAACTCCTTGAGTTAACCACTGAATGTTTGCCCAAGTCTGAATCTCTTGTTTCACTTGATCTGACAAGAGAACGTCTACATCGAGCGAATGAATTTGCACACTCCAATTCTGAGTCAGGAAAATTTGAAGAGGACGTGTGCGTAGCCGCCCCATCGGAATGAGATCCGCGGCGGCTCCGCACAGACCTATCAGTCTCATAAATTCTCTCGCCGTGACTTTGTCTGCGTGCAGACAAAAGCGAGCGTAACAACTGACTAATTTCGCTCTGGTTAACGGCAGACGAACGAGATTGTTGTGCGTCTCGAAGCTCATTCCCAGATGAGTGAATGACTTGGACGGCACCAGATCCGACTTCTCCTCGTTTACTATAAAACCGAGACGTCGGAGCAATAGAAGAAGATTCTGAACATCGTTCTGAAGCGTTAACTCGTTGCCGTACCTCTGAAGAATGTCGTCCAGGTAGGCCGACGTTACCGCAGACGAATGAGCTCGGAAGTAGATCATTACCGAGTTCATTACCCGAGTGAAAGCCCAGGGTGCTAGATTCAATCCGAAGCACATCGCCCGGAATTGATACACCACTCCTAGGACTGCGAAGCGTAGATACTTTCGGAATGTCGGATGTACCATGACGTGAAAATACGCATCTTTGATATCTATGCTCGTTGCATAATCGTTCACCCGAATACTCGCTCTGACCGATCGAATCGTCTCCATATAAAACTTCGGAGCAACGATCAGCTTGTTTATCCAGCTCAAATCTATGACTGGACGGAACGAGCCGTCTGGTTTCGGAACCAGAAACAGATGGCTCTAGAATCCCAGAGATTCCTGGTTTTCTACGACCTCTACCGCGTTCTTCATTAAAAGAGACTGCACCTCTGATAACAGAGCGTCTCTTTTCTGTGGATTTGACGGAAGATGAGTCCACTTTGGACTTCGAGTTAATGGAGGCTTTCGTTTGAAGGATATCTTTAGACCTTCCGAAGTCACTCCTCTCACCCAAGGGTCGTCCGTAATCGACGCCCACTCTTGTGAAAAACTCGACAACCTTCCGCCAACCGGAACGCGATAGAGGTTTAAGCCATCACCTCCTGGACCTGCGAGGCCTGCGGTAGGAGAAACCACGTCTTCCACGACCCGCACCTCGCCTCGTCGACCTCGGGGCGTCCGACCGATTGTCCCGGCCTGAAGGACGTCCCGAACGAGAGTCGCTATCCTGACGGTCTCTCGAATAAGACCAAGAGGACGCACCGGAACCTCTATAGGAACCTCTCTTGGGCGCATTAGACCCAGAAGTGCCTGTCTTATTCGTGTCTGCTGTATTCGACTTTTTAGGAGCCGATCTGAACAACAGAGAATCATTAGCTTTCTTTTTAATTTTATTATAAATAGCGGAAAGCTTGCCGTCAAAGAGAAGTTCTCCTGAGACCGAAGCGACTCTAAGAGAGTTCTTCACCTTAGAATCCACTAGTGTGGATGTAGCTAGGGCTGCGTCACGTCTAACCAACTCCAGATTTGCCACTGAAAGGGCGGAGTTACACCTGGAATAAGCTACTACCCTTGAAAGAAGTCTTAAAGAGGATTGTATATCCTGAAACTCTTCCCCTTGAAGGCGCAGTGATAACGCCTTAGTAAGGTGATCTGCGTAAGATAAGGCATCTAAATTGGCTCTGTTAGACGCAATAGCTGTTTCCAACACCGCGGTTGGAATAGAAGCTGACGACGGTAATGATAGCTCTAAGTCTTCCGCCTCGTCGTCCATACGCAGAGGAACTCTCGGTATACCCTGTCCTGCCGTATCGAATTTATTCCTAGCATTAATGAAAGGCAGGTTGAGAGTATTAGCGGACAAGAAACCTGCTTTCCCCGTCCTGGAAGCAAGTTTAAATATAGCGTCGTTCAATAATTCAAATGTTCTTGCAACATTATTGTACTGCGACGGAAACTCGGGAGCGATGTCCCTGAACCGCTCAAAAAATTCAGAGTCCAATGACGCTATAATTCTCTTGTCCGGAAGCGCAGCAGTCTGGCCCGACGGAACAACTTGAGGGAGAAAGTGCCGGATGAAGTCCACGGCAGCTTTATGTTGTTCCAAAAGGGATAGCTCCAAGTCATCCGTATCCCTTTCACCATCCGGTCGGACCTCCCGATGTTCCCGGTCGTCCGCCCCCGATGCTTCGGCGGAGCGTACCGACCCAGCGCCGTCTGATAATTCTCGATCCGACACCGTTTCTGTCGGCTGCTGGGATGCTGTGATAAGCTGTGCTATCTGCACAAGAATGTCCGATGTCGAGACCTGCGGAGGCGCAGTCTTTCGCTGCTTCGCCGAGGGCAGCTCCGCAGCAGATGGCTCCCGCATACTTTTCCTATGCGAACGTCCGGAGTCTATCGGTCTCGAATCCCTGGCTGCCGGATGGTGTGACCTGGTCGCCGAAGAATCCTTCATCGGCGAAGCTGGTAAAATATCGGCGGTCACGCAGCCAAGGTGCGGTTGTGTGCGCTGACGAGAAGAGGAAGCCTTATACAACGGAGCGTCCCGTGCGACGGACGTATGCTCCGCTAAAGACACATTTTGTACCACAACATCTGGTCCCAGATGTTGTTGTACGAGAGAGGGACCTCTCTCGCTCGCGGCCCGGCTGGATCTGGACGAGCTAGGAACCGGACTAAAAGGCTTCCTCTGTTCTCGCTTACTATCCGCCGTCACTGGGTGTGCATCTATTATGTTTATAGTGCACGCATCACCCAAAATTTCCTCTTGGACCGCATCGGACGAACCCGGCTGCCGAACCATTCGGTGAATGGACGCTACACCGGGCGAGCTAGCGGACGACATTTGTCTAATCTCCATGAGCACTTTTGCCGCTAGCTCTGAATTCATTTGTGACGACGGACGCACACTTGAAGAAGATAACATGGAAACATCACTCTGTTCTGGTTCCTCTGAAATAGAAACTGAGAGAGTAGAGTGACCTTGTGGAGAAAGAGCCGGCATCGCTCTTTCTCCAGAAACAACATATCGTGACACACGTTTCCAATGTTTCTCATCCCAATGTTCACATATAGGACAGGGATTAATGCGAGAACACTGACTACAATTAATACAATGATCATGAAAGTCAGAGGAAGATTTCTTCCTATTACAATTTGAACAATGTCCCTTCATTGTGAAAGAACAACAATAAGTCCTAGTTACTCGCAAAAACCCCTGACACAAAGATACATAATAACATGATCCATTAATAAATGAAAAAACAATTGCAAAACAAAATAATTTTGAAAAAATATTTTTTCAGAGAAGCCCAAGTTGCTGAAAAGTAACGTTGAGCCCCGATGGATCCGATGGCAAAGTGTGGTCAAAAATTTTAAATTTATATAAAATAATTAATGAGACACTTTCGGATAATATAAATGTATCTTATAATGAGATAAACTACCACAAAGGCAAACAGCCCCCCTCAAAAAAGGCTGTTGCCAATGAAAACAAACAGTGTAAACACACTAGAAAACATGACTCCAGGCACTGAAAAAACTGGCCCGGAATCAGTCATCAATTACACTCTATCTGATGCAAAACAGAGACTCCCAGGGGAGAATCTGTAGAACATCAGATGGAAGATGCAGAACACAAACGTTATACACCCATGGGTGAAAACGTAACTATGGGGAAAATAACAGAAAACATTCTGTAACCAAGCAACTCTCCCAGGAAATTTTAGAAATGAAATTCTCAAAAATATGCCAAAAGCATGGGAGAATTGCCAGGGGGGACTTTAGAAGGCTAGGGGAGAGGAAACACTGAATAAGCAGTGCAACAATTAGCAAGAATGACAACAAGAGGCCCATGCCTCGAAAATAGGCAACTTAACATAATTTCATCAAAAATTTTTAAGTATAGCCCTGATTATTTTTTGCCACTTCTTTTTCCTCTCCTCCTTCTATCCTCCTTAGAATCACATTTTCTCCAAAAATTACGTGTCTGGCATCCTTTAAACTGAGATTTACAAGCACAAAGATCAGTGAGTTGTTGACTGATGAAGGGCCAAACAGAGAAATGATAATTGGCGCCAATTTCGGGACGACTGCGTCACTGCGCATGCGCAGTAGAGGCGTAGTATGGAGGTCCTTTAGGACATGATTTCTTTTTGTTTTGGATGCAAATTTTGGGGATTGGGGGGCAAAATTTGTGTTTGGCCCTGGTTTTGTTGGAGTTAGCACCAGCTAAGTCTGGGTCATTGGTACAGTATAAAAATATTAATTATTATTAAATGCCTTGCCCAAGGACACAACGCGGGAGAGCGAATCAGTCGCTGAAATGGTCACCCATCCAACTACCAACCGCGCTTGACATTGCTTAACTTCGGTGATCTGACGAGATATTGGTGTTCAAGGGCACATATTTCTGCACAATGGCTAACCATGACCACCAGTTTTACGGTTGGAGGAAGCCAGAGTACCCAGGGGAGAACCACCGAGCAATGGCGAGCAACTATCAGCTCCCCAACATATTAACTCCACACAAGCAGGGTCAGCACTGGTTGAAGACAAGTGCACCATCGACGTGCAGTATGCCTTAGTACACAATGCCACGGTGCAATGAGGGTGAAGCTTCTTGCCCAAGGACACAACACAATTGCCGCAAGTAGGATTCATAAGTGAAAATCAATCTGCTTTGACCACGTTGTAAACAAGATGAATTTCCATAGATGAATTATGTGAATTTTTCAACTTATTGATTTATTGGTGTTTAGAGTCACATAATTTTTGCACAATGGCTAATCATGACCACAACATGAGTATCAACCAAGACCAGGGATGAGCATTAATAAGCCATGTTGCTCATTTTAGAGAGGGTTTGTACCTACCAAGCATTGGTGACTGGGTCCTATTTTACCAGTAAAATAGAGTCTGTTGACCGCAGTGGACACTGCTTCACATCCAGGGGTTCCCGCGTGGATTCAACTTATCATTGCATTGTTTGATTTGAGAGGTAGACCCTAAACTACGTTGTGTGCATCAGGAAAACTTGATCAAACTACATGGCCAAAATACTGCAAAACGTGGAAAGTTTTTTTTAACCCTTTACCCCACGCGAATATCAGACGACACTAGCAAACAAAATTCTTGAATAACTAATTTTTTTCATTTTTTGTCTCAAAAACATCGGCTATGACCCCTCATTGGAAGGAGCTAGACAAGCTCGTTCCAAAGAGGGGTCATAACCTATGTTTTTGAGACAAAAAAATAATGAAAATTAATTGGCGATTTTTGTGAATAGTGCTGGCCGGTTTTGGGAATAATTACATCATTTGGACACAGCCTTTACCATTGTGATTTAAGGCCTAGCGTTTATTTTTATGATAATACTATACTTACTGAACCTGAGACAATCAAGTTTGATTGTGGATTAAAATTACAGCAGAAAACATAATTACTGTGACCTTTTAAAGTCTTCAGACATTTACCCTGTAAAAGAGATTAAAAACTGCTCAAAGTTCCTACAAATAAAAGTGTCAATGACACTGCAGCTCAACTTGCACAAGAAGGGACTGAACTAAATAGAAAGATCCAATAATGCCAATTTATTCACTCAAGTTTCTACAGAAAAAACATCACACCAAAGCAACATATGAAATCTGAAAAAAATCGGGTGAGGGATGGGGCCTGTTGAGTGTACTAAAGGAATTGTTGACAATTTAAATATCAAATCCACGATGGTCGGTGGTGGTCATGTTTTTCAATGGAATGCATAAAAATTTGATAATTCCCATTTGGACATCATACCAAAGTTACATATAAATTTGAAAAGATCAGGTGAGAGGTGTGGCCTGTAGGGTCTGCTAATGGAATTGATGACAATTTATATGCCAAATCCAAGATGGCCACTGCCGGCCATGTTTTTCAACAAAATTCAGGAAAATTTGATACCTACCATCTAGACATCACACCAAAGCTATGTATGAAATTTAGAAAAAGATGGGGTGAGGGATGTGGCCTGTAGAGTATGCTAATAGGATTGCTGACAATTCATACGCCAAAACCAAGATTGCTGATGGTGGCCATATTTTTTAACAAAATGCAGAAATATTTGATAGCTCCCATCTAGGCATCACACCAAAGCTACATGTGAACTTTGAAAAAGATTGGATGAAAGATGCAGCCTGTAGTGTGTGCTAATGGAATAGCTGACAATTTGTATTCCAAATCTAAGATGGCCACTGGCAGCGACGTTTTTCATCGAAAATTAAGAAAAATTCAATAGCTCCCATCTAGACATTGCCCCAAAGCAACATATGAAATTTGGGACTGATCGGGTAAGAGCTGCGGCCTGTAGGGTGTGCTAAAGGAATTGTTGGACAATTTTATCCAAATCCAAGATGGCCACTGACAGCCATGTTTGTCAACAGAATTAAAAAACAAGAGCACCGCCTAGCGGGACAATATACGCCCGTCAAAACTGGAACATGCACAAGTTTCTCTGGGGTAAAGTTTGAAATTTTTGTCTGTCCCCCACCCCCTCCAATCATTGCCCATTCCCCTGCTCTGTCTGGGGTAAAGGGTAATTCACCTGTTTTCATATTAAGCAATCTGAGGTCTTCACAAAATAAAAAGATATTATGCCCATGAAGCTGCGTATTAAATTTGAAAAGAATCTGATTAAGTTCACGGTCTGTAGAGCACGGAAAGCATAATTTGTCTGATTTCTAAGTATGAAAAGGGCAATAACTCCTAAGAAAACAACCAAACACGACCCAAATATGAACTTGTGCGAGATATTATGGCCAAGAAGCTGTGTATTAAATTTGCAAAGAATCTGATTAAGTTGACGGTCTGTAGAGCACGGAAAGCATAATTTGCTTGATTTCTAAGTATAGGGGGAATAACTACTAGGAAAGCTGTCGAACATGACCCAAATTCGAACTTGCGCGAGATCTTATTCTGGTTGTGCAGTATATCAAATATTTTTTAAATCCGATTGAAATCACGCTCTGTAGAGCACGGACGGACAGCGCCATAACATAATACGTCCATTTTTCAAACGGGCGTATAAAAATCGATAGCTCCCATCTGGACATTGTCCCTAAGCCACGTATGAAATTTGAAACTGATCGAGTGAGAGCTGCATCATGTAGGGTGTGCTAAAGGAATTGTGGACGGCCAGATGACAGATCGCAACTCGTTCCAATAGCTCAAACTTGACGTTGTCAAGTAAGCTAGACACTCTCTTTTAGAACCTTAAGAGAGAAAAGACAACTGTACCACAGGGCAGTGGCATCATTATCCGGCCACTTAATGCAGTGTGGCAAGGTGAGCCTAATTCGCTCACCCAAGTTGAAATTGCCCAAATGGAACAAGAGTGATGTCACAGATATGCCCTATTAATCCAATGCTAGTATGTAGACTTGTTCACGTTGCAATCATCATATTTCCCTATCTGCTTAACCGGTTGAGTATAAGAAGCCACTACAATGGCTCTATTGAAAAGTGGTAAAAGACACTTTAGTGGCTTTACACTATATGCACAATGGCTCATTGTTTTCTCAGCATTAGAAAAACAATCTTCACATAAAATTGCGTGATTACAGATTATTGGTGTGCCAACAGGTATTCTCCAATAAATTGTAACAAAACAAGTATTTATGAACAGATCTTGCAAGAGTGAGATCCCCCTTGCTGGTTAGACAATATCTTTGGAAAAAAATACTCATGTTAAGCCTAGAAAAGTTAAAAAATGTTTCTCGGGCCCTCTCACATTGTCCTTTTGGGTGTCAAATGCTTCCTTTTTATCAACAATGCAAACTTAAAGAAATCAAAATTAAATGGTTTATATGTCTGATATTTTACCCCAGTTAATAAAACTGATAAATTTGTCCCTTGAGTGCAAGAAGGCTTTGCAATGCTTTAGCATTGCAAAGCCTTCTTGCACTCGAGGGACGAAATACACCACCACCCATGCTGTTCTGGACTGTAGATTATGAGGCCAAAGACATAAACTACATTGTGTAATTTTTATTTGCACTCAAGGGACGAAATACATTGCCACCCAAGCTATTTAGTAGATTATGAGGCCTAAAACATAAAACAAACCAAGAACATTAACTTTTGATGGCAAAGAAATAATTACAAAAGTAAACAAGAGGCCCCACGTGGCCTTAATCGCTCACCTGACAAAGTGACTCTAAGAAGTATTTTAGGTCACCTTCACCATGTCATGCCTCATCAACATTAACTGGTTGAGTGATAGATTTTGTTTGAAGTTCAACATTTGTTACCTAAAATTAGTTTTATTTAAAATCATTGGTGTGTGGCCAATCTCCAATGATTTTTAATAAAGCAAATTTATCTCTGCAGACAAACTGGTTTAGCATGAAGCACAAACAAGGAATGTGAAGAGATAGCCTTGGACATCTCTCCCCAACTGTGGATATCTTCCATGTGCTACATGTATATATTTGCATGCAAGAAAACAAAAATTTTCACAAATTTTATTTTTTTTTATCATCATTGGAACAAGCTCAAACAGCTTATTCCAATAGGGGTATGGGAAGATCAGGTATATTTTTGAGACAGAAATGTGAATATATAAATAATGGTGTGTTTTTGTGAATGATGCTAGAGAATTTTGCGTAAAGATATGGTAAATGGTTTGTTCTAGATACAGAATGATGCAAAAGTATTTAAATTTGATTAGGCAAGTTGTTCCTATAATGCATTTAAAAATTGAAGTAACTGTTTTTTTGCTGACGAACTTTTAGATGTGTGTGTCTGTGTTTGTGTGTGTGTGTGTGTGTGTGGGGGGGGGGGGGGGGGGAGGGGGGGGGTAAGAGTGTTCTTGCAAACAAAATTCCTGAATAAATGGAAAATTTTATTTTTTGTGTGAAAGACATAGTGCGTGAATGTTGATTGGAACAAGCTTAGAGAGCTCCTTTTAATGTGAAGTCATAAAGCTGTGTTTTACGTACGAAATTCTGGAATAACTAAAAAAATTGCTTTTTTGACTCAAAAAGCATGGTGTACGACCTCTCATTGGAATGAGCTCAAAAAGCTCATTCCAATGGGGTATTTACAAGCGATAAGTACATGTATGTTTAAGAGACAAAAATTAAAATTTGAATAGCGATTTTTGCGAAGAATGCTGACAAGTTTTGGCAGTTATGCTGGTAAAAAGGTAAGATATGCAAAGTGGTTGTTTTTTAGAGGCGACATTTAATTAAGGGGAATTAACCCTTGATTACTGAGGTAACTTCTAAAAGTACTGAAATTTCATGAAGCAATGTGAATAACAGACAACAGTTGCCTAAAAATTTCATGAATAACTAAAATTTTTATTCCTTTGTCTCGAAAACATGGCATATGACCTTTGTTGGAATGAGCTGAATGCGTGTGTTCCAATGAGGGGTCATAAAATTTGAACGAAGATTTGTGTGAATAATGCATTAGTACTGCTAGATTTGGGTAAACGGTTCACCCTGGATACCACCCCTTCTATAGTAGATCTTTTCTGCAAATTTTGTCTAAGATTCTATCAACTTTACAAATAAATACGTTCATGAATCACAATCAGATCCACCCTACAATGTTGCATACCAAATATCAAAAGATTCTGCCTGCTGGATCTGGAGAAGAAGATTTTTAAAGAAATATGCCTGAAACGCACTAAGTTAAAATTTGGGCTCCTATACGGAGCCCAAATATAAACCCAGGGGGCCGATTTGAACAAACTTGAATCAGATCCACCCCACAATGTTGCTTACCAAATATGAAAAGATTCTGAAGCTGGATCTGGAGAAGAAGATTTTTTAAGAAATTTGTCTGAAATGCACGAAGTTCGAATTCGAGCTTCTATAGTGAGCCCAAATATGAAACTAGGAAGCCGATTTGAACAAACTTGAATCAGATCCACCCCACAATGTTGCATACCAAATATCAAAAGATTCTGCCTGCTGGATCTGGAGAAGAAGATTTTTTAATAAATTTGCCCGAAATGCACTAAGTGCGAATTCGGGCTTCTATATTAAGCCCAAATATGAATCCAGGGGGCCGATTTGAACAAACTTGAATCAGATCCACCCCGCAATGTTGCATACCAAATATCAAAAGATTCTGCCTGCTGGATCTGGAGAAGAAGATTTTTGAAGAAATTTGCCTGAAATGCACTAAGTACGAATTCGGGCTTCTATATTAAGCCCAAATATGAATCCAGGGGGCCGATTTGAACAAACTTGAATCAGATCCACCCCGCAATGTTGCATACCAAATATCAAAACATTCTGCCTGCTGGATCTGGAGAAGATGATTTTTGAAGAAATTTGCCCGAAATGCACTAAGTTTGAATTCGAGCTTCTATAGTGAGCCCAAATATGAATCCAGGGGGCCGATTTGAACAAACTTGAATCAGATCCACCCCGCAATGTTGCATACCAAATATCAAAAGATTCTGCCTGCTGGATCTGGAGAAGATGATTTTTTAAGAAATTTGCCTGAAATGCACTAAGTTCGAATTCGAGCTTCTATAGTGAGCCCAAATATGAATCTAGGAAGCCGATTTGAACAAACTTGAATCAGATACACCCCACAATGTTGCATACCAAATATCAAAAGATTCTGCCTGCTGGATCTGGAGAAGAAGATTTTTTAATAAATTTGCTTGAAATGCACTAAGTTCAAATTTGGGCTCCTATACTGAGCCCAAATATAAACCCAGGGGGCCGATTTGAACAAACTTGAATCAGATCCACCCCACAATGTTGCTTACCAAATATGAAAAGATTCTGCCTGCTGGATCTGGAGAAGAAGATTTTTTAAGAAATTTGCATGAAATGCACTAAGTTCAAATTCGAGCTTCTATAGTGAGCCCAAATATGAATCTAGGAAGCCGATTTGAACAAACTTGAATCAGATCCACCCCACAATGTTGCATACCAAATATCAAAAGATTCTGCCTTCTGGATCTGGAGAAGAAGATTTTTTAAGAAATTTGCCTAAATGCACTAAGTTCGAAATCGGGCTCCTATACTGAGCCCAAATATGAACCCAGGGGGCCGATTTGAACAAACTTGAATCAGATCCACCCTACAATGTTGCATACCAAATATCAAAAGATTCTGCCTGCTGGATCTGGAGAAGAAGATTTTTTAAGAAATTTGCCTGAAATGCACTAAGTTCGAAATCAGGCTCCTATACTGAGCCCAAATATTAACCCAGGGGGCCGATTTGAACAATCTTGAATCAGATCCACCCCACAATGTTGCTTACCAAATATGAAAAGATTCTGCCGGCTGGATCTGGAGAAGAAGATTTTTTAAGAAATTTGCCTGAAATGCACTAAGTTCGAATTCGGGCTTCTATAGTAAGCCCAAATATGTATCCAGGGGGCCGATTTGAACAAACTTGAATCAGATCTACCCCACAACATTGCATACCAAATATCAAAAGATTCTGCCTGCTGGATCTGGAGAAGAAGATTTTTGAAGAAATTTGCCTGAAATGCACTAAATTCGAATTCGAGCTCCTATAGTGAGCCCAAATATGAATCTAGGGAGCCGATTGGAACAAACTTGAATCAGATCCACCCTACAATGTTGCATACCAAATATCAAAAGATTCTGCCTGCTGGATCTGGAGAAGAAGATTTTCAAAGAAATTTGCCTGAAATGCAGTAAGTTCAAATTTGGGCTCCTATACTGAGCCCAAATATAAACCCAGGGGGCCGATTTGAACAAACTTGAATCAGATCCACCCCGCAATGTTGCATACCAAATATCAAAAGATTCTGCCTTCTGGATCTGGAGAAGAAGATTTTTGAAGAAATTTGCCCGAAATGCACTAAGTTTGAATTCGAGCTTCTATAGTGAGCCCAAATATGAATCCAGGGGGCCGATTTGAACAAACTTGAATCAGATCCACCCCGCAATGTTGCATACCAAATATCAAAAGATTCTGCCTGCTGGATCTGGAGAAGAAGATTTTTGAAGAAATTTGCCTGAAATGCACTAAATTCGAATTCGAGCTCCTATAGTGAGCCCAAATGTGAATCTAGGGAGCCGATTTGAACAAACTTGAATCAGATCCACCCCACAATGTTGCATACCAAATATCAAAAGATTCTGCCTGCTGGATCTGGAGAAGAAGATTTTCAAAGAAATTTGCCTGAAATGCAGTAAGTTCAAATTTGGGCTCCTATACTGAGCCCAAATATAAACCCAGGGGGCCGATTTGAACAAACTTGAATCAGATCCACCCCGCAATGTTGCATACCAAATATCAAAAGATTCTGCCTTCTGGATCTGGAGAAGAAGATTTTTGACGAAATTTGCCCGAAATGCACTAAGTTTGAATTCGAGCTTCTATAGTGAGCCCAAATATGAATCCAGGGGGCCGATTTGAACAAACTTGAATCAGATCCACCCCGCAATGTTGCATACCAAATATCAAAAGATTCTGCCTGCTGGATCTGGAGAAGATGATTTTTTAAGAAATTTGCCTGAAATGCACTAAGTTCGAATTCGAGCTTCTATAGTGAGCCCAAATATGAATCTAGGAAGCCGATTTGAACAAACTTGAATCAGATCCACCCCACAATGTTGCATACCAAATATCAAAAGATTCTGCCTGCTGGATCTGGAGAAGAAGATTTTTTAATAAATTTGCTTGAAATGCACTAAGTTCAAATTTGGGCTCCTATACTGAGCCCAAATATAAACCCAGGGGGCCGATTTGAACAAACTTGAATCAGATCCACCCCACAATGTTGCTTACCAAATATGAAAAGATTCTGCCTGCTGGATCTGGAGAAGAAGATTTTTTAAGAAATTTGCATGAAATGCACTAAGTTCGAATTCGAGCTTCTATAGTGAGCCCAAATATGAATCTAGGAAGCCGATTTGAACAAACTTGAATCAGATCCACCCCACAATGTTGCATACCAAATATCAAAAGATTCTGCCTTCTGGATCTGGAGAAGAAGATTTTTTAAGAAATTTGCCTAAATGCACTAAGTTCGAAATCGGGCTCCTATACTGAGCCCAAATATGAACCCAGGGGGCCGATTTGAACAAACTTGAATCAGATCCACCCTACAATGTTGCATACCAAATATCAAAAGATTCTGCCTGCTGGATCTGGAGAAGAAGATTTTTTAAGAAATTTGCCTGAAATGCACTAAGTTCGAAATCGGGCTCCTATACTGAGCCCAAATATTAACCCAGGGGGCCGATTTGAACAATCTTGAATCAGATCCACCCCACAATGTTGCTTACCAAATATGAAAAGATTCTGCCTGCTGGATCTGGAGAAGAAGATTTTTTAAGAAATTTGCCTGAAATGCACTAAGTTCGAATTCGGGCTTCTATAGTAAGCCCAAATATGTATCCAGGGGGCCGATTTGAACAAACTTGAATCAGATCTACCCCGCAACATTGCATACCAAATATCAAAAGATTCTGCCTGCTGGATCTGGAGAAGAAGATTTTTGAAGAAATTTGCCTGAAATGCACTAAATTCGAATTCGAGCTCCTATAGTGAGCCCAAATATGAATCTAGGGAGCCGATTTCAACAAACTTGAATCAGATCCACCCTACAATGTTGCATACCAAATATCAAAAGATTCTGCCTGCTGGATCTGGAGAAGAAGCTTTTCAAAGAAATTTGCCTGAAATGCAGTAAGTTCAAATTTGGGCTCCTATACTGAGCCCAAATATAAACCCAGGGGGCCGATTTGAACAAACTTGAATCAGATCCACCCCACAATGTTGCATACCAAATATGAAAAGATTCTGCCTTCTGGATCTGGAGAAGAAGATTTTTTAAGAAATTTGCCTGAAATGCACTAAGTTCGAAATCGGGCTCCTATACTGAGCCCAAATATGAACCCAGGGGGCCGATTTGAACAAACTTGAATCAGATCCACCCTACAATGTTGCATACCAAATATCAAAAGATTCTGCCTGCTGGATCTGGAGAAGAAGATTTTTTAATGTTTTTCCCATTGCCTACAGTGTTAAAAAGTGCTGACTCAGCACTTTTTCAAAGTCCCGAAACTGTACCCTATGATAAAACCGATGGCAATTTTTTTTTACCAATCCTTTCTGTTGGTCCTAAGAAAGCTGCACACCAAATAAAAATTCTCAGTGCCGTGCAGTTTTTGAGATATGGGCGTTTTAAATTTTTTCTATTTTTAGCTCCTGCGGTTCCCACGGGGCGGCGGGAAAAATTTTTTTTGCATAAATCAAGTACTCATGACCCAATAAGCCCTCACATAAAATTTGGTTCAAATCAGCCTCTCGGTTTGGAAAATAGAAATTTTGGGCGGGGCAAAAAATTTTGCCCCTCTCATAACAACGTCAAGTATAGCCCCACAAACTTCTCTTGAACAAATCTGAGTCTACACCTCAAAAGGAAGCTGCACACCAAATATCAAGTCTCTGCTACTGCTGGTTCATGAGAAGAAGATTTACAAAGATTTTGGTGCCCCTTGGGGGTGTGGCACCACCCAGGAGGAGGGGCAACTTCATTTGAACAAATCTGAATTGGCATTAGGTAATAAACATTTAGCCAACATTTGAATAAAATTGGGCTAGTGGTTTAGGAGGAGAAGTCGATAATGTAAAG
Organism: Pictodentalium vernedei; assembly: GCA_031216915.1. Lineage (NCBI taxonomy): Eukaryota > Metazoa > Mollusca > Scaphopoda > Dentaliida > Dentaliidae > Pictodentalium > Pictodentalium vernedei. The sequence goes on along the minus strand of CM062291.1, from coordinate 413,646,975 downwards.
TTAACGCCGGACGGACGACGATGGACGACGGACGCCGGACGCCGGACAGAAAGTGATTAGTAAAGCTCCCCTTGAGCTTCGCTCAGGTGAGCTAAAAATAAAATAAAACCCACATGCCCGCATGCAGTTTTACAAAAAGTAGCTTGAGGAACAGATCTACTTTGTGGGGCCTTACAAATCACCTTTGAAAAATAATTTAGAACTCTACCAGTTAAACTTCCATTGAACACCAATGTGTAAACCAAGATTCGGTGTGGTGGATATGAAGAAGATTTTTAAAGAGTTTTCCTCATTTAGCACAAAGTTAAAATATGGGTTCCCATGAGCCCAAATATGAACCAAGGGACTTGATTTGAACAAACGTTTATGTGGCCCCATACAGGGTTTTTTTTGACCGACGAGAGGGGCCGAATATCGGCCCCATTCCCAATCAAAAATAGTCACTTTTTTTCCCAATTTGCTCCCAAAAATTCCCAATTCACGGCAGTTGAGAATTCATTTCTGTGTGACCAGTCGATTATTTTTAAGTGACCAGCACCGAATAATATTTGCCAGTGGACTTCGCAGTGTGAATTGTTTCAGTATGAAGGGTATTCACTTGTGTTGTTTTGAAACCATTTGACAGTGTCAAGGAGCGTCCTTGACGGTGTGTTCCTAGAATCAGCACTCTAAATTAGCTCCCTTGATGTGCATAGAATCACAACTGAATGACGCGACTCGCAGTGCGTGAATCAAAGTGACAAAATGCATCGCTGTCAACTATAACAGCTCACGAATGGTACCTAAATTTTGTTACAGGCGAGTTCCGTGCTTCTTAAAGCACGGTACCAATTTTTAGGTTCAGCTCACGTCTGAAATCCTGTCTGGTAACCTGTATTTTATTCAAACCGTTCCCCAGGTCTGATACTCCTGCTGACTGATGTCATGAAACCTGAATAGACTTTCGTCCCCAGAACGAACCGTCCACAATTATTTTACGCAAACCGTCCACCAGGCCAAGTACTCCTGCTGACTGAACTTGGCTTGCTTAGGTGAGGACTTATGTATGTGGGTGATCATTAACCAATCCTTTTTCATCACTAGGATTGATTAATCACCAGTACAATTTAATAATTCTAAGCAGCCAGTGGGTAAATACAATTATACAAAGGGTTTTCACTGATTAATAGACTGATTTCTCACAAGGATATGCTAGTAAGTTTATTTATTTCTTGTTGATAGTCGCTCAGATAAATTCCCACTTGTGGCCTCTGCGATGCTAATTTTCCCAATTGGAAAGGCCCCTGGACCCTTTCCCAAAAAGGGTAGAAAAATCCCTGCCATAAGGATAGTGTATCCAAGATATCATCAAAAGATTTTGACTGGTGATGTGAAGATTTTTAAAGAATTTTCCTCAATGTGCACTCAGCTGAAATTTGAGTTCCCATAGGGAGCCCAAATAAAATAAGAACTCATGGACTTGATTTGAATAAACTTGAATCTGATTCCTCTAAGGATGTTGTTCACCGAATATCACAATGTGGCAGCATTTTTCCATAACCTCATACAATACTGCATGACACACTATTTGCAGTTTATTTGATGCATCAGATTCTTCTGGTCCTGAGGATTCTTCATACCAAATAATAATTTTCCTGTTGTGTGCAGTTTCGGAAATATGGGCATTTTAATTTTTAGCTTCTAGAGGTCTTACGGGGAGGGAATTTTTTGGCGTAAATCAAGTTCATGTCACCTAATAATGCTACATACCTAATTGGTTCAAATTGGTCACCTGCTCACCCAATTGGGAGAATAGAAATTTTGGATGGCACAAATATTTTGCCCATCCAGCTTGAGCTCAAATATTGCTCAACAAACATTCATTGAACAAACTTGAATCTTGAACACATAAGGAAATTGCTTACCATATTTCAAGCATTGTGGCTGATGGTTTATGAGAAAATGATTTTTAAGAATTAAATGTTCTATAGGCACTGCCCTTGACCTATCAGGCTTGCTAAAAAGTGAATGGCATTAATAAAATTGTCTGGTTGGTCTGATTACTTGGGGCATTTGATCCAATGAAAAAAAGACTACAGGCCTTAAAATTTGGCAAGAATCTGAATAATTCTCATTTTCATTCGTGCAAATCATCCTCAATTCATGTGCAAGCACTATATTTTGATTCTTGCAAACTTTACAGAATTTTATTGTCTGAACTATACAAAAGTAATGACCAGTTACTTTAGTCACAGGTTAAGACAAATTAAAGATCAAAATCTGTGTTTAGGTCCCACAAAGTAGATCTTCTGTTTTTCTGGGCATTATTTGTAAAATTGCATGCAGGTGAGCAGTTTTTTTATTTTATTTTTTATTTCTGAACTTATTTCTTTGCCATCAAAAGTTGATGTTCTTGGTTAATGTTTTACGTCTCATAATCTACGGAATAGCATTGGCGGTGGTGTATTTCGTCCCTTGAGAGCAAGAAGGCTTTGCAATGCTAAAGCATTGCAGAGCCTTCTTGCACGCAAGGGACAAATTTATCAATTTTTTTAACTTGGTTAAAATATCAGACATAAACCATTTAATTTTTATTTTTTTTAAATTTACATTGGTTATAAAAAGAGAGCAAGCAGCAGCCAAAAGCACCATGCGGGAGGGGCTGAGAATCAGATTTTTTTAGGCCTTACTTACAGTTGTTAAATCCCATATTTTCAATGTTTTGTCATCAGAAGCACTAACGAGTACCCGACTATCTGTTGACCATGCCACATCAGATATACCCTGCAAAATAAAAAAAAAATAATTATTTAAACCACAGAAAACTTGTGTGGATTATCAGGATATAACAAGAATGTTGTCTTATACAGACCAAACATGTCTCCCTGGTTCAGAATTCTGATTAATTATGATTAGACTTTATTAAACACCGGAGAAGATGGAAAGATTTAATTAAGAGTGTACTAATTATACAATGCAACTCAGGGGTTCACACAATGCACCTCTGAGAGAAAAAATTCAGGACTTTCCAGAAGAATTTTTAAGCACTTTCCAAAAACTGAACCTAAAATTATGAGGCTGTCAGTAATAATTTTTTTTGTTTACATCAATTCTTGGCTCGAATAGACAGATGCAAAATGCAGAAATGATCCAATCTCGGAATTGATCCATTCTCATTAATATCCATGTCCATCATCTAATTTCTATGTTGTCTGAAGTCGAAATGCAAAAAGTACAAGATTCTTCACCCACTTAGTCCAAACTTAGACCCTAAGGCCATAAAATAAATGTTTGGTACGGTAAGTCCTTTAGATTATTTTTCAGCCTGAGGGACCACATTTTAAAAAAAAAAAAAAAAAAAATTTTGATTTTTGATTTCGTCAGATTATAGCTTATAAACACAGCTGTCTCCGTCACATGCATGTGTATGCAAGTAACATTCCTAATACCATCACCAATTCTGCCAAGCAGTTATAAACAAAACACCACGGTCCACATAAGATTATGTAGAACTTTCGAACTCTATGTGTTCAGGCCCGTTCACCAAGGTGTCAGTGTACATAGTAAAACAATTATTGTGAGAAGATCGAATAGTGATTAACTGATGTTCAGCAATCGCATGACATCGGCCGATTTTAAGCCATCGGTTGACCATCAGTAGAGATGTATGAACATTGGTCCATGCCGACGGTTTCATGGAACACCACTGGATAAAAATTGTTTGTATTTACATTTGATTAACAATCGCATACAAGCAGTAACAAACTTAATAAGTTGCCACAATGATTGGCAGGAATCAAGATTGGACAAATCTCATTGATTGGTCTGATCTTCCCCTTGATTGCTGCTCATGACACACATGTTGTGTGATGACTCAATTGAAATGCAACATCAGCAGAAACAAGTTAACAGTGCAGTGTCTTTGATCGTTGATCAAAGATGCTGCACTGTTAACTTGTTTCCACTGATGTCATATTTTTATTTTAGTACACAAGCTGACATATATCCAGTCAACAAACCAATCAACCTGACTGCACTGTAAAAGTAACCCTGTTCTATGCATTCTTAAAACATACTACTGCTTTTGGTTGCTACTATCTGACATCTGCACTCACAATTGGCAGATTGTGTGCTGAACTAATCAGCAAGCAGATGCCGGTTGCAAATCCTTTTCGGTTAATCAACAGTACTGAATGTATTTTTTTTTATTTTCATTTAACCCTTTACCTAACGAATCGTCCGCATCCACCCACGTAATAAGCAAATTGAGCAGTTGAAAAAATAACATTTTTCAAAATATTTCAACAAAACCATATCATGTGACCCCCTCATTGGAACGAGCTAATTGAGCTCGTTCCAATGAGGGGTCACATTATATAGTTTGAAATTGTTTGAAAAATTTAAAAACATTATATTTAAAATAATAAATTTTGATATCGTCTGCGTTGGGTAAAGGGTTAATAGTGATGCAGGTTCTCCACAATGATGATCCTAAAAGAATCTTGATTTGAAAAAAATATCAGAAAATTGACTTGCTCAAGCAAAGCCCGACCAACAACACACTGTATTTTTATCCCATTATAAATCAAATACATACTTTAAAGTCTATTATTATTATTATTACTCACAAGTTTATGACCACTGATGGTTTTTTCAAATTTTCCATCATATGCACCCCATATTTTTATAAGTTTGTCAGCAGCTATAAAAAAGAGAATGCTTTTATTAGTGACAAATATACTCTGAAAGGCATAGAAAATCAGAGGGATATAACCATGAAGGGAACTGATGTTAACATTCTTTTTATTGTGGAAGAACTAGACTATAATGAAAGAATTTAACTTGTTGACACTGACAAAGTCTACGATAGAACAATGGCATCAATTCAGTGAAAAGTTACACGGAACAAAAGTTACTTTGAGCATCTTTGGCTATATCATGACCACAACAAAGGTATGACCTTAAGTTTAGTCAATCTGACTCAATCATTCGTACCTATGCTGCCCAGTTCAGTTTTTTAGAGGACTCCCACCCCAGTCGCTGGTTCCAGAACCCTATTTTAAGAGTAAAGTACAACTTGTTTACCACAGTAAACAAGCACTGCTCCCCTCCCTGAAGTTCCCACGGGGTTTGCAAACCAAGTTGTACCAGGGTTCATATAATCAAGGACAATAAAAATTCAAGGACATTTCAAGGACAAATAAGCATTCTCAAGCAGCAGTTTTCTGACAGGATTGTCATTTCTAAAAAAGCTCACCTGCTTTTAAAATGTATCTTTCGGAATTGGATGGATGCAGGCCTGAAAATAAGCAGTCTGACATTTTATGGTTCATACAGGCACGGCTACATCAAATTCAAGGACTATTCAAGGACTTTTCAAGGACTCCTGCAACTTTTTCAAGGACCATTCTGTGACAATTATTTTGACCAATGTATCAATATTTGCTGAATTTGCAGGATAAACACAAGAAAACATTGATCCCACTCAATTTTCTTCTTTGATAACTCCAACACTTCAAATAATTTTTTGGAAAGCTCTCCCGCAGAGCTTCTTTTCAAAAAATCATGTCAAGTGTTGGATTTATCAACAAAGGTAAAATGTGGGGGAAGTTACTTTATTATGGTTATCCTACAACTGCACGAGAAGAACTTTGAACAGTTTTGTTTGTATCCAAATTGAAAAGTGAATCCTGTTTCTCTTTATGATTACCGGTGCCTGCATCGCCTGAAGCAGAGACGGAGTCCATTGTGCTTGTTTGTGGTAATTCCGCAGCGTCACTAGATGACCCGGTTTTCAAAGACAAACGAGACAAAGTTGAAAGTTTCCCAGAATTTTCCAACATTCTCATACACACTCTGTGCTTTTCGCACCTCGTATGTGATTTCAGGGCACTTTCGCCCATGCGGCTGACGTCAATAAGTTTCAAGCACACAGTGCAATTCACTTTGTGTTTGTCCGACTTGCATTGTTCAACCCACTGTTTGTACTCAGAATTCTTCAGCCATGCCATGTTGAAAACGCACTTCCCCATAATAAAAGTCTAGTATATTTAATTTTGAAGAGGATCATGTATTCAAAACCATCGAAGCATTGAACAACTAAAAATAAACACACAACAGGAAAACGATTCACTGATAAAACGTATGCGCAAATTTTTTTGAGAGTACCAATCTGCAGTAAGAACTGAATACAGGCCACTAAAAGTAGCCAAGTTTCACGTCCAAAACAAAAAAAAACATATTTTCCACAAAAAAAGTCTCCAGTTTTCTACATTTTGGGGTGAAATCTTTCAGAATTTCATACACACTTAAACTTATTTGAAAATTCAAGAGCTTTTCAAGGACACCGGTCAATTTTCAAGAGCTTTTCAAGGAAAAAAATGGATTCAAGGACTTTTCAAGGTAAAGGTGAAATTCAAGTACTTTTCAAGGCCTGTGCGAACCCTGCATTTGCAGAATGAGGTCCCCAGTGGGTGAATTTGATGATACTATCCCATACAGTGGGCCAATTTATCCTCTGGATACCTCTTTCTGTTTAGTTTTGAGACCCTGATTCAGAATGAGGTTCACAGAAGGTGAATTTAGTGATGCTACCCTGCTATGCAGATGACAGTCTGCTTATTTTCTGGCTTGGATGGATGCAAGATTATGTTTGGTGGTTACAATTTATTAATATTTATTTTATTACAAATCATTGGAGAGAGCCTGCAGGCACTCTCCAATGATTTATAATAAAGTAAATTTATGTGAAGAAAGTGTCATTTGCTACTGAGTGCATACCGAGCCTACACAAAGAATAGAAAGACTGGAGTACTCTCACTTTTCAGTTAAATTGATGGTGGTGGCTTCCAGCACTCTACCAATTATTTCTGGTATCCATGTTTTCTTTCCTCACCTTTTTATAAAAATTAAAACCAAATAAAATTGAAAATTTGGCAAAAGATTGGACTCAGTTAAACAAGCTGCAACGATAGCAAGAAAAATCCAAGGACATTCAAGGAACCGGACTGCTTTTCAAGCACCTTTCAAGGGCATTTTCTGAATATTCCAAATTCAAGGATTTTGGCTAAAATTCAAGGACTTTTCTAGGCTGTGCGAACTCTGTGTACAATCACCTCATTGGCATTCATACTTGGATGGACTGTTAAAAAAAATTGCAATATAAATTAAACTTTAACTCTTCACCTAAACACTAAATATGTTTACATTTTGCTTCCAAAACATAGCTTATGACCCCTTCATTAGCACATATTCGATGAGCTTGTTCCAATAAGAACTAATCAACTATGCTTTGAAAAGAAAATTAAATGAAAGTGTCAATGACACCGCAGCTCAACTTGGGAGTGAAATAATAAAAGATCCAGTAGTGCCAAGTCATTCACTCAAATTTCTACAGCAAAGACATCACACCAAAGCTACATATGAAATCTGAAAGGAACGGGTGAGGGATGGGGCCTGTTGTGTGAACAATGGAATTGTTGACAATTGAAATGTCAAATCCAAGATGAGCGGTGGCGGCCATCTTTTTCAATGGAATGCATAAAAATTTGATAATTCCCATCTAGACATCATACCAAAGTTACAAATAAAATTTGAAAAAGACCAAGTGAGAGACATGGCCTGTAGGGTCTGCTAATGGAATTGTTGACAATTTATATGCCAAATCCAAGATGGCCACTGCCGGCAATGTGTTTCAACAAAATTCAGAAAAATTAGATAGCTCCCATCTAGACATCACACCAAAGCTACATATGAAATTTTAAAAAAGATGGGGGTGAGGGATGTTGCCTGTAGGGTATGCAAATGGGACTGTTGACAATAGATATGCCAAATCCAAGATGGCCATTGGCGGCCATGTTTTTTAACGAAATTCAGAAAAATTTGATAGCTCCCATCTATACATCACACCAAAACTACATATTATATTGAAAAAGATTGGGTGAGAGATCAGGCCTGCAGGGTGTGCTAATAGAATTGTTGACAATTCATAGGCCAAATCCAAGATGGCTGCTGGCGGTCACATTTTTTAACGAAATTCAGAAAAATTTGATAGCTTCCATCTAGACATCACACCAAAGCTATATATGAAATTCAAAAAAGATCGGGTGAGAGATGCAGCCTGTAGGGTGCGCTCATGGAATTATTGACAATTTATATCCAAATCAAAGATGGCTGCTGGCAGCCATGTTTTCCAACAAAATTCAGAAATATTCGATAGCTCCCAACTAGACATCACACCATAACTACATATGAAATTTGAAAAAGATTAGGTGAGAGATGCAGCCTGTAGGGAGTACTAATGGAATTGTTGACAATTTATTATATGCTAAATCTAAGATGGCCACTGGCAGCCATGTTTTTCAACGAAATTTGGAAAAATTTGATAGCTCCTATCTAGACATTGCCCCAAAGCCACGTATGAAATTTGAGACTGATTGGGTGAAAGCCATGGCCTGTAGGGTGTGCTAAAGGGTGTGTTGGACAATTTATATCCAAATCCAAGATGGCTGCTGGCAGCCATGTTTTTCAACAAAATTCAGTAGCTCCCATCTAGACATCACACCAAAGCTACATATGAAACTTGAAAAAGATCAGGTGAGAGCTGCAGCCTGTTGGCTGTGCAAAAGAAATTGTTGGACAATTTATATCCAAATTCAAGATGGCCACTGGCGGCCATGTTTTTCAACGAAATTCGAAAAAATCTGATAGCTTCCATCTAGACATTGCCCCAAAGCCACATATAAAATTTGGGACTGATCAGGTAAAAGCTGCGGTGTACTAAAGGAATTGCAGACAGACGTACGTACAGAAGATGGATCACAACCCATCCCAATAGCTCAATTTTGACAATGTCAAGATGAGCTAAAAAGGACGACATTTGTTTATAGAGCTGAATGGTGTCTGCCAAGGAATTTTGAAGGGTTAATCCTTTACCCAACACATGTAACAAAATTTGTTATTTTAATTATTTTCTTTTTCAAATTTTCAAAATATTACAAGAAAACCATCTCGTGACCCCTCATTGCAATGAACTTGACAAGGTACAGTTAAAACTAGAAGTCCTGTCATGAAATGCGCACAAATAGTACGTCGATCTGCGCGTTAATCTACGCGTTTTGACCATAGTAAGGCTACCAAATTCTGTGCATATGGCCTGTGCACAAGCAATATTTAAGCCAATGGACCTCCGGGTAACCCGGAGGTCCATTGGCAGAAACATTGCCTATGTTTGCTAAGAGTAACCAGGAGAACCTGCCGGGCTTTGGATGCCATCCGATATGGCAATTGCGCGAAATTCCTATGCGTAATTAAGCCTAGATAAGCGCACAGTTCGGGACAGGACTTCTACTTTTAACTGTATGTTAGGTAAAGGGTTAACTGGTAGAGTGCTAAATTATTTTTCAACGTTGATTTGTAATATGAGTCTTTTTTCAAAGATACAATACTGGCAGCAATTGAAGTCTTAGTTTAGCAAAATTCTGTTCGTCAATAAATGTTCTGTTTGGCAATCTCCAATAAATTGTAATAAATCAATTTTATATGGACATTTCTTTATCTACTGCTGCACGAACGACAAGCTAATGTGCACAGTGTAAAGCCACTGAAGTGGTTTTCAGCACTTTTCTGCAGAGCCCTGATAGTGGCTTCAAGCACTCTACCAGTTAAGGGTTCATGCATTTTTTGGCAAATGCTCAATTTGTACAGTACGTGAGCGGGTGCTGACTACTTGTTATTTATTTATTGGGGTTTAACATTTTCGATATCCAGGGTCACTTTCAGTTGGACAGTTTTACGAGTGGAGGAAGCCAGAGTATCCGGAGAGAGAACCCCCGAGCAACTGTCAGAGACCCCAATGTACTAACTCCACACAAGCAGGGTTAGCATTGGTTGAAGACAAGTGAACCATCAACGTGCAGTATGCCTTAGTGAAAAGTGCCACCATGCCCTCGAGTGGGCAATCAGGATTAGATGCCTTGCCCAAGGACACAATGAAGTCCAATGCCGTAACCACTGAGCAACCGTGCTCTCTGACTTGTTAGTTAAAGACACATTCTTGATAATGCACTGGTAAAGCTCACTGTTCACCCTGCATCATGGTTTCTGCTTGGGAAAAACATTGGGGCCATTTTGCTGGAATGGGGACTTTCTACGGAAGTTCTGCTGGATTATTTTAAAATGTTTTAAAAAATTTCAACAAAACCATATCATGTGAGCCCACATTGGAATGTGCGCGACAAAGCTCGTTCCAATGAGGGAACACATGATATGGTTTTGTTGAAATTTTGTAAAAAAACACATTTTTTCAACTGCTCAAATTAGTAAATTAAGCAGGCTGATGTGGCCGATTCAAGGGGTAAAGGGTTAATCCTACTGACAGCATTTGTCTTTTAATCCTACTAACAGCATATGTCTAACTTAATCAGGAACATTCTACAAGGGTAATATATTGTTTGGGAGAAAAATTGGACAATGAAAACAGGACCTTAATAGACAGCATACATATAGCAGATGGAGAGCACAAAAGCAAAGTGAGAAAGTTTATTCATCCTTTGAAAATTTTACATTTCTGAGAACAAAATGCTGGCAAACAGGCACTTGGTCAACTTTAGGCTTTGTCAGAAATTGTGACTCTCCATTGGTATTTTTACAGTGCTTCTTCCCCCTTCCCCGCACAGTACTAGTGAATGAAATAGACGCCTTCAATTTGTCTGTTGGTGTGGGGTGGGTGGGTCTTGTAAGGCAACAGTCGTGAGCGTCACAGACAGATTCTCAGACAGCATGCTTCATTAAATACAATAAGGCATACTGCTTAATAGACAGATTCTTCCCAAGACAAATCACACATGGATCATTTAACACAATCCTGGTCAGAAAATGGCAGAACCAGACTCAACGTCAAATTAATAGATATTGGTATATTACATGCTTGATCATTTGCATTAAAATTAACTTTTATAGTACCGGTAACTGGTTGAGTGCAAGAAGCCACTATCAGGGCTTTCAAAAAATGAGGATACCAGAGCAAAAGCCAACACTTTCCTTGCTTATATTTCATATTCAGTCAAACACAAATAATATTTTGTTTATGTAAATTTGTTTTATTACAAATTATTGGAGAGTGCCTGTTGGCACTCTACAATAATTTGTAATAAAACAAGTTTTGAATAACAAATTCAGACCACCGAAAATAATCTAGCCCTCAACCAGATAATCAGTAATGTGAAAAATATCTTATTTGTACATTCCGACGTTTGACGTCGCATTTTAAAAAACGTCGGAAGAAACTGAATTCCCAGTGACGTTTGAACGTGAAGATAATAAAAGTCTCAAATGGTTAATATTAATAATGTGGTAAATCTGTTGAAAACAAAACTTTAGGTATAAAGCTCAATAAGCATTTTTCGAAACTGCCATCTTGAACTTTAACCCTTTACCTAACGAATCGCCTGCATCCGCCCACGTAAAATGCAAATTGAGCAGTTGAAAAAATGTGAACTTTTTCAAAATATTTCAACAAAACCATATCATGTGACCCCTCATTGGAACGAGCTCATTGAGCTCGTTCCAATGAGGGGTCACATGATATGGTATTGTTGAAATTTTTTGATAAATTTAAAAAAATTATATTTAAAATAAATTTTTATATCGTCTGCGTTGGGTAAAGGGTTAATCTATGCAAGGTCACAGGTCACAAGGTGTAAACATTTCAAGAAAACACGTTGTAAGCAATGAGAGACGAGAGCGGGTGAAGTGCTTCGGACCCCATTACGTTCATAAGTGATAATCCAAAAATATTTAGCCAAGGTTACCATTTGTTTAAGGCAATAACAATACTGTATGAGAACTTTAATTATTTCGAATTCAGTTCCTATCGGCATAAATGGTGTTTAAATACATGCTGTGTCATTACTATATGGCTATGGGCACTATTTTCAACAACTTCCGGGAATTTCCCAAGCCGAGAAACTCCGTGCAACATGTGTCCTTGTAGCTATTCAAAACAAGTCCTCACCTCCGTAAAAAAAACTGTGTAAACCTGCGATATTCCATCGTTTAACATCGTCTAGGGTTGCCCCTTCAGATAATTTGAATGACGACATCGGTTTTACGAATTTAAACTTGATATTTCACAAAACTTGTTGATTTGGCTGACACAGAACTCAACGCGATGAACAAGGAAATCCCTTTGTTCACACCCCACGACCTGTGAACTTGCATAGATTAAAGTCCAAGATGGCAGTTTCGAAAAAGGCTTATAAATGTTATTTACAGTCATGTTCTTTTTTAATATATTATTATTTCATATTTGTTTGTATATAAAAGGCAAATATTGTGGTTTGTTACAGTACATATTGTCTGAATAACTTGCATTCTTAAGTGAATGGCAGTGTTAATTATTATTAAATATAGATGACAGTCGGTATTCCAATGAGGCAATATGAATATGCAATTATAGCACAAGTATACAGGGCAGAAAATAAATTTTTTTCAATGCGTTGCAAAATGCTACACAATTTCAATAATTGCATAGCATTTTTGGAAAATTGCATAGCATCTTTCAAGTACCAAGTTGTGAGTACCTCTGTAGACAGAAGACTATATTCTTATACTTGTAAGCTGTAGATCTATATTACATCATACAATTCATACATACATACTAAATTCAAGAATTCACACCAGTATTTCTTGTTCAATTAGTCGATCTGACACTCCACCTCCACATATTCTATACACATTCATCACTCAGAAAAAACGAAGTTCTAAGTGTGACGTCTCGCATCCCCCCCCCCCTCCACCCCCAAATCAGGGCTGAAAACGTCATGTAACCTAAAAAAGCAGAAATCACACATATCTCATACTTCTCTGTGTTGTAGTCCCTCATATTTTAACATTTAAGCAACAGGTTATCGTGCCTATGTCATAACTCAGAAAAAATGAAGTTCTAAGTGTGACGCCCCCCCCCCCCCCCCCACCTCCAAATCAGGGCTGAAAATGTCCTGTAACCTAAAAAAGCACAAATCACACACATCTCATACTTCCCTGTGTTGTAGCCCCCCCATATTTCAACATTTAAGCAACAGGTTATCATGCGTATGTAAGCCAGGGCTCTGAACACACAGGGATGGGGGGGGGGGGTCTCCTTAATAAACTACTGTGCATTTATTGAGGTACCGTTAAGTATATTGTCTTTATTAAAATCTTGACTCGTCTCTTTTTTGTGGACGGAAAGTGTAGCTGCCAAACGCCAGTGGGACAATCCGACATGTGCAATTTCTGTCAATAATACTCTAAACCACGCCCACAACAGTAATCATCTCATCTCATTTTAACATGTGTCTGACCCAAGATTAAATATGAATTATTCTTCTACTCCTTCCCTGGTAACTGTTCAGTTCAGCTCGTGTGGTTGTTCTTTTAGAAAAAAGTACAGGGAATCATCTTAATTTATTTATTCTTTCATGTCTTCACTGCTAAAAGAAACTAGATGCTTGAAACTCCACTTCGTATTGCTGTGACATGACCTCACTGTGTGTAAGTTCATTACCTCCCTTGATGTGCACTGTTCTGTTTTGACAAATTTCCATGGCCTGTTAAGACCAGTACAGGTCCGTAAAAAAAAGGAAAACAGCACAGCGTTTTGGGGTTTTTTTTTTTAAATACATGTTAATTTAATCAAAATCAAAGTCGTCCAATAAAAGATTTGTGACTCAATAATGCATGTGATAGGAAAAAGTGTGGGTTTTGCCCTTTAAAATGTGACGGCGTTACTAAATTCCACAGTTTGCATATCGGTTATTTTGAGCCCTGCAAGTATCCAACTCAGCTTGAACTGTTATTACACAGCCACACATTCAACTTCACAATCGAGTGAAAAACAAGAAGAATGTTACTAAGGTAACACATGTGCCCCCCCCCCACCCCTTGTGACCTTCACCTTGCAGATGCAGCGGAAACTATTATATGCGACACACCTTCTAACTGTCCTTAACATTTGTAGAAAGTTTAACAATTGTACCATGATTCGTTTCGGAGTTATGGCTGAGACACGAATAATGACCCATTTTTAGTGTGACCTTGACCTTCAAGGTACGAACCTGGCTATGGTGTGTGACACATCCTCCCATGGTCCTTTATAATTGTGTGAAGTTTGATGACTGTCGCCCTAACAGTTTTCGAGTTATTGGCTCGGACACACACACACGGACAGACACACGCACACTTCAATCACTATATGCCACCGGACTCAAGTCGGGGGCATAAAAAAGTTAATGTCTGAAAGCTTTTTTATGCTTGTAAAACAATTCTCGACACATACATGTAACTGTAAAGATTTCTCAATGTATCCAAAATCGAATAACTTGACATGTGGTATACAGTTTGATCGATTGGTTATCTTTCCACATTCAAGCAGCTCTATACTATTTTCTCTCCAGCTCTTATTTATAAAAAGACTGACTTAGGCCTCACAAAATAAATCGTCTGTTTCTCAGGCCATTTTTAATAAAACTGCATGTGGGAGGGTGTTTTTTTATTTTATTTTTTATTATTGTAGTTATTTCTTTGCCATCAAAAGTTCATGTTCTTGGTTTGTTTTATGTTTTAGGCCCCATAATCTACAGAATAGCATGGGTGGTGGTGTATTTCGTCCCTTGAGTGCAAGAAGGCTTTGCCATGCTAAAGCATTGCATAGCCTTGTTGCACTCAAGGGACAAATTTATCAATTAACTTTGGAAGACATCAGACATAAACCATTTAATTTTTATTTTTTCAAGTTTACACTGGTTATAAAAAGAGAGCATGTGGCAGCCAAAAGGACCATGTGGGAGGGCCTGAAAAACAGATTTTTAACTTTTTTAGGCCTTACCTGGCAATTTGTATATTCTATGCTAAATCAAAACCCAGATTTTAGGAAAAAATCCAGAGACAAAAATAAAAAATTTCAAACTTACATGAACTTGCAAGCCATTCACCATTGGGACTAAATTTAACTGAAGATACTGCCTTTGTATGGCCTGCTAAGGTAAATTTCAAAGTGTAGTTAGGTTTCTGAAAAGTAAAAAGTGCATTATAACTGGTGCTAACTTAATTTTGCTATCATTTGTTCATTTGTGTTCACACCTTTACTTTGTTTCAATTTATTGTATTCAACCACATGCACACTGATGTCAAAATAATGAAATTTAAAACTGTACATTTTCCCCAGCATGTAACAAGAAATTTAACCAATTAAATTTTGTTTGCCAGAGCATGAGCTCTCAAGAGTGAATTGGTTAAATTCCTAAACAATTCAAACTTGTTTGACAGAGCTCACTGTGGGCAATCGGGTTTAAGTCGGGATTAAGTGCCTTGCTCAAGGACACAATGCAATTAGCCCTGGCACAGATCGAACCGTGGCCCTTCCGGTTTGAAGCACAAAACCGTAACCACTGAGCAACCGCATTCCACACACTTGTAATAATTTTTCTTAATTGGTTGAGTGCTAAAAGCCACTATCCTATCAGGGCTCTACTGAAAAGTGCTGAAAATCTCTATAATGGCTTTACACCGTTTGCACTAATTTGTTGTTGGCTCAGCAGTAGAAGAATATTAAAATAAAATTTTATTTGTTGTTATTGGCACTCTCCAATACATTTAGTGTTCAACCGATTACCAAAAATGGCCGCTGACAGATTACTGGTTGAGCTCACAATTGGCCTGATTCAGATTGTAATACCGTGCACAACTAGGCAAGTCGAGGCTCGCAATGAACTAAATTTAATTGAACATATTTTACAGTGTTCACAGTCCATTCACTATTAGATAAGTAGAGACTTGAAAGAACTACATAAAATTGAACATATTTCGCAGTGTTAAACTCCGTAGACTCCAAGAGCCACGTTTACCACCCAAGTGAACACAACTGGTAATTTTTACTACAACCTGAGTCAATGGATTGTAACCTTCACTTTTCCGGTATGAACTGGCGATTGCCACAAGTATGCTCAATCTTCACTTCACATGTCGTTTAAATTGTATATCCCTAAAAGGGGCGTCTAGAAAGATTATAATACACATTGTGGTTTTTCACCTTTACTGAATGGTATCACTGACATCATTTTACATTAACAATTGAACAATTAATTGCAGAGGATAATAAAATGCAGTTTATGAATCATCACAAAATGCTTGGCGACAATCGGTTGAACCGATGTTCCAGGAGCCATTGCCGTTGTCATCCGATTGCCCACAATTGACCGATTGTGGTGGACAGTTCCGAACATCGGTTGAACACTAAATACACTGCATCAAAACAATTATTTATGAGCAATATCTTACTGGTCTGAGGCTCCTTTTGCTGGCAGGGTGATATCTGAAAAAAATACTCATGTTACAAATGACTAGTGAAAAGTAAATTCAGCTCTCTACCAGTAAAATAACTAGCAGAAACAGGGACCAGCCTAGAGGGTAATTTGAGGGCGTAGTCACTTCTCCCTCCACTGACTTTAGGGAGAAGTCAGATGAAACAGGGAGAAGTGACAAGAAAATGCAGAGCGATGATTCTGCATTCGCATGATCTACCGGTATATTATATTTTCATCTCTCAGAAAAATAAATCACTACAATTGGGCAATAACACATCTCTATGTGTAAATTTATTTGTACAAAGAATTGTTTACGAGAAAAAAACATGCCTCTCTGTATTAATTTATTTATAAAAAGAAAAGTTTACAATTCAAATTCAAATGGGCATTTACTTTTTAGAAGAGACAGATCAGCCTTGAATTAAACAATCCAAGTGTCTCCATTTCTTGGTCCAGAGTGAGTAAAAAGTAGGTCAATATACTGTTTTGGTTTTCAAAACGTCTTGCACAAAAATAAAATCCAGATTGGAATTAAAGTTCAGCTTTTACAAAAAAGTGTTGTTTTATGAAAAACTGCTCCCCAGAAAAAAAATTCTGAGTGTGAAAAATACTTATTTTAAAGATAACTTAAACAGAAAATCTTGTCTCAACTTGTCACCTAATTTCAATGCAGCCAAGACGCTTCGCGATTACATTATTAATCAGGCATTGTTTTTAGATGCTGATTTTATTTTTAGTTACTATGAAAATCAATCACTATAACAATTAACCCTAGCAATAATGCTCTTTTCAGATGGAAATTACTTTGTAAATTCTACGTGAATTCACCTAATTTCAAGGTAGGTCAATTGGGAATTTACAAATTACAGGGCGACACGATTTCGCTTTTTAGTGAAGTCAGAGCAAAGTTATGCAATCCAAGGCGACTTTTTCACCCCAGTCGCCTGGTCGGCTGGTCTCTGAGCAGAAATACCCAAACATTTCTATTTTGGGGTCACAAACACAACCTGAAACTACTCAACAAAACAAGCTTGATGAGCTATAAGCAAGGTCCCTGTGAATCTCAAATCTCAGGTTCAATCGACCCTCAAATGAATATTACCACTATTCAAGTTATAGATATTTCACCATCTTCGAACTGTAAACATTGGAAAACTTCTCTCAACCTTTGTATTCAATGGCAACTTGTCAAAATCAGTCAAACAGAACATTCATGAAAAGGGATCAAAGTAGTTTTGAAGCGAATCCTCCTTGTATTTCTTTATTGGTGTAAATTTAACCCTCTGCACTCTGATGTCAAAATCAGGGGTCAGCCGAGTGGGCGACTTGGGCGAAGAAGTCGCCTTGTCATTCATCAAGTCGCCTTGGCTTGCATTGGGGGCGAAATTCAAGTCGCCCTCCAAAACTTCCTTGGGAGACATGTCAGTTTACTGTATTTTCTTATGTTTTATTTTTTAAAACACCCGCTTCCGCATTCGCAAAAAAAAGTAAACACGGCTGCCGTTAAAGTCCGTCACACGGCTATGAAAATAGCCTAAACTAGCCCAATTTTATATTTCTGAAAAGAATTGTAATGGCGCAGTCGTTGGAACAATTCGCCCCAACTGATAACAACCAGCACAAAATGTCTATTTAAAAACAAAGTGCCAGCCAAAACAACGAATCACACAAGACACGCATCGAGTTAATTAGAATTTATTAAAGTTAACCACCATTTCAAAACAAAAAAAAATGTATTGGAGACAGTTCGTCCATATCGAAATTGCTTGCGGTTACGCTCTGTTCCACTGAAAAATTGGTTGCATTGAAATTCGCCCCGCAATTTGCATTGAATGTTTTTCTTTGAAAACTTGTGAAGTTGAGTTGGAAGGGGGTTAAATGTAATAAGGCTACAAATTACAATAGAAATCACAGGTATTTGGATGGATAAGAATGGCAGACCTTCAAAGCACCAATCGCACGTGTCAGTGTAAGATGGTTGGCAGAAATTGTCAGTTTTCTGAACAGTGTATTATTACCCAGCGCAGCCGGGAAAGGAGATAACTGAAATATTTTGTCATTTACCTAAGAAATGAATTAACTCAAATTGTTAATAACGCTTAATTTACGAAGGATATCGAAAACTTTTTTAACTACGCTTTTCAACTCAGTTAGGGCATTGAGAAACCATGAATGACCCAGCTTCTTATATGAAGTTGAAATTTATTTTAAACACTTTAAATATTTTTTTTAAAAAGAATATACCTTCTATTACAGGGAAGAACACTCTCACCATGGGTCATACTAAATTTCAAATCCACTGAGTTGAGGCAAATACAAAATCAACTGTATGGTAACCTTAGTCATCACTGTTAGGCAAAGTGTTAGGGGGTATTCAGAAACCATGAACGACACAGTTTTTTGTGGGGTGGGGGGGGGGGGGCGGGGAGGTGGGATTTTAACCTACATTCTGTTATATACCATCTGACTTAGTTTTGTGTGTGTATGTATGTTTGTATAACTTTTATTTATTTTTTTTCTCCACAATTGCGTCCTCTATGTTCATTTATTTTTTCACAATGTCATATACATTTTATGGGTTTTTTTTCGATTTCTCCTTCATGTCCACTGACTTCTCCCTCCTGGGTCCTGACTTCTCCCTAAAGTCTCTGAAGGGAGAAGTCACTTCTCCCTAAAATCAGCTGCCAGGCTGACCCCTGGTCAAAATACAAAAAATTCTAGCAGGAAAATTTTCCTGTGACGCAACTAGTAATTTAACCAATTCAATCTTGTTTGACAAAGCTCAGTGAGCTCTGTCAAACAAGATTAAATTGGTTAACTTCCCTGTTGCATTATGGGAAAAAAACTTCCTGTTGAAATTTTGATACTTCAACATCAGTGTGCAGATGGTTAAGGTCACATATTTTTGCACAATGGTTAATCATGACCACAACATGAGTATCAACTCAAGACCAGGGGTGAGCATTAATATTAATAAGCCATGTTGCCCATTTTAGAAAGGTTTTGCACCTCCCAAGCATTGGTGACTGGGTCCTATTTTACCAGTAAAACAGAGCCTGTTTATCGCTGTGATCAGGCACTGCTTCACTTCCCAGGGTTCCCGCAGGGAGAATCCTCCTTGAACTCATCTTGTCTCCTCAGATCTCCTATACAGGAGAGATGATGATAAAAGAACAGTTCAAGAGGAGGAGACACTAGGGGGTATTTTTAGAACTTCTCAACGATTCAAATCATCTGGCTGTTAGAGCGGGGGTCAGATTTGGTTTTGGTTTCAGGAAAAAAACCTGTTTTGGTTCAGTTTTTCTATTTGTTAAGAACATATATAAATAACAATTCAAGCTCATTTACTTGGACTAGTGTCGTGTGGTATACCAAATTTTTGGTACGGTTTTGGTATTATTGGATACCGGAAACCATACAGAAACCGAATCAAAATACCGCTTTTTTTGTTATTTATATTTTTCTGCGAAATTGACAGAAAGTCAACTAATCAAGGTGGATCGTAGATCTAAAAGCCTGTGGGTCATATATTTTGATTGAATTGATAAAAAAAACGTGCAAATGTGCACTTTGTAAGCGACAGGTAGGTAGCAGATGCTGCAAAGAAGTCGGAGAAAGAAATAAAAAAATGACGGCAGAAAAACGAAAAATGGCAAGTTGTACTTCCGTTTCTGAAGAAATACGGCCCGGTTCCAGTGTTGCCAACATTCTGGCTGATTCAATATATTTTCTGGAAATTATTGTGTGATTTATTCACAGGGGACATTGGGGGTCAGGTGGGTGGCTGACATTTGGTTGGAAATAATTCACTGGTTTTGAAAATTCAATACGTTGACAACTTGACAAACAAATGTTAGGCCGATACTGCCAGTGGTTATCACGTCTTGGCAATTTTTTTTATATAACATTTCGTTCAATTCAGCTTTAATATTTGAAGTTGCAGATACTTTTAACAACTGATCATTTTATTAAGATACAAGCACCTCAAACTTTAACAACCGATCATCTGCTTTATATTCTTTCGAATAAATAATTTATACTGCACACCAGCACACATTGGAAAGACGTGACTGATCTTAATTTTAAGACACATTAAAAAACAAACGTACGGAAGCCAACAGGTGACATCAGATTTATCATTATCAAAGTTCATTTGGTCAATCGAGGCACAGCAACTGCTTTAAAAATGATTTGCTGTTATTAGTAAATAATCGATTTGTACATTTTTTCTCAAGGAAAATGAAAATTTACCCTACTTTGTCATGGAAAATCGTGGATTCTTTGGAATTTTCAGAAAAGTGTATGGGGCCAAGAACCAGAAGTGAAGTTAGTGAACACTGATAGAGTGATTCCACTCAAAATCCCCTATAATTGCAACTTGGTGAAAGTCATAAAACATGTTATTTTATATGTTTATCAAGGATGAACCCAAACAATGAAAGGTGGATGACACCATGTCTTTGACGCATTGCATGATTGGCAATGATTGCACAATGTTTTCACTTGTAACTGGGATTATCATAGAGAGATTAATTACAGTTGAATTACTTCAATTTACTTACATATTTGTGTGGATATTGGACACTGGATTCACTGGACAGTAATCTTGTTGCCACTTTGAAAGATGAGGGGTGGGGGGGGGCTGAGCAAGAGTGATACTACCAGTGAAAACTCACTGAAAAGCCCTGAAGTTGAAGAACATATATGTTTCTTCTACCCGATTCAATGGGAGGGACATGGTACATGTATGAAGGTCAGAGAGTCCAACTGATTAGCTTAACAAGTTATTTAAAGAATCTCTCGATGCAGTGTGATGATTCACAATGAATCAGTTATCACAGTTACTTGTCAAGTTCAGGAGATGTCAGAGCAGAACCTGTTAAGTTCATCTATGGTTGAATGTTGTAGAAATTGGGTCAGTTTGCGACTATTTTCAGAGTTCTATGCATATATCGAATACCGTACTGAAACCAAGGTATTTACCCGAAAAGTACTGATACCGAACCTGAAATTTCAATACTGCACAGCTCTAACTTGAATACAGCTCATCACAAAAAGCCCTGTCTTTAAGTATCGCCATTGGATCCAGCCTAACTTCCCTCTGGCCTGGTATTTTCATGGGAGCAATTTATTCACTTGCCTTAAAAAATTAGGGGGGGGGGGGGGGGGGGGGGGCAAAAACTAGCCGTCTTGGTTCTAGAAAATAACGATTACCATAACAGCCTATCCCTAAAACCCACATCTTTTCAGATCTTTGCTATGTTAGTAGTCTCAGAAAGACGGCCACACTATTCCTCCCACACCTCTGGGCCTTGCCAAGGCCTGGAGGTGTGGGAAGGGCAGTGTAGCTATCTCATAGAGACTACCTTGTTAACAGCATCAAATGAAATGTATAAACCCCCTCTAGGCAGAAATCTAAAACTTCATTTTGCCAGTTTTAGCTTTTGTAAGCATGAGGAGAGGTAGTCGCCACCCTCGGCCATGCTAGGGGGGGGGGGGGGGATTTTTAGCCCTCCTGCATTTTAAGAATGCCAGGCCTGTTCCCTCTGATCACTCTTGGGGGGTTCTAGGGGATCAGCTACTAAGCCTATTCAGACAGAAAAACTCCATAAATTAGGGTAACAAATGACGAAATAGAGAGTAATCATTTGACTGGACTGGTTACGTGAAATAATTCATGAGAGGTGAGGGACGTTGTACAAACACGATTGTTCATCAAATAACATTGGTACCAATGATCTTCAATTTTGCCATTTCATTTATAACTTACCAAGTTCAAGTTTGTCAAGTTGAGCTACAGTGTGCACTAAGTAGAAGGTCATTGCTTGTGGCAATGGGTTTTTTTTTTATGGAAATTCATAAATATACCCTGCAGAGAGTGCAAAAGGGATAAGTTGATGCACAAATGCAGTAAGTTCAAAGGCTGGTGATAACGACAATAAATTTTTATGGAAATGAAAAAAAGCAATAACTCACATCTAGAGGTCACACGGAACACACATACCAAGTTCATCCGATCGATCATAAATGTGCCCTGAAGGCCGTGTTAAAGGGAAATATTGAGGTCTGACTAAACTAAGTTCAAAGGTCAGCGGCAACATTTTGTGACAAAAAATGGAAGAAAATCGACAGCTCCCATATAGATGTCACCCCACATAAGCACACCAAGTTTGCAAGCAATCCAATCATAAATGTGCCCTGCAGGGTGTGTCAAAGGGAAATATTGATGCTTAACTGCACTAAGTTTTTACTAAGTTCATCGAAGGTCAATGCCAGGAGCAACATTTTTTGACGGAAATCGAAGAAAATCGATAGCTCCCATCTAGAGGTAACCCCAAACAAGCATACAAAGTTTCAAACCGATCGGACCATAAATGTGCCCTACAGGACGCCCCAAATGAATATATTGATGCCTGACTAAACTAAGTTCAAAGATCGTTGCCAGCGGCAACATTTTTTGATGGACGGAAATGGAAGAAAATCGATAACCCTCATCTAGAGGTCACCCCAAAACAAGCATGCCAGGTTTCAAAGCAATCCGATCATAAATGTGCCCTGTAGGGTGTGCCAAAGGGAAATACTGAGGTCTGACAAAACTAAGTTCTAAAAATGTTGGCCGTGGCAACATTTTTTGACAGAAATGGAAGAAAATCGATAGCTCCCATCTAGAGGTCACCCCAAACAAGCATGCCAGGTTTCAAAGCAATCCGATCATAAATGTGCCCTGTAGGGTGTGCCAAAGAGAAATATTGAGGTCTGACAAAACTAAGTTCTAAAAACATTGGCCATGGCAACATTTTTTGATGGAAATGGAAGAAAATTGATAGCTCCCATCTAGAGGTCACCCCAAACAAGCATACCAAGTTTCAAAGCAATCCGATCATAAATGCGACCTGTGAGGTGTGCCAAAGGAAATTGTGGACGCACGTATGCCGATGGATGAGAAGTGATGGCAATAGCTCAGCTTGACTTTGTTAAGTTGAGCAAAAAATTATGACAGCCCTAAAAGAATGCCAGGCCTGTAACTCCGTAACTGAGGAGCTACCACACTCCCTCATTTTAAGTAAAATGGGTTAACTTACAAGTGGAGATTGTGATTTTGAAGCTGGTGTTGTTGTACTGGATGCTGCTGTGGTACTTCCTCCTGTTGTTGGTGTAGATGTTGTTGTGGATAAAGGTGGCTTGGTATCTGAACTTTCTGGTGGAGGCTTAGTATCCTCACTAGCCATGGTTGTTCAGCGTCTGAAAAATGAGAAAGAAAAAGAAGTCAAAACTATTGCAACTTACACTGGCATAGATACAAGCAGACCCTCTCTCCCCATCCCCTCCTCCAAATGAAAGTGTCAATGACACTGTAGCTCAACTTGACAAACTTGAACTTGGTAAGTTATAAATGAAATGGCAAAATTGAAGATCATTGGTACCAATGTTATTTGATGAACTTTCAACATAACAGCATTGTGTGTGCACAACGTCAGAGTAATCCATGCATTTTTAAATGTAAACTGTAAGACTGTAAGGCATGCCAAAGGAATATATTGATGCCTGACTAAACTATGTTGAAAGGTCATTGCCAGCGGCGATATTTTTGGATGGAAATGTAAGAAAATCAATAGCTCACTTCTAGAGGTCACTCCAAACAGGAATGTCAGATTTTAAAGCAATCCGATCATAAATGTGCCCTGAAGGGTGTGCCAAAGGAAAATATCGAGGTCTGACTAAACTAAGTTCTAAGAACGTTGCCAATGGCAACATTTTTTTGATGGAAATGGAAGAAAATCGAGAGCTCCCATCTAAAGGTCACCCCAAACAAGCATACCAAGTTTCAAAGTGATCCAATAATAAATGTGCCCTGCAGGGTGTGCCAAGGGGAAATATTGATGTTTTACTACACTAAGTTCATCAAAGGTCATTGCCTGCAGCAACATTTATTGGCAGATATGAGATATAGAAGAAAATTGATAGCTCCCATCTAGAGGTAACCCCAAACAAGTATACAAAGTTTCAAACCGATCTGATAAATGTGCCCTGTAGGGCATGCCAAAGGAATATATTGATGCCTGACTAAACTAAGTTCAAAGATCGTTGCCAGCGGCAATATTTTTTGAAGGACGGAATTGGAAGAAAATCGATAGCTCCCATCTAGAGGTCACCCCAAACAAGCATGCCAGGTTTCAAAGCAATCCGAACCATAAATGTGCCCTGTAGGGTGTGCCAAAGGGAAATATTGAGGTCTGACTAAACTAAGTTCTAAGAACGTTGGCCACGGCAACATTTTTTGACGGAAATTGAAGAAAATTGATAGCTCCCATCTAGAGGTCACCCCAAACAAGAATACCAAGTTTCAAAGCGATCTGATCATAAATGCGACCTTTGAGGTGTGCCAAAGGAAATTGTGGAATATGTAGTACGTACGCCCAGACATACATAAGTATGTACGTACGCCGACGGACGAGAAGTGATGGCAATAGCTCAGCTTGACTTTGTCAAGTTGAGCTAATAAAAAATTGCTGGAAAATCTTTGGCTTGTCAGGACATTTTTTAGGTCTTTTATTGATAAAATTATTATGCTAAATGAAAGGAAAATTAATGATCTTTTGCCTGAAATAGAAAATAGAAATCTTCAGACTCGGTATTTAGAACTCAGTTTGGGGGACATTATGGTAGAAATTTGGTTTCCCAACCCGAAACGATGAAATCTGCTGAAAACATTTGTTGTGCTATTGTCACTCACAACATTTGTAACTATAAATGATGATCACAACAGAAGTTTTGTTTTTTTTTTTGGAAGGGGGAGGGGGGTGGGGGTTAACGGCACTTTTGACAGCCAGGGTCACCTTGTGTTAGACAGTCTTAACGGTGGAGGAAGCCTGAGTACCCAGAGAGAACCACTGAGCAATGACGAGCAACTGTCAGACTTCACAACATACTAACTGCCAGGCCTGAAAATAAGCAGTCTGACATTTGCAAAATGAGGTCCCCAGAGGGTGAATTTGATGATGCTATTCCATACAGTTGGCCAATTTATCCTCTGGGTGCCTTTTCTGTTTAGTTTTGAGACCCTGATTCAGAATGAGGTTCACAGAGGGTAAATTTAGTGATGCTACCCTGCTGTGCTGGGTAGCATCACTAAATTCACCCTCTGGGGACCTCATTTTGAAGATGACGGTCTGCTTATTTTCTGGCTTGCTAACTGCACACAAGCAGGATTAGCATTGGTTGAAGACAAGTGCACCATTGATGTGCAGTATACCTTAGTACACAGTGCCCCCACATGGGCAAACAGGATTAAGTGCCTTACCCAATGACACAATGCAGTTGCCCCTGGCAGGGATCAAACTGTGGACGTTTTTGTTTGAATTCAACAGAAGTATAACTTCAAGCCAAACAAATCGTTTATACCTATGTATAACTCAGTTTCTGCTCCTAGAGAAAAACGACCAATCGATCAATGCATTCTGGCAAAATGGATGGTTGTTGTGCTCATGTTTCAAACTGTCATGCAATGCAATTTGTAATTCTAAAACAAATTCTAAAATGGCAGCAGCAAAAGCTTACAAATTTCTATGCATTTTTAAAAAAACGTGTATTTGACGGGACCAGTGTTTCTCTTAAACAATGCTAAGAAGGTGACACTGCATTAGTACATGTAACTGTAACTTGTAAGAGAGCAGGTGTTGCCTCCTTTATAAGTGCCAGTAGGATGGCATTTCATTTTATTTTATAGTGTATTAAAACATGCATGTGAATAACAATTCAAAAGAGGCTAAGAGCATTAAGGTACATACGAATCCCATATATTGTAGCCTGGGGTGGATGCACTTAACCGGCTCCATTCCATTCTGACCTTTGTCAGAGGCTGAAGAAAGGATGGAAAATTCAAATGTTCCATTAACTGGCTGAGTTCTAGATGCCACTATCCTGGCTCTAAAGAAAAGTGTTGATAGCCACTTTAGTGACTTTATACTAAACATAAGCTTGTTGCTTAAAATTGTTAAAATGATAATGTTTTGTTACAATTTATTGGAGAGTGGCAAGAGGCACTCTCCAATAAATTGTAACAAAACAATTATTTATATTATTTATTTATTTATTGGTGATTAAGGTCACATATTTCTGCAGCCGGAGAACTTGGAGAGAAGCACTGAGCAACGGCGAGCAATTGTCAGCGCCCCAAAATACTAACTCCACACAAGCAGGGTTAGCATTGGCTGAGGACAGGTGCACAATCGATGTGCAGAACGTCTTAGTGCACAGTGCCACCATGCCCCCACATGGGCAAAGGGGGTGAAGTGTCTTGCTCAATGATACAACGTGGTTGCCGCAGGTGGGGTTCGAACCGAGGACCTCTCGGCTGGCAGCCTGCTCCTCTACCTATTGAGCCACCGTGCCCCCCAACAAACAATTATTTGTGAACAAAATCTTGCTAAAACAAGGCTAATCTTGCTGGTAGCATCAAATCTTTGGAAAAAAATACCCATGTGGGTCATTCCATGTCAATTAAACTATAGGCATCCACCACACCATCACAGACTTGGCAGATAATCTTTTGTCTTGAAGAATACACTCTGACATGACCTACCCAAAAATTTCAGCTTCCTACTCCCAAAATGTTTTTGTTTAGAATTTATTTAGTACTCGTGAAAACTATCTTCAAATAAGCATTTTTTCAGACACGTTCAATTTTGTGAACTTTAGACCTTAATTTGGCTACAATTACCACACGAAATCTGAAATGATGAATGCTGATTCAAAATTTCTAGTAGATTCCAAATCTGTAACTTGTTTTATGCTAGAGGGAAAGGCCGAATAGATATGGAGGTCCAAACATGGTTACAAAATTTGTCGGAACCATATTTTGAGGTACAAAAAGTCAGGAAAATAAAAGTGTATAGAGTGGATTTTTTACAGATTTGCACACATTTATGCAAGCGTGGAAATAAGCAATCTGTCATTTGAGGAATGAGGCCCCTAAAGGGTGAATTTGCTGATGCTATCCCATACAGTGGGCCAATTTATCCTCTGGGTACCTCTTTCTGTTTAAGCTTGAGACCTTGATTCAGATTGAGGTTCACAGAGGGTAAATTTAGTGATGCTACCCTGCTGTGCAGGGTAGCATCAATAATTCACCTTCTGGGGACCTCATTTTGCAGATGACAGTCTGCTTACTTCCAGGCTTGATTTATGGCAACTTTAGGAATAAAAATGTTTAAAGTATTAATGTTGGTACAATGACTTACTTAAATTAAAACAAGAGGCCTCATGGGGCCTGAAGCTCTCACCTTGAACAGAACCCAATATAAACAGAGTCCAAGAATGAATCTACATTAAGCAATCAATCTCCATAGGATACATTGTCAATCCTTGAGTCCCTCAGGAGTAACTAAAATGGTCCAACCATCATGCCTTTCTTCAGTTGATCATAATGTAAAAAGTGGACCTCCCCTATGCAGCCCCTTGGTACAACCTATGTATAATGTGGATTAATCTTAGTTACACACCTCTAGAGAGTACTTAATAATGAAAGTGTCAATGACACTGTAGCTTAATTAATTTGACTTGTGTTTTGTGTTTGATGAAAAGGATAATGTTCAATGTTTATGAAAAGATTATGAAATACGACAATAATTGTGATAATTGAGAATATGTTAATTTCTGTTCCCTGTATGTTATGTTTTCAATAAAAATAATTTGAGGTGTAGACTGTACTAAAGAATTGAGGGGTGGGTTAAAGTGGACCTCACTGTTAATGTATGTCAACCAAAGTTACCAAGTTACAGAGAAATTATTCCAAAACGAGTCATCCTATCAAGTTACAATATTGATAATTATGACAAGAATTTTAGGAAATTTCAACTATTTTATTACATTTTATCCCAAACAGTCATACATAGAATAAAATCCAGGTTTTAAATATTCAGTTATGAAAAGATAACAATAACAAGAACATAAAATAATTTTCGGACATCCGGCTTTTTCGCCCCCTCAATTACATATTGATCATTATGACAATCATTTTAGACCCATTTTCCATGAGTTGGAATGTAATTTGCGTTTCAATGTCATTCAGGTTGCCGTGAACAATCGTCTCACCTTCAACAGCTTTCAAAAGAAAAGACACAAAAAGTGAAAAAAAACTAAGGTAATTTGCATTTTCAAATTATTTTCCAATATTAACTTGCCGGGTGGTAATAGATGCGATATCAGGTGCTAAACTAAACAATAAAGTAAACTGTTTTTAACGAGTGATCAGTTTAAAATGCTGAACAAACTGCACATCACCTCGATGTTTTGACAACTGCAGACAGTGTTGTCAAGCCATATTATTTCCAGGTATCACATGCTTTGATTGTTATCGTTTTGCATTAAAATTTAGAGTGAACAAGAAGAATGTTACTTAGATAACACATGCCCCCCCCCCCCCCCCCCTGTCTTGTGACCTTCACCTTGCAGATGCGGCGGAAACTATTATACACGACACACCTTCTGACTGTCCTTAACATTTGTAAAAAGTTTAACAATTGTACTATGATTCGTTTCTGAGTTACGGCTGAGACACGAATACTAGTATTGACCAATTTCTAGTGTGACCTTGAAATGTGACCTTGAAGGTACGAACCCGGCTATGGTGTGTGACACATCCTCCCATCCTCCTTTATAATTGTGTGAAGTTTGATGACTGTGGCCCTAACAGTTTTCGAGTTATTGGCTCGGACACACACACACACACACAGACGGACACACACAGACTTCAATCACTATATGCCACCTGACTCAAGTCGGGGTGCATAAAAAGACACATAAACGAAAGACACATAAATTTATAACTAAGGTAATTTGCATTTTCTAATTATTTTCCAATGTTTCCATATGCACTAAAGGGAAAATAATGAAAATTAACCCTTTACCTAACATGAAAAGCAGACAACACTTGCAAAAAAAAAAATTTTGAATAACTAATTTTTTTTTCATTTTTGTCTCAAAAACAGGTTATGACCCCTCGTTGGAACGAGCTCGACGAGCTCATTCCAATGAGGGGTCATAACCTATGTTTTTGAGACAAAAAAAGAAAATGAAAGTGTCAATGACACTGTAGCTCAACTTGTCAAGACAAAGACATGTACATGTATAGTATGTGACACAGCAATGACAAACATCTAGGTAATGACCTGATAACAAAGGTACATATAAAGTATTGTAACGTTCTGTACATAAATACTGACCGTTGCCTGTAACAAATGTATACGTAAAGTATTGTAAAGGTGGGTGACAGTCAGATGCTGAACTGGAAAAAATCTTTGAGTCCCAGAATGGGTCTGACTGAACCCCAAAATATTTGTTCTCATAGCACAGTGATAACAAAGGCACCCCAAAACACACTCGTTCCTGTCCCAAGGTGAAAACAAAAGTACTCAAGAAGTTTTGTGAAGATCAGTTCATAAATACGAGCTGTATAGAACTTGTGACAAAAAACTGATTGGACCTAATTTCGGTACAAAATGGCCACTGGCAGCCATCTTGAATTTTGGACCATACCCAGAAACACTCATTCTCATCCCAAGGAGATAACAAAGGTACCCAAGAAGTTTTGTGAAGATCGGTTCATAAATACAGCCTCTACCCTGAGCCGTATTGACATGTGTGCTTACATTGTGTAAGTTGCACTGAATAAATCAAAGTTCATCTAATTTGCATAATTTCTGCACAAAAAAAACCCCCTTACAATATGTGATGTATTCCATGTTACTAAACATTCATAAAAAAATTTATTAAAATCAGAACTTTCATACAGAAGTTCTATACAAAAGACTGATTGCACTAATTTTGGTACAAAATGGCTGCTGGTGGCCATCTTGAATTTCGGACCACACCCAAAAACACTCGCTCTCATCCCACGGTGATAACAAAGGTACCCAAGAAGTTTCGTAAAGATTGGTTCATAAATATGGCCTCTAGTCTGAGCTGTATAGAAGTTGTGTACAAAAAACTGATTAGACCTAATTTCGGTACAAAATGGCCACTGGCAGCCATCTTGAATTTTAGACCGCACCCAGAAACACTCGTTCTCGTCCCAAGGTGATAACAAAGGTACCCAAGACATTTCGTGAAGATCAGTTCATAAATACAGACTCTAGTCTGAGCCGTATTGACATGTGTACTTACTGTGTGTAAGTCGCACTGAAAAAATCAAAGTTCATCTAATTTGCATAATTTCTGCACGAGAAAAAAACCCGTATTATATGTGATGCATCCCATGGTACTAAACATTCACACAAAAAAATTATTCAAATCAGGGCTTTCATATGGAAGTTCTGTGCAAAAATATGATTGCACCTAATTTTGTACAAAATGGCTGCCATCGGCCATCTTGAATTTTGGACCGGACCCAAAAACACTCGTTCTCGTCCCACGGTGATACCAAAGGTACCCAAGAAGTTTCGTAAAGATCGGTTCATAAATACAGCCTCTAGCCCGAGCCGTATTGGCATTTGCACTTACAGTGCTGAAAGTAACCCCAAAAAACATCAAAATTAGTCTAATTTGCACAATTTACGTACGAGAAAAAAACCTGTATTATATGTGATGTATCCCATGGTACTAAACATTCATACAAAAAATTATTCAAATCAGAGCTTTCATATGGAAGTTCTGTACAAAAAACAGATTTCTGCATCGTCGGTACAAAATGGCAGCTGGCAGCCATCTTGAATTTCGGACCGCACCCAAAAACACTCGTTCTCGTCCCACGGTCATAACAAAGGTACCCAAGAAGTTTCGTAAAGATCGGTTCATAAATACGGCCTCTAGCCCGAGCCATAGCAGCTTGGCACTTACAGCTCTGAAAGTAACACTAAATAAATCAAAGTCAGTCTAATTTGCATAATTTACGCACGAGAAAAAAAACCCGTATTATATGTGATGTATCCCATGGTACTAAACATTTATACAAAACTTTATTCAAATCAGAACTTTCATACAGAAGTTCTGTACAAAAAACTGATTTTTGCATCATCGGTACAAAATGGCCACTGGCAGCCATCTTGAATTTCGGACCACACCTAAAAACACTCGTTCCCGTCCCAGGGTCATAACAAAGGTACACAAGAAGTTTCGTAAAGATCGGTTCATAAATACGACCTCTAGCCCGAGCCATAGCCAATTGTTGACGTACGGACAGACGGACAGACGGCCAGACAGACGGACGGACAGACGGACGACGGGCCATGACAATAGCTCAAATTTGACTTCGTCAAAGTTGAGCTAAAAATAATGAAAGTTAATTAGCGATTTTTGAGAATAGCGCTGGCCGGTTTTGACCCTTACGTTGGCTAAAGGGTTAACCAAGAGAAAAATATAGAAATTTTTCCTAGAAAAAAGATAGGCAGCTCCCAACGTGTAGTAAAAAAAACAATACCGAATCTTAAAAGAAAAACAAAATAAGTCATAAATAAATGACTAAAGATTTAACGGCCCTTTTAAGGGCTTTTGGTGTGTGTGTGGGTTGTTTCCCCCTCACATCACGCCGTCGTCTGTTCCCTCGAGACCAAATGGCCAAGGCTCAGCATCCAGTCTCTCTTATGTGCTGATGGGTGACTCCCAGTTTCCAAAACCACATATTGGTGGATTTTTTCCTTTTTGTAACCGTGATGGATAATATGCTGGGGCTGCTCCCAAACCAGCATCTGTTTGCGTTTCTTTTTCTTTTTCCTAAAACTACCATCAAATTGCGGTTTCAGTTTTACCATAAATATGCCCACGTTTCTGAGCAAACACAGAGCAGAATTCTTGTAGTTATGCACAATTCCTAGTTATCTTCTAGTTCGAGGTTCTCGGGGATCTGAAACACTACCCTACTGCCAGTGCGCACACTCAAAGCAAATAAGATTACTGGCTCTCACTTCTGACTCTTGTGGATTTATAAGCAAATAAAGTTATAAAGCAAATAAAGTTATTTGGGTCGCGAGGGATTTCAATCCCACACCCTCCCTGACCGCCTTCGGTGCCCTGAAACTTTTCATTCATCATGTATAACTCAAACCAAATAAGATTATTGGCCCTCGCTTCCAACTCTCATGGATTCATAAGCAAATAAAGTTGAAATTTCCTAAAATCTTGTCATAATTATCAATATATAATTGAGGGGGCGAAAAAGACGGAGGTCCGAAAAGGCCAAGGTCCGAATGAGCCGGAGGTCCAAAAGAGCCAAGGTCCGAATAAGCCGACATTCATCTGGAGTCCTCTAACCAAGTTACAATGAAATACCTTCTAAATACGGCCTGTAGACTGTGCTAAAGGTTTTCAGGCTTCCAGCCCGTGTAGACGTCACAGTTGACCGATCGCAACCAATAGGGGACGTTCTCATCTAGACATTATATGGAGTCATCCAACTGAGTTACAATGAAATCCCTCTATAAATAGGACCTGTACACTGTGCTAAATGTTTTGGGGTTTTGGGCTCATGCAGCCGTCACTGCTGAACGATCACAACCAAATGGGGAAGTTTTCATCTAGACATCATACAGTCATCCTACCAAGTTACAATGAAATCCCTCCATCTTAAATACGATCTGTAGACTGTGCTAAAAGTTTGGGGTTTCGGGCTTGGGCAGCCGCCACGGCTGACCAATTGCAACCAAAAGGGGACGTTCTCATCTTGACATGACCTCAAACCTGCTTATGAAATTTGATGATTGGACAAGAACTACAGGGTGTAGCCTGTGCTAAAGGAAAATGTGAACAGACTGACAGACTAACTGACTCCCATTGGGAGTAGTGTTGAAACGACTTCTGAATTTTGGAGTCGACTAGTCGCTGGCCGAAAATCGAGTCGAAGTCGATTAATCGGCGGCACGCTGTAACATTATAATACTATAACTTTTCTATAGGCCTATCATAAAGATACCCGCTGACAGACTCTGTGATCTTCTGCATGAAACACTTAACAGCATCAATAAAACTTTGTCTCAAAATAGGTTTACCTTGACGTAGTTTCACTGAATGAATTTAACGAAAACAAATTTTGAAATCCGCCATTAAACTGATGTTTCAAATGACGTGGCATCCCGACTTTAGCCATAATTTCTTGCTTTGCTATTACCGGTATGCTCTCTTGACAATGGAAATAATCATAGACTATGCACTACGGATGGTGGGCATTTCATACCCTGGTCATTTATCACATCTTTACGGTTTGTACTGGCCCCTGGACTACCAGTTGTTCTGTACTTTGATTCTGATTTCAAAGGTTTCCATTCCTTTGATTACCTCACCAGGCTTTGAACCAGATATTTTGCTGTGATGTTGACAGATCAAAGACATCCCGACACACTGATCACGAGGCCTACAGTAAACTGTGCATGCAGAATCGTCTCGTAGAATAGCTGACACTCTTGTTTTGAAGACAAACATAAAACCAAATCAGTGTAGTTACATTGTTTCAATATTTTAGGTTATCTGTCTTAACACACAACTCTTGAACTGCCTAAAAAACGTACCGATTAGTCGACTACAAATTTTATCGTCGACTTTTGACCAAAAATCGTGTCGGCCTCGCTTAGTCGATTGGGAGCTCAAATATTAACGCAGACACTCGATTTGAACAAACTTGAAGCTCACCCCACTAGTGATGTTGTATACCAAATATGAAAGCATTCTGACTGGTGGATCTGAAGAAGAAGATTTTTAAATAAATTTCTTCATATTGCACTAAGTTAGCATTTGGGCTACCATAGCGAGCCCAAATATTAACCTACGGATTTGATTTGAACAAACTTGAATCTGACTGCCGGGTCATTTCCCTAGAGATGTTGTATACCAAATATGAAAGCATTCTGACGAGTGGATCTGAAAAAGATTTTTAAAGAAATTTCCTCATATTGCCCTAAGTAAAAATTCAGGCAACAATAGGGAGCCCAAATATAAACCCAGGGAACTAATTTGAACAAACTGGACTCTGACTCCCCTAGAGATGTTGTAAACCATATATGAAAGGATTCTGACAGGTGAAGCTGAAAAATAGGCTGATTAAATCGTCAGATGTGTACCCATACGCACAACTAGTAGAAAGCTGTTATTATCTAAGGACCAATTTTGTGGACAGGTAAAATCCATGTGAGGGCATTTTGTCAGCACACCCTCTTTGTTATCTCAGTAACCTGAATACATATATAAAGTAACCTGATAATCAGATTAATATTTTTTGAGTTATCGCATGCCAAAGAAATGGACTGGAGGAGGTCTCAATTTGAAGGATAAAGGGTTAATATCACAGGATCAAATTATCAGATTTACACCAAAAACTATACAGCTCGGCACATCAGTAACCTGCACAC
The DNA here is from genome assembly GCA_031216915.1 of Pictodentalium vernedei. NCBI lineage: Eukaryota > Metazoa > Mollusca > Scaphopoda > Dentaliida > Dentaliidae > Pictodentalium > Pictodentalium vernedei. The sequence continues at coordinate 413,612,321 of CM062291.1, read as the reverse complement.
ATATATAAAGTAACATGACAATCCAAGCAGCGATATTTTTCAAAAAGTGACTGGAGAAATTTTCAATCTGAAGGATAAAGGGTTAATATCTCAGAATCGAATTATCAGATTTACACCATAAACTACAGCGCAGTACATCAGTAACCTGAACTCATATATAAAGTAACATGACAATCAGATTGATATTTTTTGAGTTATCTCATGCCAAAGGGATTGGAAGAATTCTCAATTTGAAGGATAAAGGGTTAATATCTCAGGATCAAATTATCAGATTTACACCAAAAACTATACAGCTCAGCACATCAGTAACCTGAACACAAATATAAAGTAACATGACAATCCAAGCAATATTTTTCAAGTTATTGAATGCCAAATGGATACGGACGCCGGACGGACAAAGGATGGACAAATGATGAACCACCCCGGAAGCTGACATTACATGGTATGGGTACACATAAAAACTATACAGCTCAGCAAATCAGTAACCTGAACATCTATATTAAGTAACAAGACAATCAGATTGATATTCTTTGAGTTATCGCATGTCAAAGAAATAGATTGGAAAAATGCACAATTTGATAGATAAAGAGTTAAAATCTCAGGAAAAAACTACCAGATTTACACAAAAATCTATACAGCTCAGCACATCGGAAACCTGACCACACATATGAAGTAACAAGGCAACCTAATCAATATTTTTTAGGTTACCGCATGCCAAAGAAATGGATTGGAGTAATACTTAATTTGATGGATAAAGGGTTAGTATCTCAGGATCAAATCGTCAGATTTACATCAAAAACTATACAGCTTGGCACATCAGTTACCTGAACATATCTATCAAGTAACATGACAAAAGGATTGATATTTTTTTAGTTATCGCATGCCAAAGAATATATTGGAATAATTCTTAACTGGATGGGTAAAGGGTTAATATCTCAGTATTGAATAATCAGATTTACACCAAAAACTATACAGCTCGACACATTAGTAACCTGAACACAAATATAAAGTATCATGACAATCTACGCAACAGTTTTCAAGTTATCGAATGCCAAAGAAATTGATATGGATGCTGGACGGATAGACAAAGGATGGACGAACGACAGAGGGCCACCCCGGATGCTGGCATTATGTGTACCATACATGGTATGGGTAAACATAAAAAGATTTTTGAAGAAATTCCCTCATATTGTACCAAGTTAAATTTCAGGTTCCCATATGGAGCCCAAATATTAACCCTGGCACTCAAAGTGAACAAACTTGAAACTGACAACCCCCTAGAGATGTTGTATTCCAAATATGAAAGCATTCCGACTGGTGGATTTGAAGATTTTAAAAAAAATTTCCTCATATTGCACGAAGTTAATATTTGGGCTACCACAGCAAGCCCAAATATATACCTTGGGACCTGATTTGACCCCCCCCCCCCCCCCCCCCCCCCCCCCCCTGAGATGCTGTATGCCAAATATGAAAGCATTCTGACTGGTGGATCTAAAGAAGACAATTTTTTAAAAATTATCCTCCATATTGAAGCAAGTTAAAATTAAACTAGGGACTTGGTTTGAACAATCTTGAATCTAACCCTCATAACAATATGTATACCAAACATTAAAATATTCTGACTGGTGGTTCTGAAGAAGATTTTTAAAGAATATTCCCCATATTACTCCATGTTAACAATTCAGGCTCCTGTAGTGAGCCCAAATATGAACCAATGGGCTTTATTTCAACAAACTTCTATCTGGCCCCCCTATGAATGCTGTATACCAAATATCAAAAGATTCTGAACATTGGTTCTGGAGAAAAGATTTTTTAAACTTTTTGTAAATATGCTGACTCAGTATTTTTTTGATGCTCTGTACAGAACACCCTAAAATAACCGAAAGCAATTTTTTTTACCATTCAATTCTACTGGTCCTAAGAATGCTTCGTACCAAATAACAGCTCTCTGTTCCATGTGGTTTGGGAAACATGGGCATTTGAAATATTTCTATTTTTAGCTCCTGGGGTTCCCACGGAGATGCTGGAATTTTTTTTTTTTTTGCATGAGTCAAGTAGGTATGACCCAATAATACGAAATACCAAATTTGGTTCAAATCGGATCTTCGGTTCAGAAACTAGAAATTTTGGGCGGGCCCAAAAATCTTCCCCCACCCATTACAAAGCCAAATATTGCTTCACGAACTTCGTTTGAACAAATTTGATTCTACACCTCAAAATGAAGCTCAATTACACATATCAAGTCATTGCACCCACTGGTTCATGAGAAGAAGATTTTAAAAATATTTTGGAGCATTTTCCCCCACCCCTCCCTATGGGGCTGGGCATGTTGAGTTGAACAAAAATGCAATGCCCCTTTGGGACCATCACTCACACAAACTTTCACTTGAATTGGCCCAGTGGTTTTGGAGAAGACCAAAACATGGTGTTGACGGATGGACAGACGGACGTCGAGCGATGAGATTAGCTCGGCTTGCCTTTGTCAAGGTGAGCTAAAAATCTCTTATTACTTATTACTTTATATTACTTTCAAAATTGTAATATATTATATTATATTACTTATTAGATTACCCCAGCCATGGTACATGTAGACGTAACAAGGCTGCTTCCTCTTCACCCACCAAATACTTCCATGAATACAGAAGTTATACACATCGGTGTGGCTGGTACATGTTACCAGGCTACTACAGTACGTGGAGAGTGGATTGTAACTAATCACCTGCAGAGTGGAGTTATCACCCAAGCTATAACTTTCAAATTTTGTACATATCGACAAAAAAACAAGCAATGTTTCAGCCAATGGACCTCCGGGTTTAACCCGGAGGTCCATTGGCTGAAACTTTGCTTGTGCTGGTTATGCTTTGCAACAAATTTGCAATTATTGCTTGGGTGGAAACTCCACTCTGTGAGTGATTTAGTGATAAACCACTCTCCACCTGCTGTATTACAGTAGTCAACGCCTTGGGAAGGGTTAATGTGGGGAGGGGAGTGCATGACTCACCTTCCTTTTACCTGCTTTCAGACACTTCAACTGACAAACGAGAAAAACAGCAGACACAGAGGACACCGACGCAAGACCGCAGATCACACCTACACAAAGACACGATTGGACAATTACATGCAAGAAACAACAACTCTGATGACCAACGCACCAACCTAATCCACAGAACAGGCAAACAGAAGAGTCTGAGGAAGACTATGCTTGCCCAGGACTGCTCCAACAAATGACAGACCACAAGTGGTAGACTATACTTGCCTGAATACACAACACACCCTAAGACAATGGACACATTCCTAAAACTTAATCACACATTACACAGTCTGCTGCTTTTTTAACTGTTATGGAATCATTATAACCGTTATGGACTCATAAAAAACCGTTATGGATCTTATCCTTCACTCCATCCCCAGAGGTGGTCGTCCATCCCTGGGAGGTGAGCATTGGTCCTGCATCCCTCCTTTGTCCTTCTTTGTAAACATTCTCGGAATGTATCAAGGTCCTGGCCAAATGAGAGGCCTGTCCTCGAATCAGGGAAGTTTGGGTTGGTGGAACCCTGTCAAGGGCTGTTCTGTTGAGGATGACAAAACTGCTTGAACTCTAACCAGAAAAGAACCTGAGGCAGACTATACCAGTCTCCTAAACCCCGGAATGACATGGAATGATACCAGAATGACATAAAAAAATAACATTTTCGTGTAAAAAATATGATTTAATACATACCAGGGCTGAGATCTTAATGATAAATGACTGTTTTTTTTTTAAAAATTTGTTCCAAATAGACAGAAAAGTCGGTGAGTTTAGATACATGTACCACTGTTTTTTTTATTTTCTGTAAACCAGTTAGTGTAAAAGATCTTTGTATCATTTTTTTCTATTAATTTTTTTTTAATTAAATTTCAGAATAGTTAAATTCATAGTTATTGTTGCTAATTCTCAGATTTCTTTCTTTTACCAATATCAATAATATTTCCACACCGTAACAGCCACAACCAGTCGTTGTCGAGTACTTGACAACGTTCATTGATATACATACTACAGAATAGTTTCTGCGGTTACTTAGTACTCATGAAAATTTCCGATCATTAACAAAGTCTTGAAGCCAAAGTCGATTATTTCTCAATATATACAGTGCTGCTTCGAGGTGTAACTTATCCCAAAGGAGAAGCAGCAGAATTACTAAGTTTTAACCGTGGAATGACGATCACAATCGATATTATGCCAATATTTAACAAGAAGGACGCCAACGCCCTATAGCTCACCAACATTCCTCTTTGATAGTAACTTTGGCAAACACAAGAACTGTATCAAACAGGCTCACAACATGCGACAAAGCTGACCTAAACACCTCCTCTTAAAAGTAAAACACAGAAACTGACAGAAACACTAAGTTAATTAAACATGAAATTCTGAGCTAAACAGAAAACTAAACGCAACTAAAAATGTCAAGAAAATGTTTAAAATGCAGGGTATGAGGGGTTAATCATGGAACAATGATACTGAGGAACACGTATGATGAATATAAGTGCCATGGGAAGAGAAGGAGCACAGCAGCTGACCTAAACACTAAGTTAAACATGAAATTCCGAGCTAAACTGAAAACTAAACGCAACTGAAAATGTCAAGAAAAATGTTTAAAATGCAGAGTATGAGGGGTTAATCATGGAACAATGATACTGAGAAACACGTTTGATGAATATAAGTGCCATGGGAAGAGATGCAGCACAGCAGCTGACCTAAACACTTAGTTAAACATGAAATTCGAAGCTAAACAGAAAACTAAACGCAACTAAAAATTTTATGTCAAGAAAAATGTTTTTAAAATGCAGAATATGATGGGTTAATCATGGTAGAATGATAGTAATCATCATATAGCAGCATTATAAAGGCCATGATATGGAAATAGGGCGAATAAGTGACCTAAACAGAAACTTTAACATTATTGGTTTCATATGCTGGCATCGACGCAGACCGATCGAGCCATGCCATAAGCTCACACAACTAAAGTTGGTGAACTAAAAACAACACATGCTTATAATTACTTTGATCTGGGCCAAGTAGACTGTGTGGCATGGGACAGGAATGGGACAAACCATCCCAGACCGACTGGGACAACTCGCCCCAAGTTTTCACGTGCCGCAATTATCAGCTATTTGACTATGATATTGGACTATGATTGGATGATAAGTAATAACAAATGAACTATTCAGCTGTTACTACTTATAATACGATCATTATTAATTAGGGAATAATGGATTTGTTATTGGACTTAATTATGATGGTATTATAAGTAATAAAATATAAAAGTGTCTGTGGATCATATTCAGCATTCGTTCATCACTTCTGACTTCAGAGTGTGAGCATGGAAATACCTACTAGATTAGAGAAAGCCATATCAGCTCTGGGCGTCTCTTGTCCTATCTCCTGGACTATCCAGGAAAAAGGGAAGAGCATCCAACTGACCCTGGACTTCATCATCGAAGAGAATACACCACCCTCTTTGGGGAGAGGTAGTACCCTACGCGAGAGGATCCACTCTCCCACTGGTCCTCTCCCGAAGAGGCATGGAGGCCCTGAGAAGAGTGAGAGGAAGAAAAAGAAGAGCCCTTCGACCAAGCGCAGGAGCGCCCTGCACCTGGAGGCTTTCCGGAATAGGAAGAAAGAGTTGAGTGAGGGGGTGGAGGTTCTGGTGGCAGCCGCCAGTTCCCTCCCAGTCCCACTGGCACACCCAACCAACTGCCGGCGCCTGAGCCGGTACAGTTGGATGTGGAACGTCCAGTGGAGATTGAGAAGGAACTGGAAGTTGCATTTTCACCACCTCCCACCCCTCACTCCCCTCTTCCTTCACTACCGGATAGCCCGGGAGTGGCAGTCACAGCAGAACAGCCACCAGAGTCCGCTGAATCACGCCAAGAGAAGATCCTGAGGAATTGCGACAAAAGCATGGCTGAGACCGAGGAATTCAAAAGACAATCCGCTGAAGAACCGGTATCCAGAATGGCGCAGGAATGGATAGAGAATACGAGAAAACGAAAACAACAAAACCATGAAACAGCCTCTCCATCTCCATCACAGCCACCTCCAAAAAAGAAGTCTCGCAAAAAAAGAGGATAAGCTGCTTTCTTCTCCATCCCTCCTTTGCCACGCCCAGACAATCAAAAATACATCTATATACTTTTTCGCCAACATTGGAAAGAGTCTAAGTGAGCAAGTTCCTGTCTCACCCCAAAACTTCACAGATTATTTAAATCACAATAATACTCAATCCATGTTTATTTCGCCAACCACCACACAAGAAGTAATAACATGTGTCAAGAATCTAAACTCAAAATCTAGTAGGGACTGTGATGATTTGTCCACTAAGCTTCTGAAAGAAATAATTTTTGAAATTGCCGAACCTTTAACTCATATAATCAACTTGTCATTTTTAACTGGGATACTTCCACTGAAAATGAAAATTGCCAGAGTCATCCCCATTTTCAAGACTGGAGATACCCAGTTGTTTTTAAAACAATTACCGACCTATAAGCATTTTACCAGTTTTTTCTAAAGTTTTAGAGAAAATAATGTATCTGTATCTGTATTCTTAGGTAGCAGTAACCCATTGAGGCTTTAATGCTACGGGATACACCGACACACACGTAATGCATATCAGAATGTGCACCCAATACTGCATCTTCTAAACAACGTTGCCCTAATGAATGATAAATCAACAAAAGACTGCACACTGGCAGCATTTGTGGATTTTTCTAAAGCCTTTGACACTATAAATCACCACATCTTGTTAAAAAAGTTAAAAAATTTATAGTAATTTCTATATTTTTTATACTTACGAATGACCCAGACATAGCTGGTGCTAACTCTTAAAATATAGGGCCAAACACAAATTTTGCCCCCCAATCCTCAAAATTTGCATCTAAAACCAAAGAAAACATGTCCTGAAAGGCCCTCCACACTTCGCCTCTACTGCGCATGCGCAGTGTCAAGGACGTTCCGAAATTGGCGCCATTAATCATTCTAAAAACCAGTGCCTGGTAAGCGCTATGTACTCAGCGGGGAGGCAAGAGTTCCCAACTCCTGGGAGGGCCATCCCCGTCTGGGTCATTGGTAAGTATAAAAAATATAGAAATTACTATAAATTTTTTAACATTTTTATACTGTACCAATGACCCAGACATAGCTGAATAGTAAAAAGGCTGGAGGGCCAAGGACATAGAGCAAAATGGAATACGCTCAATAATAAAAATAGAGTCATTCCCTGTATGGAAAAAGATGTAATAGGCCTTACATGCATCTTTCTTATTTATGATAAATTAGAAAGATACAACACCTTCCAAAATTGAGCTTCATACATCCATGTACTCTATTAATATCCAATATAATCCTTATACTAATAATTTTTAAAGTAAGCCAATAAATAAAGTAAGTCTAGAGAATAGAGACTCTTATACTCCTAAAAGTGTCTGAGGATTGCATAATCATGTCCGTTGACGTATGCAATAATCAAAAGCTATACTTTAAAAACTAAGACTTGAATGAATTTTAAAAACCTAAACTTCTCACTAAACAACCATCCCAATAACAGCTCAGAATTACTAACTCCGGAGGAGGTATCCTCTTGTTTTCATAGTAAAACAGGTGACCCAAGGGAACACCCCCCCCCCCCTTTTTCTTGCCCTGGGTCAAATAGCCCAGAGCGAAGAGGGCAGCAGAACGGAGACACTGCCGAAACAGACAGCCTACCTAGCCATAGTAGCAACTGTTAAGTGAATGACATTCTGAGCAGTAGATAATAGACCTAACAATAGAGGCCTCCAGAAATGGATTCGATATTTCTGAGATAAAAATTCATGAATGTGGATGGCTGAGCGCAATGAGCGGCCTTCAAAAATCTATAATAGCGACACTATTAATGTAAGCCCAAGATGTAGAAGAACTCTTACTTCATGAGCCGAAATCTTAAGCACAACTGCTAAGTCAATGATATACCATAAGCAGTACCGATAATTAATAGAATCCATTAACAATAGAATGGAGCGTAACGTCCTTCTACTAGGCATCAAAGACAGAAGAAGCTTACGCCCATAGTAATAAACAGATATCTGTTTATAAATACATAAACTCTACCCGGAAAGAGTAAAGGCCTATGCCCGTACGAAGACGGAAGGACCTAAAAAACAATAGGTTCCGGATATAAGGAGCCTAACTCTTATGCAAAAATCCAACCTAAAATAGTAACGGAAGTAGTGATTCCGAAACTACGAAAGTGAAAATCATCCATCGATAGTGCATGAAACTCACTGACTCTACAGTAAAAGAGAAACCAACAGAATTACTGTCTAAAAGGTCAGAATTTGAAAACTACTGTTTCCAGAGGCTCAAATGATTACTTAGCTAAATAAGAACCGAAGTTAAAATCCATATAGGAATTTAATCTAAAGATTCTAAGTCTATTTAACAAAAAGTTACTAACTGACTTAGATAAAGAGACATAAGACTCCATTGTAAACTATCGTAGAGTGCATAGGTATGAGGTAATATAAACCTATAACCTTAATAATAACAGGCTGCAGTAGATCTTGTGAAACAAGTATACTAAAAAATTGCAATGAGTAGTATGGAGGGATCAACAATATGAACATAATGATCCCTACACCAACGACGGAAGAGCCTCCACTTTAGCCGCATAGTATAGCGAAGAAGAGGATCTCCTATAGTAAGAAATCGCGTCCAAAGCTCGTCCAGTACAATGCTTACAATGCAATACGGACCACACAACGGAATACATGAAGGTTGCGACCTTGCGGGTTGTGATAAAGATGACACGATTTACCCAGTGAAAAAAGATCCTCACATTGAGGAAGATTTCACGTTAAGACCCACAGTAGACAAGAGAGTAAATTACCCATGATCTCTGTGAAGATAGAGATGCTATCAACAGAAATGTATTGTGGTTGTTTATCTTAGCAATACCTGCTGAAACAACAGCGCCGGAGGATACGCGTATCCTATCATTCCGTCCTATAGATCAATAGAGCGTTAACAACATTAGCTCAGAGATCTGGACAAGCCAACACATACGTCTGCAATTGATTAGCAAGCTGTGTCGTAAATAAATCATCATTGGGCGCTCCCATAGATAGCAAATCTGATTGAATACTTGTTTGTTGAGAGTCCATTCTGACAGCAACAAGCGACCCGTAAGTGAACGGGAGTCCGGTAAAACAATCAGACGACCCGGAATATGACGGACCAAAACAGAACTTGGTGTACTATAACCAACAGACGGATTCTTTCCATTAAATTGAATAACGGAAACGAAAGAGTGCCTCCCTGGTTCTGGAGATACGCCACTACTGTCGAATTAAAGGACAGGATTTGGGCATGCGTTTTTGAATAATGTTCATGCAATGACATAAAGCAAGCCTAAAAAACATTATTCCGTGGAAGAAAACTGGTTGCTAAGAGACTGCGGAACCCAAAGACCCTGACACTTCGAATCCGTAGGGATCAGTATTATATCCCAATCTGTTTGACTGGCAACCGTCATAACAGCCACACTCGGGTCCGGCAACTGCGGTGGCACTCTCTGAGTCAACCACCGAATGTTTGCCCCAGTCTGAATCTCTTGTAACACTAGATAGACAAGAGAACGTGTAAATCGAGCAATTCATGGATTGCCGAAAAGTTGCCGTCGAAGAGAAGCTCCTCTGAGAACGAAGCAACTCTGAGAGAGTTCTTAACCTTACTATCCACGCGTGTGGATGTAGCTAGGGCTGCGTCACGTCTAACCAACTCCAATCAGCCACTGAAGGGCGGAGTTATACGTGAACAAACTACTGCCCTCAAAAGAAATTACATTGAGAATAATATCCCGTAAATCTTTTCTTGAAGACGTAATGATAACGCCTCAGTAAGGCGGATTACGTATGATAAAGCGTCTAAGTTAAGTCTACTATACATCATGTCGTTTCCAACATTGAAGTTGGAAAAGACATAAACGTCGAAAAAGAATATTTCCAGTCTTTAACCGCACCGTCTAGACGCATATGAACTCTCGGTATGCCCTGCTCTGCCAAAATAAACTATTCGTATAAATGATAAAACGGCAGAAATGAGCAACGCGGACAAGAAACTAAACTATCATGCTTGGTAGCAGGCTTGTATGTATATATAGCGTCGAAAAATAAAACACATGTTGTAATGACATTATTGGACTGCGTCGGTGAGTCAGGGACAATGTCCCTGAACCGATCGAAAAATCCGAGTCCAATGACGCTATAAGTCTCTTATCCAAGATCGCAGCAATGAAGTCCGAAATAACAATCACTGGAAGATAATGCCAGAAGATATGAAAGGCAGCTTCCGATACTACTAAAGGGAAAACTCGAAATCTTTCGAATCCCTTTCGCCATCCTGTCGGACCCTATAAAGCGTTCGGTCATCCGTACCTGATGCAACCGCGGACTGCACCGACCCAGCGCCGTCGGATAATTCCTGATTCGATCAAGAAACTGTCAATTGCTGGGATGCTGCGAAACAACTGTGCTAACTCGGATAGCACGTCCGTCACTGAGGCCTGAGGAGAAGCGGTCCTACAATGCATTGCCGCTGGAAGCTCCATGATCGTTACCCCGTGCATACTACCAATATGCGAGCGAACAGAGTGTATAGGCCTCGTGTCCCTTGGCTACCGGATGGCGCGACCTATTCGCCGTGGAATCACTGAAAGACGAAACTGATCGGATACTCGAGGTCACGTAGCCAATGTGCGGTCGTGTGCCCTGCTGTGAGGATGAGGAAGCATTAAGGACAGTCTCTCGGACTGTCAATATAACGGAGCGTCCCGACCGACAGACATATGCTCCGAATGTAAAATATCTGAACCACAACATGCGGTCCCCTATGTTGTTGGACGAGAGAGGGACCTCTCTCACTCACAGCCCGGATGGACCTGGACAAGCCAGGAACCGGACTAACAGGCTTCCTCCGGTCTGTCCTCAATCTGCCGTCACTGGGTGAGTACTAAAGTAATTAAAGTGCTCGCATCACCCAAATCTCCTTCCTAGACCACAACGGACGAACCCGGCAGCCGAACCATTCGATGAATGTACGCTACACCAGGTGAGCTAGCGAATGTCACTCCGTAGGCGATAGACATATTCCATGAGCACTTATTGCCGCTAGCTCTTCATTAACTATGACGACAGAGGCACACTTTTGAAAGACATCTTCGTAACTTTGCGAACAAGAAACCAGAAATGCTTGGTTATAGCAAGCATAAAATAATAATATATATAGCGTCGTTCAATAATTCGAAAGTTAGTGTGACATTATTGGACTATGTCGGAACTGAGGGACGATGTCCCTGAACCGAACCAAAAATTTCTAAGTCCACCGACGCTATCAGTTTCTTATCCGACATCGCAGCATTCTGGTCCGACGAAAGAAGCTGTAGAAGACCAAGTCAGATGACATACACAACAGCATATGTTGTTCCGAAAGGGAAAGCTCGAAATCCTCCAAATCCCTTTCGGTATCCCGTCAGACCGGATGAAATTTTCGGACTTCCATACCCGCTTCCGCGGAGCGTCCCGACCCAGCATCGTCGGATAAAAAATATGCGACAGATTCAGTTGATGCTGGGATGCTGCGATAAACTGTGCTATTTAGGAAAGCACGTCCGTTCCCGAGGCCTGTCCAGTAGCGGTCTTACGATGCATTGCCGCCGGAAGCTCCGTGTACGTTGACTCCCGCACACTTCCTACGCGAACGTCCGGAGTCTGCAGGCCTCGTGTCCCTGGCTACCGGATGGTGTGACCTGGTCGCCGATGAATCTCTGACTGACGAAGCTGACTGGATATCCGTGGTCACGTAGCCAAGAGCGGTCGTGTGTGCAACTATGAGAATGAGGAAGCCTTATTGACAGTCTACTCCGGACTGACTATATGTCGGAGCGTCCCGAGCGACGGACGTATGCTCCGAATGCAAAACATTTTGTACCACAACATCTGGGGCCAGATGTTGTTGAACGAGAGAGGGGCCTCTCTCGCTTGCCGTCCTGATGGACCGGAACGAGCTATGAACCGGACTAAAAGGCTTCCTCCGTTCTCCCTCCGATCCGCCGTCACTGGGTGTGCATTAGGTTGATTTATAGTGCTCGCATCACCCCAAAATTCCTTCTAGACCGCAACGGACGAACCCGGCTGCCGAACCATTCGGTGAATGGACGCTACACCGGGCGAGCTAGCGGACGTCAAAGGCCGTCGAACCAACTAGGGTCCTCTTAGGCAATTGGCGTATTTACATGAGCACTTTTCCGCTAGCCTTCATTAATTGTGACGACGGAGGCACACTGTTGGAAGACATCACAGATACATCACCCTAATCTTGATCGTCTGAAATAGAAATTGATAAAGTAGAGTGACCCTGCGGGGAAAGGACCGGAGTGTCCAATTCCCCAATAACATGCCGTGACATACGCTTCCCATATTGTCATCGAAATCATACGATACAGAACAGGAGTTAATGCGAGTACACTGACCACATATAGAATGATTATAAAGTCAGAGGAAGACTTCCTCTTATTACAATTGATCAATATCCTTTCAATGTGAAAAGAAAACAAGTCCTGGTACTCGCACTAACCCCTGGCAATCAAAATACATAATAATAATATGATCCATTAATATAGAAAAAATAATTGAAATCAAAATATTTTGAAAAAATATTTTTTCAGAACAGCCCAAGTTTCTGAAAAGTAACGTTGAGCCCCAATGGATCCCAAGCCTAAGTGTGGACAAAAATTTTAAAAATATTTTAAACAATTTATTCAACACTTACGAACAATGATAATGTATCTAGTTATGATTAAAATAATATCAAGATATTATTTTCCAGAAATCCCCCCCTCACACAGAGAGCTGTTGTAAATGTAAACAATAAGTGTAAAAACACTAAAATAAGACTCCAGGCACCCAGGCCCGAAATCAGTTACCAAAAACTAGTGTTGGGCGGTATTTCAATATATTGACTATATTGAATACTGAAAAAAAAAACGCGATAAAACCGGCGTTTTTTTTTAAATTCAATATATTGAAAGCACGATTAAACCGCGATTTTTATTTAGTTGCATGATGCAGTTTGTTGAAAAGCTTGTCATCCAGAATAAAGTCATTTAATAAATCCCAAGAACAGCTAATGAATTTCGTTTATTTCGAACGCTTTCTGTACAGTCTACGGTCTACCGACACAAACACCGCGACCATGTCTTCCAACCCACAGCATTATTATTACACCGAATGTGCTTTGTTTGTATCAGATCATGCTTACGTGACTGACCCAGTTATAGAAGATTTCCAAGAATCTCCAACGCAAGTTTCACTTATGCTATAGTCTGTTATTGTTGACATTGGGATGACGTCAATCCAATACCGTTATACATAGTGTTTCTTATATGAAACGGATTATAGTGACTGCTCGACATAATTTTCTCTTACACGCCACAGGTTGCGAAAACTTCGATGTCGATTTCAAAGAGCCTTTTGAGTTGAACGTTGTTCAGGTTATCGATCTGCCACCGTGGTTTATTTCAAACGGGTCATTGCGACGACTTTTTACACCATCGGGTACTATGGATGAGGGTGGCTGTTTTGAGTCATGGGTGGGTTGGAAAGGGGGCCGGGGGTGGGGGGGGGGGGGCTAAATAAGGCTCTTTTTGCGAAGCCAATTGTGAACGCATCAATCTTTGAAATAGATCATAATTAATTGGGAGTAAATGAGCACCAATTAAGTTGAATTAACCCCCCTTAATTGCCACGTGAACAAACAACGCACAATGGTGGAAAATTCGAATTTGAAGCCAAAATCTAACACAAAGTCACGTATTTGGCAATTATTCAGCTTGGAAATAATTGATAATAAACCAGACCAGTGTAACCCACGATGTAATATTTGTCTGAAAAAAGTGGCAGCCAAGAACGGAAATACATCAAATCTCTTCAATCATCTGAAAACACACCACCCAATAGACTATGCACGAATTCAAGAGGCGAAATTAAATTCAAAAGTTTGCCCAGAAAATTGTACCAAACCAAAGATAGATAAAGCTCAATCATCCATTGTGGACACCTTTGCCCAAGCTACGTTATATGATAGGAGTGGTAAACGCTGGAACTCGTTGACAGAATCCGTCACGAAATGCCTGACCCAGTGCATGTTACCGGTCTATACAGTAGAAAAAGAGGGATTTATAAAAATGCTCCAAGCATTTGACAGTAGATACAAACTCCCAAGCAGAAAGTATTTCTCCTCTGAGGCTATACCAAAATTATACATAAAAACACGCGAAGAAGTATCTTCCGCAATGAGTTCTATTGATTATTTTGCTATAACCACGGACCTTTGGAGCAGTACCACAAAAGAACCATATATTTCACTAACAGTTCATTATATCGATAACAAGTGGGAACTTATAAGTAAATGCATTCAAACAATGTATCTACCCGAAGATCACACTGCCGTTACTATCTCTGAGGGCCTTAAAATCATGTTGGAATCCTGGGGTCTCCATGAACATAAGTTAGTGGCAGCAACAACTGATAACGCAAGCAACATGATTAAAGCAATACAAGACAATGGGTGGCGTCGAATGTCGTGCTTTGGGCACAGGTTACATCTCGCTGTTGAGAATTCTATGAAAGGTGATAGCAGGGTGTCGCGAGCTGTGGGGGTTACAAAAACAAGAGGCCCCACGGGGCCTGAGGGCGCTCACCTGATACTGGCCGAGTCATATCACCAAAATAGCAAGGGATTCTGCCTTGTGGTTATTATCAGTTTTTCAACATAAAAGTGTTTTCTCTACTTAGTAACCCAGAGTGTTCATATGTTAGATCCCCATATTGGGTACTCAATAATTTATCTATTTATTTATTGGAATTTAAGGTCACTTTCTAAGGCTACATCATTACAGAGGCATAATTATAATATCAGGTTTGGTCAATCGTTTATGCCTATTACTGCCCACTTTACAGGGCTTTCAACGCAGGAATTGGTTACTGGGCCCAATTTTATCAATAAACCAGAACTTGAACAAATTTCAATTTGCCGCTTCTAAGAAAACTAAAAATCAAATATCAAAAGATTCTGAGAGGAGTATCAGAAAAAAAAGATTTTTAAGAATATTTCTCATACTGAATTAAGTTATACATTGGGCTCCCATAGGGAACCCAAAAACAAAAGCTTCTGAAGCAGTGGTTTGGGAGAAGAAGATTATTCAACGTTATTCCCATTACCTACAGTGTTAAAAAATGATGACTCGGCACTTTTAGTCCTGGAAAAGTACTTATGATAAAACCAATGGCATTTTTTTCACCATTCCTTTCTCCCGGCCCTAAGGAAGCTTCACATTGTATAAAAATTCTCAGTGCCATGTAGTTCTGGAAATATGGGCATTCAAAAAAAAAAATTTTTTTCAGCTCCTGTAGTTGCCGTGGGGGACAGGAAAACAATTTATGGCATAAATTAGGTATTTGTGACCCAATAAGCCCTCATATCAAATTTGGTTCAAATCGACCTCTTGGTTTGGAAAATAAAAATTTTGGTATAATTTGGGCTTCTACAGTGAGCCCAAATATGAACCAAGGGACTTGGCTTTAACAAACTTCACTCTCAGCCCCCCCCCCCCCCCCCCCCCCCCCCCCCCCCCCCCGCCCCCCCCTACGAATGCTGTACATCAAATATCAAAAGATTTTGACTGGTGGATCTGAAAAAAAAATTTTTTTTAAAGAATATTGCTCATATTGAACTAAGTTATAATTTGTGCTCCCACAGGGAGACCAAATATGAGCCGAAGGACTTGACTTGAACAACTTGAATCTCACCTCCCTAAGCATACTGTATACCAAATATCAAAAGATTCTGACCGGTGGATGCGAAGAAGAAGATTTTAAAAGAATATACCTCGTATTGCACTAAGTTACAATTTGGGTTCCCAAAGGGAGTCCAAATATGAACTCAGGGACTTGGCTTGAACAAACATCAATCTCACCCCCCTAAGGATGATGCATAGCAAATATCAAAAGATTCTGATTTGTGGATCCGAAGAAGAAGATTTTTAAAATATATCCCTCATATTGCACTAATTTGAACATTTGGGTTCCCATAGGGAACCCAAATATGGACCGAGGAATTTGATTTCTACAAATATGTGAATCAATGTTCCAAAGATGTTATATGTAAAATATGAAAGCTTTTAGAGCAGTGGTTTGGAAGAAAACAATTCTTTATTTTTTTCCCATTGCCTACTGTGTTAAAAAATACTGACTCAGCACTTTTTCAGAGTCCCGAAAAAGTACCCTATGATAAAACCGATAGCAATTTTTTTTTACCAATCCTTTCTGTTGGTCCCAAGAAAGCTTCACACCAAATAAAAATTCTCACTGCCGTGCAGTTTTTGAGATATAGGCGTTTTAATTTTTTTCTATTTTTAGCTCCTGTGGTTCCCACGGGGCTACAGGAAAAAAAATTTCTGCATAAATTAGGTACTTATGACCCAATAAGCCCTCACATAAAATTTGGTTCAAATTGGCCTCTCGGTTTAAAAAATAGAAATTTGGGGTGGGGCCAAAATTTTTGCTCCTCCCATAACATCGCCAAGTATAGACCTACAAACTTCTCTTGAACAAACTTGAGTCTACACCTCAAAAGGAAGCTGCATACCAAATATCAAGTCTCTGCTATTGCTGGTTCTTGAGAAGAAGATTTTTTAAGAATTGGAGCATTTTTGCCCCACCCCTCTGCTCAATATGAGCCGAAACCTAATTTGTCCAAAAATCAAAATGCCGCTATATAACCCCTTCTCACATGAAATTTCATTAACATGCGGCCAGTGGTTTGGAAGAAAAAGACCCAAACACCACCTTCACGCCGGACGCCGGACGACGGACGACGGACGAAAAGTGATCAGAAAAGCTCACCCTGACTTTCAGTCAGGTGAGCTAAAAATAGTGGCCCATTTTTCTCAGAGTTGGAAAGAGCGGAGAGACCTCAGGCGGGCACAAGAAGAGCTTAATATAAAGCCACGTTTTCTGGTCACTGAAAGTGAGACAAGGTGGGGGTCAAAGCAGAAAATGATTTCCAGACTCCTTGAACAAGAGAAAGCGGTCAATAAAGTTTTGAGCAGCAACAGAAAGGCACTCCATCTTATCCCTACCTGGCAAGACATTGAAGTTCTAGAAGCCATTCAGTCGGCCTTGGGTCCTCTATGTGAATTCACTGACATTCTCTCACATGAAAAATTGATCACCATCAGTTATGTGATTCCTGTCATCAACTTACTGGAAACGGATATTTTACAGACCACAGACACTGACTGTCAACTGACAAGAGACATTAAAATGAAAATCCTATCTTATTTGAAAGACAAATATTCAGAACCCACTGTAAAAGACATCATCAACAAGGCGACATTTTTAGACCCCCGCTTCAAAGCGGATTACACAAGCAAAAATGTAGCTGAGATGAGAAACAAGTTGAAGGCCGAGTTTACTTCTTTAACTGCAGCCGCGTCACCATCAGGTGAAAAAACATCTGATGTTGCCGAAGTTGTCGTTAAAGAAAAGTCCGACACCGATTCTTCTTCCCCGGCGCCGAAAAAACGCACTCTAAGTGATTACTTCAAAAAGCCCAAAGCTGCTGAAGAAGTAAAAGAGAAAAATAGCAAAGACCCAATTGATGTTGACATTGACAGATATTTAGCCTTTCCTTGCGTCGACCACGACGTTAATCCTCTTTCTTGGTGGAAAGACAATCATAGTTTTTATCCAGTTCTCTCCTGTCTCGCCCGGAAGTATCTATGCATCCCGGCAACCAGTTGCCCATCTGAAAGGGTTTTCAGCACAGCTGGTAATATTGTAACAAGTAAGCGGTCCAATTTGAACCCAGAAAAGGTTGACATGCTGGTTTTTCTTTCTCGAAATATTGATGGTTGAGTCAACTTGAGTGCTACATTAGCTACAATTGTTTCGTTTACTTGTTACGAAAATTCTGTCGAATGTATTCCGCTTGATTTGAGCCTTGTTTGCTGTCATTCACGCAATTTCACAGTTTACCCGACATGACATAGCCTGATACTAGCCTGCCTTTTTATAAAAATCTACACAAGTGTGGATATCATCAAAAACGTCTCATCGAGACACTTCTAATGATAGCCGTGCTTGTGTGACTTTATAAAAGCCCAAGATGCTAATAATATAGCCTAATCAGTAATGAGCACATTAGATTAGGCTATATTATTAGCATCTTGGTCTTTTTGTGCTATGAGATTTTGGTAAACGCAGCTTTGTTGAATCCCTGTCTTTTTGCCTCTATATTTTTGCAGGCCTCGTTGAAAGTTTTTTGAACAGTTACATGGTTTTGAAAAATGTTTGTTCAATGGTTTTGCTGTTAATTATCCAATAAATTGTGTTCTTCCACACACAAAAGAGGGGGGGGGGGGGGGGAATTGGGGGGGTTGAAGTTAATCTGCCTACTTGCACGAGACTCTAAGTATAGATGACAGTTTACACCTCAACGACCCGAATAACGGGTTTCTATGACTCTCGGCACCTTTGAAAGTCCTGTTAAAATTCAAGTCTTACCAACTTCGTATCCTGTAGGCAGTGTAGGGTACACAACGGCGGCAGTGCCTCTGACAGTCTCCTCAATCAAATCAACAAAGGAAGTTGCAGGTGGAAGTGAGCTTCGCCCCTTCGAAAACGAACACACAACACAGTCTCCATCTTCCCGTCTTTCCCATTATGAAGCAAAGCAGTGCTTGTTTACCGTGGTAAGATGACCCCATAACAGGGACAGAAGTTCTCTTATCTTATTCTTAACCCTTAATCTAATGCTACAAGTGGGAAAAATTTTTTCGTACGTCAAAAAAAAATCATTTCTTTTTTTAAAAAAAACACAGGTTGTGATCTCTCATAGAAACGAGCGCATCACGCTCATTCCACTGAGAGGTCACAACCAGCGTTATTAAAGCAAAAAAGGAAAAATATTTAAAAAACTGAGTGGCAATTATACTGCTGGTTTTGCTTAGGTAAAGTGTTGAATGACTGTAAATGATTGCCTACATTTGAGTTTATATCCATGCTGCGATCATAATACAACATGCGTTTCGAAGCATAAAACTGGGGATCAGCAGAAGTTCAGAACTTCAGAACCACACATGTAATTACTTTATAACATGGCTTTGTTTGAACTGTTAAGGCCTTTGTACACTGCATGTGACATGAGAGTTGGCCGTTGGTACCAATGTGATATTTACAAAATTAACGATAATTCTGTTCTGCTTGTGAATTGGGTACTTTTAGGTGACCATAGATCTTTCAGACAGGAGATAATTCCCGAGCCCAATGTGCAAACTGAATTTACTGAAATACAAAATAATTGATTTTAATTCTGATGCAATGAATCGATCATTGCGTCAAAATTATAATCAACGATTTATGATTCTGTTTACACATTGGTCTCATATCAGTTACCATTCGAATTGTACAGTTGAACAAAGTTACAGACGGGAACGGGTCAACTCGCCCCGGGTCAAGTCGCCCCAAGTCGTAATATCCAACATCAGTATCTGAAATGATATTACTACTTGGGGGGCGACTTGACCCGGGGCGACGCATAACTGAATAAATGATGGATGGAAAGAATTAACACACGAAAAAGTGGGTGAAAGAATTACATACAAGGGTCAAATTTAAATAATACTATATTGTAAAAATATTTCGATTCATGGGAATTTCTGATTAAAAAAATAATGCCCCCATTTACGTTTTTGGATTCTAGAAATTTCCTAAAGGATTTTTAAAAAAGGTTGGTGAATACTTCAAATATAACATTATTTTTTAAAATTTTTGTTCCTACTAGAGCTGGTCGGTCCTGAATTTTGACACTCGGTTCGGTTTCGGTTCGGTTGTGATGCTAAAGAATCAAGTCTCGGTTTCGGTTTTATTAAGCAAAAGTTCAAAACATAATGTAAATTTCAGAAAACAACACCAAAATGACAAAACAATAAAGAGAAGTTGTTTCAGCTGTAAATAAAATGGTGAAACACAAAAGAAAATGAAAGTCACCCAAGAATACGCTGCGTAACTTCTTAAGTTCTTACCATGAGTGAACTCATCCCAGTGAAGTCACTTTGAAATTACTGTACAGAAAATGAAGCCTAGTAGCCTACTGCCTACATGTTGTTAACTTGTTAATTTTACACCTTAAGTCAAGTTAAGTGCTTACTGCTTAGCCCAAGAGGCAAGAGCAAAGCCCCAATTCGGGCTTTCAACACTTTACCAGTTGCATTAACTGATAGAGTGCTGAAAGTTCACATTTGGGCTCAGCGTATGTCCGTATGAGCTGTGTCTTCACATTCATGATTGTACAACAACATGCAGACTTCATATTCTCTACGTGTATTTCAAAGTTATTGTGAATTCACTGAATTGTAATTGTTGAAACATTACAGCTTTGACCTGCCAGTCCTACATGTACCATGCCATGCCATGCCATCCCAAGCGAGTCAGTCTGCCACGCTTGGGATGGCATGGCAGGGCAAGAATCTGTTTGCTCAACTTTGCTGTTTCCTGTACCCTAAGTTTCTAGAAAAAAAAACAACCTTGGAAGTTGGTACTCTACCAGTACCAGCTTTGGCAACCTTTTGCAAGAATACTTAAAATAGTACACTGTACACTGACTAGAAAATTTAAAATGTAATGTTATGATAATCATGTTTATCTTTGTGGACCTTATTGTCAGCTACTTGGACTTTATTGCCTGAGATTGTGTCCCAAGAAAACTATCTGCTCAGCAGTCTCTGGCTGCAAGCAGGCTCGCCGTTGTGTTATTGTTAAGCCAGCTTTACTAAACATTCTTTCACTTGGCACAGAGGTTGCGGGTATTGCTAAATAAATCTGAGCAAGTTGGGCAACATGTGGATATTTAGAAGAATTTCTTTTCCACCAATCGAAAGGAGACTTTTCGGGTTCTAAAAGTTCATCACTTTTATACAAATCAAATTCCTTCTGCATAGTTTCCTTGATAGTACTTTCACAAGTTTCTTTTGATTCACTTTTTTTCTTCTCAACGACCATCTTCTTAAAAATGCCCCAAACATTGAATGACTTTGCAGAAACTTTCTCGCTGTTTCCCGATTCCGAATCTACAGGTACTGATTCTGACAAAGTTTGTTTCTCAGCTGATGAGGTTGACTGTTCATTTCCAGAGTTTTGTGACTTATTTTTATTTACTAAATTTTCAACCATTAAATTAACTATGGCGGAAGAAGCTTTCTCTCTTGCACAATCAATATTGAAAGAAAAATCTTTGAAGCGTGGATCAAGGTATGCAGGTATAGCAAATTCTTCTTGCAGTTCATAATTTGGCCATCTATCACTAATGTTGTTTATAAGGGTTTTTCCAAAATCATCCATCTCAGTGGTTTTCATTTGCTCTTGCAGAATATTTAGAATGGGAATAACCATTGATATGGTTGCATATCGGGATGCAGACAACATTTTAGTTACATTTTCGAATGGTTCAAGAACACTCACATAACTCTCGACTGTTTTCCATTCGTAGGCCAACAGATTGTTGACTTTGTCATTTGATGACAGAACGACAGTTATGGGCTCCTTCTGTTCGGCAATTCTGCTCATTAAATAATACAAAGAGTTCCAGCGGGTTGGACACTCATTCTTTAGTTTATGTTGTTTAACATTTAGAGATTTCTGAATCTCTTGTAGCTTATGAGTTTCTTTGGGGCTTTGATGGAAATGCTTCACAATAGCTTTTGCTTTTTTTATAACCCTGTCCAATTCTGGAAATTTTTTAACAGCATCATTTATAACGAGCTGTAGGGTGTGTGCGAAACACCCAAGACCTTTGAATGTTTCACTTGGTAGACGTCCTATTGCATTCTTCACATTAGAGGCATTGTCTGTAATAACATAGATTTGTATTCCCTTACTCTCGTAACTTGGCATCCAAGTTTTCAAACAAGAAAGAAGTTCCTCGGCAATGTTTTCCCCGGTA